>JADKLZ010000166.1:27885011-27895198 GCA_021533235.1 Biomphalaria straminea
ATCAAGCACAATGTGGCCTGAATATCATAGCACCTGGAATATCAAGCATGATGTGGCCTGAATATCATAGCACCTGGAATATCATATGAAAAAGTCCCATCTTACACAGGCATTTGAAATCAATATCCTTGGCTCTACGGTCAATTGCTTTTTTAAAAATTGGTCAAACACATTATTTACTTGTTGTTTTTTTTACTCATATGTTTCCAGTAACTTGATTTCTTGGTATAATATATGTTAAAAGAAAAGTAATTTCATGCTATGTAAATTCATACATATATATATATATCATTTTGAAATGAATGTTTGCTGACTCTTATGTGCAGACATCAAGCCAGCCAATGTTTTCATCACAGCACAAGGAGTAGTGAAACTCGGGGACCTTGGACTTGGTCGATTTTTCAGCTCCAAAACAACAGCTGCCATGTCTCTAGGTTAACTATCGCTTTTTTTTTTTTTTAGAAATTGTTTTTTTTTTTTAAGAACCCTTATGATTTTTAATGTCATTATATAAATTTTTTGTTTTTAAACTGTAATATTTTAGTATGATATATAGTGGTTTGTTTTTGTCTCTATCACTTCAATGTTCCCAGTTTTTCTTCGGGACCTTTGCTGTTTTCTGGGAGAATGTTTCTGTGCTGCCTTTAGCCACTCCACAAACACTACTCAAGTGTGGTCTTAAATTTATAATTTCTAGTCTACATTAAGGCTCAAACTCAAGCCCAGTCTAGTTAGTAGTAGAACAGTGTATGCCACTGTTAAGGTGTTGTATTAGAAGATTTCTTGTTGTGCTGATGAAATTACGAGTTCGAACACACAATAACAGATAGAGTAAATGACTTGATAACGATTGTTCAACTTCAAACAATTTAATGCGTAAAATAAGGACACAGTCAAAAGTCGTGTTGTTAGCTAGGCGTCTTGTCCGTTTCTATCTTTCGTCGTTATCTAATCCTAGTTTTTAATCCCTACGTCACGTCATTCTATGGATACCCGATTTTCCCAATACTTCTACGCGTCAAGACATTACACCACTCAATAATATTTCCTTTAATGTCTTTGGTTTTCTACTTTTAATGTAACCTTGCATTTTTTTTTTTTCAGTTGGAACCCCATATTACATGTCACCAGAAAGAATTCATGAAAAAGCTTATAATTTCAAATCTGATATATGGTCCTTGGGGTGTCTTTTGTATGAGGTAACATTACAGATCTTTTAGTTTAGATTGTTATTACTTAAATTGTATACAGAATAACAGAACGTTGAAGGTGCTCTGAGATGGTGTCTATTCTAGTTCATTTTAATCCTAAATAAATATGTACAAGGATCTTAGTTGAAAGCAATATAAAGGTACTTGCGCTATCTATTTCTGTAGGTTCTATAAAATGCGAAGTTGTATGATTTGATTTGGATTATTGTGTTGTACAAAGGCATATGGTCTAATTGAGTGTTAATTGAAGCAAATAGTTTTTCAAAAAAAAGGATCATTAGTATTTTTATTTAAAATACTAATGATCCTTTTTTTTGAAAAACTAAAAATTTGTGAATGTAAATATGGAACAATAGAAATGTAAAATTGGTAGCTAAAACTTTAGAAAGTGGTTTTATCATATTCATCAATATCCAATCATGGTTTAATCAAGCTTAATGTTACATAACATAGGCATATTTACTTCATTACTTTTGGCTTTCCAGTTTCCTTAGCAATAGCATTAAGAAGACATCTCTCTTTAGTTTTTGAATCCGTTACTATGACTGTAACATCAAATTTAATTTTATGCATAATTCTATAACTAACAATTGTGTTTGTCTGTGTCTAGATGGCTGCTCTTCAATCTCCTTTCTATGGAGATAAAATGAATTTATTCTCATTGTGTAAGAAAATTGAGCAGTGTGACTACCCCCCTCTCCCCGCTGATTGGTACTCAGATCAGGTAATCTAATATATAAAGCAGAAAGTTAGGCGTAGGTATGTATGTCCCACATAGAAATCAAAACAGTTAGAACTATCTTGATAAACTTGGCATAAATGTTCCTTAGATCATGGCGGAGGCCGTGGTGTATGTTTAATGTCCCTACCACTACCAGAGGGCCCTAAAAAATAGACAAAACATTTTTTAAAAAACTTATTTTCATACTTTTCATGGCAAAATAAAAAAAAAATTATGAAGGGAACATTCTCCAAGTTTAACATAGATCTAAATTCAATCCAGTTGATCAGTAATACCAAAAGTAAAGGTTGCGGGTCATATCCAGCTAGTATAGATATTTTTAGGCTTTTACTAAATGATTATGCTTGAGCTTTGTATCCTTTATTTCAAGGTTAAAAATAAATTTAAAGTTGAAAATATTTAAAGTGACTATGGATCCTCTCATAAAAATGAGATGAATGCTTGGGCCTAGCTATAGTTAAAACATAGTTGTGTTGTTCACACATGTGTTCCCCCTCTCCAGGCAGTTGATGCATCCAAAAGAGCAGTAAATGCTGATACGGTTTAGGATATGTGGGTTCACAGGCATAGCCAGAGTGTAGCTCTGTGTGCTGCAAACTGCGTAAGGGTTTCCTCATGTCTGACTCCTGAAGCCTTTCCCATGTTTAGGCATAGCTTCTCCTAGATGGCTGGCCATGCAAGGCTAATGAGCCCTTATAGCCCGAATCTTACTGGCTTAGGCTCCAGTTACTGGCCATTACCCCATCTTTTGATAGTGAAAACATAGTGGACCCAATATCTGAGCCACATGTGAAGGCCAAGAGTTGTATTGGCTAACAGGCTATTTGAGATGCGTGCCATTGGGAGCATTTTGTAGGTAGTGAAGTGCTTATATCCATTTTAAAATAGGAACCATTATCAAAATTTAGAAAATTAGTATATTTAAAACAGAAAAAAATGCATTTTTTCCTGGCAGCATTAACACTGAGCTGTTTTCATTTGAAATATTTTGATGACAAAATTAAGATAGTTGTTGTAAAAATAATTTAAAAAAAAAAAAAACCGACCTTGCTTTATTTGTAATATAAAAAGCATAAGACCAGGGGAAAATTTTATTCAATGATCAAGCAGTTTTAGAAAAATATTTAAATAATTGGGTTTCTATAACCTTTTAACCTTCTACACCTAGCTATTTTTAAACATTTATTTTAAAATTTTGTGTTTGGTACATAGAACTAGGTAAGTAGTTCTTTAATTAACTTATTATCCCCCCTTGAAGAATTTCTGTTGTATTCTATCAATTCCTTTAGCTGCGTTCATTGGTGAACATATTTGTATTCTATCAATTCCTTTAGCTGCGTTCATTGGTGAACATGTGCATCAACCCAGACCCTGACCAGCGTCCTGATATCCAGTATGTGTATGAGATTGCCAAGAGGATGTACCACATGTCTGAGCAGCAAGGGCAGCAGCGCCAGCTACAGCAAGTACAGCAGCAGCAGCAGATCTCCCCTATGCCCCAGCAGGTGGCACAGTGAGTCCACAAGGCGGTACCATCACACAGAGATTAATGCCATGGATCAGCATCTCTCTGAGGTACATTAAAGGGATATGCTATGATCATTTGGCGTACATCATAAAATGGACAAAAAGTTGTTTTAAAACACATTATGGCAGAAATGCAAAAGTATGAATTGCTACATTTAAAAAAAAAAAGTAAATTTGTTGACAAAGAAATGTTCACTCTTTAAAAAAAAAAATAACCATTACATTCCAATATTTCTACTGCTGTAACTATTAAACTCTACCACAAAGTATACAATATGCTTTGTATCAAGGTGTTACAAGAACAAAACATTCAATAGTTTTTTCTTTGATGTTTTGTTAATGAATCAAAGTTTTATTGCTAATATTTGATATAGCATAACAATGTGTATATTAAGAAAGCACAGCAATATGACATCAGCCTCTGAATATCCAGACTTGCTTATATCATGCCATCTTTCTGGTTTATTTTTATTCCAAGTAAAAAGACATTTGAATTTTTATTTATTTTGTTCTTTAATTGAAGAAACTTGTTACATTTTTTATATATTCTTCTTCTATTTTTTTTTAACTAAACTGATCTTGTGAAAATGTAACATTAAAAAAAACAACAGAATTTTCTTTATTTTAATACCATGTTGGTAATTTGAAAATAGAGTAGCTTTTGTTTTATAGGAAAAGAATTTTGAAGCTTAGCTCATTTTTAATCTTACTATGTGATAACCTGTTAAATATTAACATTGAAATATTCACTTCTAAATAAAGAATTTCAATTTGTATTGTCCACCTCATAAAAGTTGACCACCAGGCAAATCATTAGTTATAGCAAGTGGAGTAACTGCTTAATTTTGTATTTTTTTTTTTTTTTGGCTTGTGTTCAACATGTTTTACTATTTTTTAAGTGGGTTATAAACATTTTTTTTAAAACCATTAACTAGACTGCTTTTTTGATGACATTATTCATAACTTTTAAAAAATATAATCTTTGCTGCTATTTTAGTTGGAAGTCATTGATTGAATTATTAATTGATTGTGTTGTAAGGAATTTAAAGTTGGCACTTTTGCCCAAATTTTGAAAAATCAATTTTTTATGTCAGCCTTTTAAAAAATAAAAAAAAATTGAAAAGGCTTGTATAAAGAACTCTTCCGTCCATTATATTAAAACCCTAGTCCTGTGGTCCTTGATTTTTGGTACATTGTTTTATCTTATTTCTCACCATGTTATTTTGGTTGGGATACATCTTTGCTAAATACTTTTAAATGATTTCTATTTTTAAACTTTTAAATTTATATTTTTTTGTATTACAAGATCTTCAACATGTCTGTTTTATTTTCTCAAAGCAATTAGCCCTCAGCAGTATTTTCTTGTTTTTTTTTTCTTGTTTTTTTTTTTCCATCCATCCAAGTATTTAATATTTTGAACTTTGTTCTTCATTAAAATAATTTATGAATTCTTTTTGAGATTTTTTTGACTCTTAAAGAACAAAGCTGAGTTTATATTGTTGTTTTGTTCAGCTTCTCCATATTTGTGTTTTTAACTCTTTCTCTTCATGATTTGAGCTCATTTAATTAATTAATGTTTAATTTTATAAAATTCTTTTTTGTGTATTATGAAAAGAACTTGCATTCCCCTTTAATTCTATACCAAATAAAAATATTTTCCAACAAAAAACGATCATAAGAGGTTAGTGAAAAAGTAATGAGCAAACTGAATTCCGTCCAAACATGGAAAAATAATTACAGAGAAAGAGTTAAAAGAAATTATTTATTCATTTAAATGTGATTTCACTTTTTATCTAATACGATAATTAAAAAAGAAATCATCTGCTGTTTTAGTCATAGTTAAGTTGTAAGATACAATAGTAGAACAGAGCAAGTATTGCTTATGTAATTAGTTTGTGTATTCTTACCATGTCTACAGAAAGTTTTCAAAGATGTTACTTTTTATGTTATTTTTTAATAATGTTTCTCTTTTTTTTCATTTGATCCCTTTTTTGCCTCATTCAGAAATAATTTTAATATTTGCCAGTGGAATCCCATCTTGAATTTTTTTTCTTTATACTATATTGTGATAAAACATTGGAATCAGGATTAAACATTTTAGAACTATGTCGATGTATGAGTGAAGGCTGCCAATGAATGCTGTATAAATAATATTTTCAAAGTATCCTGCATGTGAAGGCTGCCAATGAGTAGAAATAATATTTTAAAAATATTTCTTAAAGCATCCTGAAGCTCAGATAAAGCTGTCCAGTAGGACAATCTGTCCAGTTTTAATTTTTTTTTTGTATTTTGTTTTTTCTAAACACTGTTACGTTTTTGTTAGAAAATCTAAATCACAAAAATGTAATCTCTGTGATTTTGCTAAAACAGGTTTTTGTAAAACTTATAGTCACCTATTGGTGAGTATGTTTGTTTTTATATGTAACATTACCATTTTTTTGTTTTTGAGTGTCTGATGTGCCGGTAATATCCCACAAATGTAACTTTTCTAGTTTAAATATGAAAAAAATATTGTGTAGAAAATATTATTATACTGATGCTACAAACAATTTTATGCAGAGGGAGCTAGTAATTTTAATTTCCTAAAATCACTTGTTTTTTTTGTTTTTTTTTGTGTGTGCTCCATTTTGTGTATAATTATAATAAAGTTATAATTATTCAATTCTAGAACTAATTTCTTAGTGCATGTATTTATTAATACATTTGAAAAGAGATTACTGAAGTATTTATTGGTTGAGAATGCATGAGATTCTGTGAATGGATATTTTGGTATTAGGCTGTTGTGTTGAGACGATCTGTGGTGATAAACCTATAGCTTTACCCAACACCTCTGTGATTAGTTCTGAAATATCAGAGATTGTATCTTGATATATTTAGAAGTATCCCAGCAAGCGCTATCATTGACATGCATGATAATAAATTTATTTTTTTTTAACTGCATTTGATTCATTTGTAATAATAATGATACTTATTTGCCTAAGTGATAGCTTGACTACCCAGGTAAAGGTCCTGACATTTTTAATGAGATTTTATCAGTGTAATATAATGTATAGCATTGAACAGTGCTTTTTCAGGCTAGACTTTCTGGCATATGCACTTTGATAAAAAAAAGTACTTTTTATAGTCCCAAATACCTTGGTCAGCTCTTTATCATTTTACTTTCAATTTGTATGGTGTCTTTTGTTATGACACTCAAATTTGTAATGATGACATAGTATTTGTAAACTGTAACATGGGTCTACAATGTGTTAAGTGTGTTGGTTGTACTAGCTGGTCGCTTAGTACTATTCACCTCAATGTACATTCCATAGCAGATGCTATTTTATCATCTGAATGTTTCCGTCCTTTAGGATTTGAACCTAAGCTTGAACATAAAACCCTTTTGACAATTTCTTTCTAAGCTTACAAGTCCAGAATTTCAGCATGTTTTGTCTTAGCAGCGGTTCTCAACCTTTTATGCTCGGCAACCCCCTTTTACAATCACCTACTCTGCCGCGCCCCTCCCTCCCCCCACACACACACTGCGATAGAAGGACAGTAACAATCCATATTTTCGATGGGCTAAGGGGGGTCGTGACCCACAGGTTGAGAACCCCTGTTGTATAGGCTTATAACCCCCATGATTTATCAACCTCTTGACATAAATGTAAGTTATGGTACTTATATTAACAGGTTTTATGGTCATTTATATATATACTAATATTTAAGGTTTTAATAAAATATGGTTGAAATACTCAGGCTGTTTGTTTTTCAATATAGTTTTGAAGGTTCAAGGATGCAAACTAATAGTTTTTAAAAGAAAACAAGTCAAGACTCTAATTGATTATTGGTTGTTTCTTTTTTATCTTGGTTCGACACTTGTATATAAGCTGGCAGTTAGTTTATCCGTAAAGATTTATCCTACATTAGTTAGTGTACCCTGAAGTTTGTTGCCATCAATTGAGTTACTAAATGATTGTGTCTATTCTGCATGAACACCTAGCACTAGTACTCAGCAGATTGAGGTGTCTATGTAAGATATTCTACAATTGATGTGTTATTTTTTTGAGAAAGTTAACTATTTAACAAGTCAGTATTGATAAATATGAATATTATCATACTTTTTGACATTTTTAATGTAAATCAGAAAAATACCAGTTACAAAATTATTCAACCAGTAAAAATTTTTTAGATGCCTTTATAATATGTTTAGTTGCTTATATGAATGAAATGAGCAGGAACTAATGTTTTTCTAGTGTAGATTGTAATTTTTTTTTAGTCACATTTCATCTTGATTTATTGCCTGTGACTTCTAAAAAATATGTTCTTATTATGACATTGTATTTAGAGCCCTAGTTTTGTAGCACAATTTTAGTGGTGGACTTTCACAATGGTGTGCTGTACTGTAAGGAGTCTTAACTAATTGTCAAAGAAGATATTAAACTAATAAAAGACTTGCACTCATGACTTTGATTTTGTTTAATTTCAAACTAATTCAAAAATATTATTTGTAGAAATAGAAGTTCAAAACATTATTACATTGCTTTACACATATTTACAATAAATGTAAGTTCTAATCAATATTTTATATATATATATATTTATATATCTATATACATTAGCATTATTAAAATGGCTAAGTAACAAGTTGGACGGATTAATTCAACACTTGTTGATAGTAGTTATATAATCATGTAGAGTATTGATGATGTCTTGAAAAAAATAAAATACAAATAAATAGAAACAAAAACAACAACTGACATGTCACAATTAAACTTAAATTAGGTTTTTGCTGTGATAGAGAAAAAACAACAACACATTAATGATAATAACCAACTGCATGTATCTAAACTTAAATTTAAAATGTTTTCCAAAAGTTTAAATTTTGATCACATGCTAATCATATATTAGTATACAATCTGCTATGTCATATCCAAATGTATTTTATGCAAAAGGCTTTGCAGTTGTAAAATGTTTAAAAGCAAGAAATAAAAAACTTGCCATCATTAATCTAAGAATGAATGGGAATTTTAATAAAACAAAAAAAAAAGACTTTTATCACAGCAAATAACAAAGATGAATAGTAGTTCCTTACAGGGATGTATTCATTTTCAGTTGTGTAAAAACCGTAATTTTAGTCCTGGGGTATACATAATTTTGTATAATTTTTGTATCTAATACATTCTATTTCCTAGTTTAAATACTGTTATTTTGTGAGTTTCTTTGATCTGTGTTTTTTTTTGTAACGCTGCTGATAAACACTCGCATTGGAAATATTTTGAGATTTCCAAAAAGAAAAAAAAAAAAAGATCTTTTATATTTACCCATTACAATTAATCTCAAGCAAATATGGAATATTATTAAAGTAAAATTAAATGAAAAACTGAGACCTATAGGATGAGTCAGTGATATTAGAGCACGATTATATAAATGTGATGTAGATCCAGTGATGAAAAAATGAAAGAAAGAATCTAATCAATATAAATAAAGAATGCAATTGCAATAAATTTACTTACATACATTTCTATATACATATAACTTTTCTTTTCACAAGACAGACACATAAATAAGCACCAATGGATTAGTGAGTACAGGTCAAAAGTTGTTTAAAGCCTGAATTGAACACTTATAATTCAGGGCCAATTACTCTCATGATGGTATTTTAAAACAATTCTGTACTGGTATCACATGAAAGATTTGTACAAAATACAAAATATTAAGTTTGAACATTCAGTACAGAAATTAAACATAATAAATAATCCATGTATAACACAAAATGTATTTTTTCATTATTCAAAAGAAACAAATAAAATGCCCTAAAATAAAGAGATTTTCTATGAAGCACTATTGATCCTACAATAAAATACACATTTCAAACTAAAGAGTTCTTATTGAAGTAGGCATATTGCACTTTGCTTCTTCTCTCCAGACTTTTTCGTCACCCGTCGACGAAGCGCTGGAAAAAAGGTTTAACATTATATCATTATATACGTATATATATTTATCAATCATTATATATCATATTGTTACAATCTTTCTTAACCAGGCCTTCTGTCACAACTGCTCCACAACACAACACATCTAACAAAGAACTTGACAACAAGACTTTCTAGTAACAAGGTGGCGATTTATTTACAAATTACATCAACAGCCAATACGACACACAATTGGCTACCTAACTTTAAATGCTTTCTAAACAACAGAACTGTCTAACACTACAAGTCTCTCTTCTTAGCTTGTACAGCTACATTTTCAAGACTCGCTCTCTTGCTGTCCTAGACCCAACTGTCTTTCTACACATTGTCTCTCGACCGTAAAGGCCTTCATTCCATGACCATAGCACAGGTCACGCTTGCGTGCACTAGTAGTACACTCCCTTGTTTATAAAGCCGTTGACCCGTTGACCTGTGTTATTGGCCTGAGTGGTGTGTGTCAGTAGGCCACAAACACATTAACCCTTTCGGTCCGCCACAGTTATTACAATATATATAGCTTGTATGAAATGCATCTTATGAACACTTTTTATCATATCTTAAAAGCATTTGTTTTAAAAAAAAAAAGATTAATTATATCTAAGCTTACAGGGTGGCTGAGTGTCCTGGGTAATGTCATTAAAGATTGGAATTGTGAATTTCATGATCTTAAGGGGGATGGAGGGGCAGACTCTTGAGTCCATCCAGCTGTAATGGGTTCCTGACTTAAGTTGGGGAAAGCTAATGATGGTTGGT
>JADKLZ010000166.1:27895208-27932230 GCA_021533235.1 Biomphalaria straminea
AACTTAAACTGTACTTGGTCTACTTACAGGTCAGGTGACAGTTAATGAATAAATAAGAAGTTCCAAACAGCCTCATGCTGATGCCAATAGCACCTTTAGTTTTTACCATGGTCAAAGCTCGCAGAGATATGATATCATCTTCTGGGTCTGTTTATAAACAAATTTAATCAGAAGTTCTCAAAGTTCAGTTATTTAATCTTTAATCTAATAACAAAAGGAAAAAAAAAAGGAAAATTCTAATATTTTTTTTGACCAAACAAAAGTGTTTGACTAGGTGACAAATAGAAATTCAGATGGCAAACTATTTGAGCACATTTATGTGCCTTTAAAAAAATGCTTGATCATTCTCATAATACCAAGCGAAAAGTAATTATTGTATTTATGAAACAAATAAACAAAACAACAACTACAACAAAACAATAACAAATAAACAAAAAAAAAGTTAACAACCAGTATCATAAAGCTCTTTTGACTTACTAGAGCAGAACCAAATTAAATCTCGCCTGATGAAGATGACAAGATGGAGTGAGCCATGAGAGACTGAGTGATACATTACATGTGAAGAGATCAACAATTCCTGCAGAGTTAGCTCCCATTCTTTCCTGGGAGAAAAAAAAAATTCACACACATTTAAAGGCATTTGAAATTAATCATTATAATTATGCATTTCAAATATTATTTTAAATTGTTTACATAGAAGATATGTCAAATGGTGGCATTTTAAACATAAAGAGCTTATTTAAAATGAACAAAAAAAGAGCTTATGTGAATTGAAACAATGCTATGAATTTTATTATTTAAAACTGGCCAATTACACATCACTATTTTAATGTCACATTGATTTTGGATAAAAAAACAACAACAACATATATTTACTATATCCACAAGTTTAAGATTGTAAAATGGTACCACACAAATTCTTGTAATGGAGTAACTTTTATAGTTTTACATATTGAGAACTTCCCTTCAGTCAATGCTTTGATCAGACTAAAGATATCAAAGTAATTTGACATATGACAAAAGAGTAATTCACGGCACAATCTTTTCAAGTTAAAAACTCACTTTTTCACCATTTTGAAGCATCGACTCCAAGAATAATGAGGTTATAGATATTAGCAATTATTGTTTTTCTTAGAATAAATCCAGGGGCTGCGGTGGTTGAATGGTTAAGCGCTTGAATTCCGAACCTGAAGTCCTCTGTTCAAATCCCGGTGAAGATTGGGATTTTGACATTCAGGATTTTTAGGGCGCCCCTGAGTCCACCCAACTCTAATGGGTACCGGACTTTAGTTGGGGAAAGTAAAGGCGGTTGGTCATTGTGCTAGCCAGATAACACCCTGCTCGTTAACCGTTGGCCAAAGAAACAGATGACCTTAACATCATCTGCCCCATAGATCGCAAGGTCTAAAGGGGAAACTTTATTTTTTTTTTTAGAATAAATCCCTGTATTTATATATTGCACTTATATGTGTTGAAATAACTATGAAGGTATTTACAGATAAATGCTTTTAATTTTATACTGCAGTTTAATAGATATTTGCTAGAGTGGCATAAACATCTTCTTACTCACTTGTTCATATCATTTTCCTGAGTGCCGATGGCATAAATATCTTGAACATATTCACACTTCTCAGGAAGGATGAAATCTTGTAAAGGTGCATTCACATCCTGCACAGATGTCAGTTGAGAAATTTAATATCTCTTTATAATTAAAAACAAATTCCTCCTATCTTCATTTTTATTTCTTACATTTATTATTTCTATGCAATTTTCCCCAACCATATTTGAGCCCATGACCCAAACTAATTACTTATTACAACAACTTTTTTTCTATAGGAGTCACAGAATATGGAAGAACAGATGCATAAAAAATGGATATACACTAACACATTTTTGGTCCTAAGCAAACTTTTTTTAGAGCTCACTCCCCAATGATCTCAGACAGACAACCAGCTACACTAAATTCAAGAAAGAACATTAAGACCTATCTGTTTGAAACTTTTAGATTAGTTATTCTTTTTAGCTTGCATGTTTATGTTTGCAATGTTATCACAGTGCCTTTAGCCTACAATTTGTCTGTTAACAGCGCTCTATAAATTAAATTATGATTATTCCCTCAATTTCTCAAATCTGTTATATAATTCCTAACGAGCTTTAAGTCATCGAATTAAAGATACCAGGCTTTCAATACTATACATTGAAAACAAAACATTACAAATTGACATCCATTTTTGTAGAATATATACATTATCCACTTTGTGCTAGTTACCTTTAACTCATTCATGTTCCAAGTACCAACAAACACTTTCACCTTTTTATTAGGAAAATAGCGAGTGAGTTCCTCCACACCAAGGTATGACCCAGAACAAGATCCTATGGTAGTCTCTGACAGCATAAACATTCTTGAATTTACCCAAGAAAAAAAATGTTATTAGTTATGTTTACTGAAATAAAGCAAAACAATTTTTAAAAATTCAATCAAGTGACAAAAATATAATACAAGATCTAAGAATATTAGAAAAATATTGTATCTTTTCACGACATTTGATTTCATTTGTTTATCTGTAACATGGGTAGGATTCAATTAACAAGTCTGATGAGATGAACAAAGCAGTTGTTTCAAGTCTTTGAAGGAGTATGCAGTATTCAGACAGGCCACAATAGCATGCTTTAATTTTGATTTTTTTTCTTTTCAAAAACATGTTCTGAATAGCTTGTAATTGCAAGAGTTATTTGAAAAGTCCTTAAGTTAAACAGAACCTAGCTCAGCATCTTCACTGCATTATTCACCAACACCTCTGTGTTCAGGTATGAAATATAGATCATATGATGATGTTTGTGTTCAGTAAATTTCAGCAAACCACAGGCATTTAACCAAAGAACTTTCAAATATTTTTAACAGAAATAGAGTCTAAATATGACGTGTGCTAGTTAATCTGAGAAATAGTACTAAAACCTAAGTTTTTAAATTATAAACATGAAATTGAAATGATTTTATGTGACATCCCATCACATCTAAATGAACTCCACATACAAGGGAAAAACAAGTTGATGTACATGCATACTGATGTAACACTAGTAGCAGAGCGATAGGGTTAATGTGTGTGCAACCTACTGACACATATGAATCAGGCAAATCACACAGGTATATGGCTGTCAATGGACAAGGAACAGTACTGCTAGTATACGTATATATGATATGTATGATCCGTGTTATGGTCATGTCATCAAAAGCCTTCGTGCACCTGAGACAGTTTAATCCAGGGCAGCAAGGCAGTAAGGGCGGTGTGGTACAATGTGAGCCCCGAGAATGTAGCTGTACTAGTCAGGGAGTAGACACAGAGAGACTAGTAGTGTTTAGTAGGCAGTTCTGTTAAGTAGGACAAAGCATTTGAAGTTAGTGTAGCCAATTGTGTAGCATTGGATGTTGGTGTATTTAGCTATTAAACCACCACATTTGTTATCTGGAACTCTTGCTGTCAAGTTCTTGAGTTAGATATGTTGTGTTGAGCAGTGTTGACAAAAGGCCTGGCAGAGATAATGTAACAATACATAAGCGCCTTCCACGCAAAACTGCAACTCTTCATTCAGCAAACAAAACAACGGTTACATGTAGGCTTACTAGATCCACTGGTTTCTAATAGAAAAACTGTATTTTCATTTTCAGTGTTGTGGCAAGCAATGTCAGAAATAAAAATGGCCCAGAGACAAAATATATTTTAAAAAACTTATAAAAAAATTAAATAAATAAAAGTTCCATAAAAAAAAATTCTAGGCCAATAAAGTAGCTTGGAAATGTTAAGACCTGAGCATGTAACAATTAATGATAATCAATGACTTCCACATTGCACATCAGTTTTTTTTTCAATGCTGATTAAAATTTTTATTGCAATCTAAAGTAAGTTGCTTATGCAATTCTTTTTTTTTAAGCTCATAACATAAAAAAATGAAATTTAGTTCTACAAAAAATTACTATTTCTATTTTAAATCTTTACTACATTCAAAGTTTGCAATATTAGTCTTAAAGAGTTTACATATTTTAATGTGTATGTCTTTAGCATAATAAAATTTTGTAATTAGTATAAGGATAAATGTAAACATCATCCTAAACTCACCTTGACCTTGCTTCTTTGGTAGTAATCAGTGGCAGTAAACTAGTTGAGGTAAATGACTTCTGGGACAACCTGTCGGCGGCTGAGTCAGACTTGTTGGAAATTCTGTCTACCTCTTCTAGAGGTAAACTGTTTTTTGCATTAGAGTCTATTTTATAACTGGTTCTCAAGCTATTGGAAGTGAACTCTTCACTCAATGGCGGAGGATGATGCAGTGGGCTGATGGGATCAAGACGTACAGACGAAGGAGGGGAATGTGCAAATTTGGCTTTCATCGACGATGAATTATTTTCATTTTCTACCTTTCGAACTTTAGAGTTGACCTCTTTCATGTCAAGGGAGTTAATGGAAGACTCATTCTGGTCTAAGTTTCTCAAAGATAACTGAGACAAACTTTGATTATCTGCTCTTGGTTTCTCATTTGAATCATTTTTAACAACTGATTTTTTCTTTGATGATTTTAAATATTTGTCTTTTGATAAGATATCTGGCTTCTCTGAAGAACTTGATGGAATTGACTTTTCACTTTTGATGTCTTCGATGTTCATATTTGTTGGAATATTGTTCAATTTCGGATTGGAAGAGGCAGAGACGACATTTTTCATTTCTTTATCACCTTCAACAAAAGTGTCTTTAGAAAGACTGTCCTTTGACCCTCTTCTACTCAAGAGCCTTTTAGCAGGTCTGTTTTGAACAGGCGGCTGTCTAGTTAGCTTCTGCATTACCTTTTCACTTTCTATTTCATTGCTGTCATTTAATGTTCTTCCCTTAATATCTGTAGAATCTGCAGTTGGTTTATCATCAACATCAATGCCACTAGAAGATGACCCCCCATCTTGGTTTTGTTTATCCAGTTTACCAAAAGGTATGTAGCCTCTCGGGGTCCTAGGAGTGGACTTTGGGGTGCGTGGGGTCAACGGTGGTTTAGGAACAAAGCCAGAGCTTTGCAAAATAGAATCAATTTTCTGCTCCCCATTTATTTTCACATTTTTTGAATTCTCCAAATCATCCAATAATTTGATCTTTTCTTTTTCATTGTCTTGTTTTTCTAAATTGTCCTTTTCATCTGAAGCTATTGGCTGACGTTTAGAAACTCTTGCTTTTGGCTTGGGCTTATCAACTAATTTATCATTGCTTTCAATTTTATCTTTGGTTGAAAACTTGAAAAAATTTTGATTGTCTGCATTAGTAGTAGTAGAGCTGTTTTGCACAATTTGAGGATCCCCATCTACTTTCACCAAATCAGTTTTGCTTTCTACATTTAAAGATGTATTAGATCCCAATCCCTTCTGCTTCTTCTCTTTTAGCTTGGTTAATGTACCTTTCTTTTTGCGCTGCCTTGTTGTTGTAATTGTTTCTAATTCCTCATAGTTAGCATCCTCCATTATTTATTTTAACTGTAAATCTCAATTCTGCAAAACAAATTAATGTTAAAATTAAAAAAAAATTCAAGTTGTAATATTAAATTGATAAATGAAAATATTAAAAATTAAAAAAAAGTTCTTTCAGACCTTGTGGTCTATAGGGCAGACGATGTAAAGGTCATCTGAGGGTTTCATGTGGCCAGCACAACGACCAACCGCCTTTACTTTTCCCCAACTAATGTTAGGTACCCATTAGAGCTGGGTGGACTCAGAAGCGCCCAAGGATCCCGAAGTAAAAATCCCAGTCTTTACCGGGATTCGAACCCGGGACCCCAGGTTCAGAAGCCAAGCCCTTTACCACTGCGCCTCCAGCTGAAATATTAGTGTAAAACTATATTTGCAAAATTCTTGCTGACTTTTATGAGACTTCCTAATATAAAAAGTAAAGTAAAGTAAATTGATCTATGGGGTTGATGATATAACGGTTAACTGTTTCTGTGGACATTGGTAAATGAGGTTATCATGTTTCCAGCACAATAACTAATTTACTTTACTTTTACCTATTTAATAATAAGGTACCCATTAGAGTTGGGTGGACTTAAGGAGTGCCCTAAAAATCTTTAAATTCAAATCCCAATCTTCGCTAAGATTCTGGCCAGAAACTCCTTGATTTGGAAGCATGGTGCTTGACCACTCAGCCACCCTTCTAATATTATACTCGTCTATCTTCATGTTAACTGCCCTGATGATCATCAAATAAATTACCAAAAACAACAAACTATACTGATTTTGTACTGATAAATATCAGTGCTAATTAGCTAAGAGATTAATGTTGTTGTTTTTTTTAGTGAAAATTTGATATTTTATCTACTTTGGTCAAAAGGTTGCACAATTTAGAAATATATAAAAAGATTACATTAGCTATGGTCAGAACAATTTCACACACACAGTTCCAACATCTCATGGTACAAGGAACAGTAAAAACCAATGTAGCTTGGGAACAACTAAATTTCAGCATCTTATTTAATGTAGTAATTGTTCTAGAAGTCGCTAAAGGTCAACAGCTCCTTGGTGACTTGAGCTTTTACCAGATGAGTTTTCCTTATCCTAATTGGGTGGCTAACCAAAGCTAATGACCTCTTTAGTTTGTTTTACAGGTTTCAGACATTCCTACAGAAACAAAATTAGGTCCTAGCCCAAACCTACTGCAGCGGAAGAAGATGAAAAGGGGATCACTATCATGACTACCCATATCATGAGATAAGGCAGCTCTTACTTCTGTGTTAACAGTTTTTCAGGCCCAATGACTGATCCATATATTAAGGCCAGGATATACAACATTCTCTGTTCTCATTCAGCCATAATAATTAATAACTCACATGATTTTAAAATATTAAAATTGTTTTCATCTACTTCTACACCTCATATGTATGGGCTAAACCTGGTTGTGCTGTTTGCACGCTAGACTGTTGTTTGTATTTATTGATGGTCTCGGGTTCAAACCCGGCCCTCTCCCAGTCCAAACTGACTCTAGATCTAAAAGATATGGGTAAGAGTTTTTTTAAGAAGTTTTAGGCTTGAATAAGCCCTAATGCATGTGTTTATGGAAACAAGGCACATTGAGACCCTTCAGACACTTCTATCAGATTATTTTACTACTTCCCCCCCCCCCCCAGGTAACATGGAAACAAACACCTTCATTATTGTCACAGTGACAGTCACCCATTTATGACCCAGGGATCGTTTTTTGAGCTGTTTGTTGATCAGAAAGTTAGCATGATAGTTATAAGTCTCCCTGACAAATGTTTGAACTAAATTGATAGTAAAAAAAGAGCATAAAACAGCCTATTGGGTGCTAATCCCTTTGGTTCCCAAATGAGTCTTCTCTATCCAGCTACCCACCCTTACCTCTAGACAATATTACCAAGAATAGACATCATCAACACAAAATAGATCTAGAATTAGTGTAAACTTAGATCTAATGCTTTCCTCAATACTGCTCTTATTTTTATTAGGGCTATGAAAGTTTAAATAAAATCAGAGTCAGGGAGGTTGCTTTCATCAATATCAATGGCTGACATGTTCAATTTTCATCTCTCACTAGCTAACTTCAAAAAATCATTTAAAAAAATAATTATCTCGTTGAAACAGCGAAGGAAGCCGCCATTACAGAGTACTGATGTGTAAAAATAGTAAGAACTAATCTGATTGGCTGATACATTGAGGTCGATTATTCGGCTGGCTCGTCTTTTACGCCAAATAGCCTTGGGCTGATATATCAGCCGCGTTGTCTTAATAAGGTTAACCAATGACCTAGACTCTGCCAAGTCACTGGTTTTCCTGGCTAGCTCAGGCAACTCATTCCATGCTCTAATAGTGCTAGGGAAGAAGGAGCTTTTTTACAATTTGTCCTAGCATATGTATTATGGAATGAGTATGTGTCTTTCCGAGTATTTTATTAAATTTTGTTTTTGTATTTGAAGATTATGGTTCAGTGTTATATGTATAATTACTACTTTACTTTTAAGTCTTCTATCCGGAGGGCTTTCTAAGTTTAGTGATTTTACTAGATCTAAAGGTGTTACTCTAGTCAAATATGAATATTCATTTGTTATGAATTTCACTGCTCTATTTTGTGTCTGTTCCAGTTTCTTAATGTTTTCTTGAGTTGAGAGAGTGCGGGGTCACAAACAGTTTAAAACACTTCAAACAGAGGATGCACATTCTATTATTGGCCTAACCAAGGTTAAATAACATTTTAGTTTTATGTCTAGTTGTATTAAGTAGATCAAGATCTCTTGAAAAACTAATTACTACAGTAAAAAAATTAGTAATTCAACTAATTCCTGAGTATGATAAAATAATCATAATGATTAAGGACTCCTGAGTCTCCTGAGAGCCTGAGACTGAGTGATTCCTGGCTAATAAATTGGCCTTGTCATGGCTAAACCAGCCTTGAACCTAACCCTTAATGATATCTAAGTTTCTAAAATAATTATTCAACAGTACTTAGATCTACATCTAATCTAGAAGTAGATCTAGAGTTTACAACAAGTTCAATAGTCAATTCTGCATCACTATTTTTCGGGTTGTCGAGGTAAACAGGAATGTTTTTCTTTTAAGACTTTAAAGATACGCATGCGTACCATTGTACGCTATGTTTCCTGTTTATAATAACGACAATATATCAAGACAAGATCATGTCCTAGCTAAAGACTCTAAAATATTATATAGGTCTGTTGGCGTAATATTTATATACGTAGAAATAATACCTATATAGGTTTGTTCGTAATACTTTACTGCTACCGTAATTAACATTGTCAACTTCCCCTTGGAAACCAAACCATCAACAACCCTCTAAAAAATTAATAAAATACTGTTTATGAAATTCCTTTAAAATAAATTAGATATATAAGTATATTTGAATAGGTACCTTTGAATATACAATTTAATTAAAAAAGACATAAATTCAAGTCTTAAAAAATATATATTATTATTAATATAGATATCTACGTGAAACGACTAAGTCTAGACTACTCTAGACTAGGCTACTACTTACTAGTACTACTTACTACTACTAGGTCATTAGAGTAAGAGTCCTGCAGATCTATTCACTTCAGTAATACGGATTTAATTTATTATTGTTATTTCCACTTTAGATTTAAGCTTAACTTCTTATGTCAATTTAAGACACAAGATAATAGATACTCTTCTAGATCTAGTCTAATCTAGATTCTTATTCTAGTTTAAAAGATTCTGACTGTCGTTTAAACTTGTATAGATTTTATAGATCAAGAATCTAGAAAATAAGTCAATAAGATATGGATTTACTGTATTCTTGATATCTCAAACTTTAAATGCTGACGAAAGACCTTACCTTAAGTTACAAGTATCAGTCTTATCTAGATCAGAATTTAAACCTATCTATACTATAGCCTATAGCCATACCATAAATATTATATTCTAGTGAGAACTGATCTAGTTTTCTTTATAAAAAGTAACCTTTCCTCGTTCCTCTTGTACATTGCAAATACTATCTTGATTAAATGCTATATTAAAATTATAATTATTTATCAGCATTTGGAAATATTTTTAATTTTTGCATTTTTCAGTTAAATTTTGTGGAAGGATGCTTCATATTTTTTCATGCCTCATGTTAACCTAGTAAGGATATATGATATAAAGTAGTATTTAGAAAGAGGTCTGTACACAGAATGAATATCAAACATGAGTTTAATGCAACTAATGATCAAGAAATTCAAGCAAAACTTCTTGAAGCTGATGATAATTTAACAAAAGAAAATATTATAAACATGGCATCATCATACCTTAAGCCTAAATTATGTGAAGCCTTAAATCTCTATGGTGCCCTTGCTGCAACTAATAATGTTAGCCAAAGAAAACCTAACTCTCACAAAACTCATGCCAATGATGGAAGTAACATATGTGGCTGGTTTGTTAACCCAAAGGCCACATTTAGAAAAACTGAAAGTGCTCCAGCAGGGAGATTTAAAGGAAATTCACGAGCTTGTGATAAAGATTATTTACATGAGGCTTACAAGAACTCACAGAATGATTTTGTTTTTCATCACTATTCTGATTCTAAGCGTTATATTGAACAGTATCGAAGGGAGAATTCATGTGTCTCCAATGGGTCAGCTGTTAAAAATAAACTTTTGGAACAGAGGAGCTGCAGTGAAAGTGACGCTTTAATTGCCCCGACAAACTCCCCATTGTGCGCTCAACAATTTTCATCTCTTCAATCTGTACAGTTGTTTGACAATTACTTTCAAAATAGAGAACATACTACACTTCTTGAGCAGCGTTCATCACAGCCACATTTCATTACAAAAAGAGATAACCAAAGACAGATCATCAGTGCTAATTTGTTCAAAAACTTGCAGAGACATTTCAAGTTCCCTAGTCATTTATCACAAGTGGAAACTCCGGTGTTGTTGTCAGCTGGTGAAAAAGACAGTATTAGAGACAAATTAAAAATGTGCAGCTCTGAGCTTGATGATTCTCAAGTTCCTGCTATTAACATTGTTTCACTAAATAAAAATATAGATACCAAAGTCAGTTTACAGACACTTCCAACAACTAGTGAAATATCTCTTCATAATTTAAAAACAAAGTCTGCAAGGTAAAAGCTTTTAAAACACATTAATTTTATTATATATTATACTTTATGTGTGGCTTTGTTATTTATCATCCTAAAAAGAACACAGGCATTTCCTAATTTTTATTATTTGGAAACATTCTAAATGTCATAAGTTATTATCGTCTATGTTGTGTAGTTTCTTTTTATTACTTGTCAGCATATTATCTCATTCAAGGTCTTTTCTTTTCTTATTAAAAAATACTGGCTCATCATTATGCTATTCAGTAATGTACATAAACATGTTTTTTTATTGCCAAGCTGATTCTTTCAGTAAAAGTAAAGTAAAGTTCCCCTTTCAGACCATGTGGTCTATAGGGCAGATGATGTAAAAGTCATCTGATTATGTGGCCTAAGTTTAAAGAGGGTGTCATGTGGCCAGCACAATGACCAACTGACTAACTTTTCCCCAACTAATGTCAGGCACCTTTTAGAGCTGGGTGGACTCAGAGGCGATCCCAAAATTAAAAATCCCAGTCTTCACCAGGATTTGAAACCGGGACCCCGATTCAGAATCCAAGCGCTTTACCGCTCAGCCACCACACCTCATTCTTTCAGTAGATATGTGTATTTTTTTTACAAATGTCTAAATAGGACATCTGTAAGGAATAATTAGACTTTCCAATTGTGCTGACCAAATGTTAAAAAGTAGGAAACCTCTTAGACCTTAAGGTACTTCTTAAATTTTAGGCCTCAGAAAGGTTCAGAGCAGAGTAACATTCAACTTGCAAGCTCACTAGCCAATTTGATTTTAAAACTAGTCTGAAATGTAGTGAAAATATTAACTAATTTCACTTATAGCTTTAGGCTATTTAAAACATCTTGAAAAAAAAATCAAAATGAATAAACTTAAACTGCCTGTTATTATTATCTTGACAGATTATTTATGTATACTTGTTTAAGCTTGAAATCTGAAATCTGGGGGTTAAAATTATTAATAGTTCATATTTTCTTTGTCTCTGCATAGCCTGAGATGTCCAAAGGACACTTTTGTCACATACCAGTTCTTAGGCCATAAAATTGGCAGTCAATCAGCTAATCACTTGAGAACCATTGAACCTGGTGTTGCTGGAAATGAAAAGCAGGTATACCCATGTGAACTTATTTCTTTGCGGCATCAGAAATGTTGATTGTGTACAATTAAAGCAAGTGAAAGTCTTTTGAAAGAGAAGATAAACAAAACACTTTTTTATGGGAGATAATTTTTTGTATACAGTTTTCCACATTTGTTTCATAACTAATACTAATTCTATCTTGTCTTAGTTTTCTTTTTTTAGTAATTATCTTGAAACTAGAATGTACCTTAATGAAGTCTATGAATTATTAGTGTAGCATAAATATCTCTTTAGAGTTTAGAAACAAAATCTGTAATTGTAACTAAGCATGGTTTATAGCTGCTATTTCATTATAATGAAGATGATTGCATTAAATTTTTAAATATTATCTGATTCCTTTGCTCTGGCAGTCTCCTTTGGCCAGAGATGACAGCACTGACAGCTTAAAGTCAGTAACAAAGCATGTTTCAATCAGTAACACTCATGAATCCTCTAAGCTTTCTGAAGAGGGTGATTGCAGAATAGTGCTAGCCCCTGATGTTAACAATTTAGTGAGGAATGGGAAAGTAGATCAAGACAGAAATGGCTTAAACAGTAGAAGCAGCCAATCACTCTCTAAGCAAAAATATCATCATGACTTTGATATTATTTTAACACCAAATGTGGACTCAAAGTTAGATTATGGCTATACCATATCCCTTAATGATTTTGTAGCTGACAGTTCTCCATTGCTGAAAGCTCAGTCATTCAAGCTAGACATTTCATCAAGCTTGAATAAAAATGTCAAGCAGAAGTTTTCAAGTGTCACTACTAAGAAGAGAATAGCAAAAAGCAAACCTTTAGGCTCTGGCTATAGAAAGTCTGTAACAGACTCCTGGAGTTCAACTGATTCTAAGCAAAGCCCTTGGGACCTAAAACAGACATCAGATTTCCCAATTATTTTTGATAGTAAAGTAGGCAAAGACGTGAACAATGAATTGAGAGGGAACTCGGCACCTTATTTTAAATTTTGGAGTTCAAGTATGCCTCCGAAATCTTGCAAGATGCGAAGAAACATATCACATGAGCAGACTCTGCAACAGCTGACAGAGTGGATGCTGGCAGACCAAGAGGCCTCTAGCAATGACCTTGAACTTGCAAAGCGAGCCAGAAAGGCTCTGGAAGAAGAACAGCAGCAGTCAGCAACATCAGCATTCACATCTGGGGTAGGAAGACACAATATAGTCTCAAACATTATGGGCTTCAGCTTGGGGCTTTGCAATTACTCAGGAGTTTCTTCTTTTACTAATTACTAACTATGGATTTTCATTCTTTTAATCCCTGTATTTGTGTTAAGTGATTTTAGCAATAATGTGGCTCATTAACAGCACTTGAATACAATTAGATTATTGACAGCTGTGTTTTTATTTGTTGGGTGCTGTGATCAGAGGATTACATTACATTGAAAATTAAATTATACTCTAGTCTTTTCATGCAATTGCTTACAATTACATAGCTCATAATAATACTGCATTACTTTTTACTTACATTTAAAGGAGCATTAATTAAATGTCATGTTTACATTATTTTTCCTCATTACATTTTAATTTGGAGAATAATTGTTTAAATGAGGGATTTCAGTCTATTTTATATTATGGAGCTGCTTCATATTGGCTTAAATATTTAAGAATTCAAGATTAAATGATAATTTTTTTTTTGTTGTTACTTAACAAAATTTCTGATAGCGTTTGGAAAAATAAATTGGTAATTACAAATGTAAAAAAATACATAAGCAAATGCAATTAATATTATTCTTTCAATTTTTGTTGTCATAATATTAATGTGCACATTTGTCTCCTATTTGAAAGAACATTTAATTATGTTATACTAATTAGCACCCTTTTTAAAAAAAATCTTCTAATGTCTCCAGGATAGAAAATTATAAATAAAATATCTATATGCTTAACTCTTTATCTCCGTAATTATTTTTGCACGTTCTGACAGAATTGTTCATTTTTCACTATTGTACATTCTACCTTGTTATGATTAAATTCAATAACATTTTTGTTTGTTATCAGAAAACATTACTTTTGGTATCGATTTATAGGAGAATACATGCTCTTTTTATATAACACAAGACCTAACATTAATTAAATTTAATGATGTCAAATCAAGGATGATATCATTAATTAGGAGAGAAAGAGTTAATTATCATCTTTAGCATAAGTTAATTAGCATTCTCCCAAGCATATAATGGATCTCTTTACTATTTATTTAAACTACTTTTACCATTAAAAAAAGATCAAATCCAATTATGTATTAGCTTATGAAATAGTAGACCTATTATCTGCTGTTTGTCTGGTGGTGTGGTATTTGTTTCAGACAGTCATCATGATGATCTTGAAGACATTATTATATAATCTTCATTTCTTAAGAAGCATATCAAACTTGCTGCAATTGACTTTTCACAACTTTTGAAACTTATTGAACAACATAAACTCATTTGAAAAGCACAATAATGATTTTTTTCTGTTAGCACTTTTATTGATCTCATTTTCTATTTAAAAAAAAAAATTAAATATCATTTTTATATTTAAATTTTTACTCAAAGACAATTTACACTTTTTAACCATATGCATAAAATCTCATATACAATTCTAAGTCCTAATGGTCAACTGACTGATAATGGCTAAGGAGGAAAGATAAAAAATTGAGTTATAGATTATAGCTAGAATGGCAGGAAGGTTTAATTATAAGGTGTCCCATTTAATGTAACCAGTGAGTCTACTAAAACCTTTAACAGACCTACACGATTTATATTATGCTTTATAGACAGGATGTATGGCATGGAAATGAAAAGTAATTATATATATATATATATATATATATATATCAAATATGATATGATAATCAAAAGTAGAAAAGCACAAGTAGGCAATACAATCAAATACAAAAAAATAAAATGGTACTCTTTATGCACTTTCACCTTTAATTTTGCCTAAAATATTTGTAAATATTCTTTTGTTGTTAGGGGATCTGGGAGCAGAGTGGTATAAAGCACCTGGCTTCTCAAAGTTCTGGAACAAGGGGTTCTGGTGAAGAATGGGATTTTTAATATTAACATTTTAAAGTCCACCCAACTCCAATTGGTACCTGACATTAGTTGGGAAAAGAAAAATGGTTTGTTATTGTGCTAGCCACATGACACCCTTGTTAATCATCTGCCATAGAAACATGACTCTTTTTTTTATCATCTTGTCAAGGTCTGAAAGGGGATACTTTACTTTTATTTTCTATTCACTTTTTTTTATACAGTTTACACATTTGAAAATCATGTATTTTTTAAAAACCCCTACATAATTAGAAGCAATTATGATCGATATATACACATTCATCTACTCATTTTAATTCAGCATAGCACAGCATAGATGGTTGTTTTTATATGTTCACAGCATTTGATGCTTGCTTTTGACTATTTCTTACATAATAAATGAAATTGGTTAATTGTGTGTTTGGCATTGCACTTAAGAAAATCATTAGAGTGAATTTAACAAAAAAACAAATCTTGCTATTTTCTGTTCACATTAGACAACAAAACAAAATGTTACACCTGGACATACGACAGGAATTTATAAACAAAAAAAAAAAAGACTGGTAATGGTGACCTTGTTGACCTTCGCCAACAATTTTAAAAAATTAAAGAAAAAATTTGTGAGTTTATTCCAAAGTAGATTTTCTTTAATGGAATAGGAACAACTAGTAATTTAGACTGCTTTTTTTTTTATAGTAATTTTATTATGTACCACATTTGTATCCTATAAAGATACTTTTAAAAGTTTTTATTAATGTAAAAGAATTACCTAGGCCAGACTATAAGGCTACTATTAAACAATTTAATATATCTACTTACATTTGAGGAAAAAAGAAAGTTATTTTATTTACATTTACCTTAAAGTATAGACTTTAGAGTATCTTATAATATATAAGTTGTGGAGAGAACTTCAGTTACTATAACATTGAATATTTTCTAACAGACAATATTGTTTACTTTTCTCAGCTATTAAGGTCCTTAATAATAGAATCCATCAGGAGAACAAAAACTGGTTTGTTTTAGATTAGAAAAACACATTATATTGTGGAAAAGTAGATTTGTTTTCATAATCAAAACAGATTGTATAGAAGTTATACTAATTAACCAGCTCTTGAACTATGTATGCATGATATTTCTCATAGCTTGTTGTCTGCTGACTTAAAAAAAAAACCATTAACAAACTTTTATATTTTGTTTTCTTTTTTGTACTGTTTATAAAATGTGTACATGTATTTTCTACTTTTTTTTAAAAAAGATCCTTTTATGTTGATATATTTTTTCTAGCTATTTTGAAACTAATTTTTCCGCCCTCATTTATTTTTGAAACAGCAGCTTCGAAGGATAACTGAATGAATTTAATAGCTTTTCATTTATTTATTTTATTTGCTTTTTTTTTTTGTAAGTTTTTTTTCTGTATTGTTTAAATCTTTCTACTTGATGTAGTGCAACATTATTTTTTTATATTTTTACTTTCTTTTTCTTTGTGATGTAATGTAAATAGATGTGGTATGATCCTAATGGGCGAGTTTATATGAGCTTAGCAACTCGTTATGAAAACATTTCCAAGTAAAAGAAGGCCACATTTCAGGTAGAGACTAATCTCTTAGCTTTTGAAAAAAATACTTTTATCTTTCGTAACATTTGATCATTTCTTGCTTGACACTAGTATCAAATAGACAACTCATCTCATTTTACTTATAATTAAAATTGTCACAAGTATTTTACACTAAAATATTTCTTTCTTTTTATTAACAATAATAATAATTCTTACTTTGCTTTACAAGTAAGGATACTGAGCTTATTCAAAGCATTTTCTTTTAAATGAATGAATTTAGCTAGGTATAATCTTATACATGAATTTGACGCAAAGTTCTTGTAATCACTATTCAGTAAGGATGTTTCTAGTGTCCCAAGCTGAGATTTAAATAACAGAATGTTATAAAATAACCCCAGCACAGTTAACATCGCAGAGGTGGCCTTTGGAGTGGTTAATAGTAAAAGTAAAGTTCCCCTTTTAGATCTTGCGATCTCTAGGGCAGATGGTGATAAGGTCATCTGTTTCTGTGGTTATTGAGGGTGTCATGTAACCAGCACAACGACAAACCGCCTTTACTTTCCTCAGTGAACAGTGCAACATTCAAAGTCCAGCACATGAAAGAGTCCCATGATAAGGAGATTCTAATTGTAACCATCATCCCATCATACAAACATGCAGTGCCTCTGCCATGCATTCAATGTACCGTACCAATATACCAGAGACTATTACAATGTGCTCCTAAACAAGGACTTAATATTGCTGAAGCCATTCTGGCCTTTTTACCAATGACAATGAAATTTAGGTTAGAGTTAGGGTTACCCCCTGCATATGACACTAGCCTAGTGCCCCCATACTGTTATTGCTATCTCTGCTAAATACTTTGTCTACAGAATTAACAGTGTAAAAAAATAAAGACAGAAAAACAAATGCTTGGCTACGTTTTTTTTTTTAACTTCTCCAATATTTAATATTTTTAAAAGTTAAGATAGCCGTTAAATATGATTGTTTTAGCCTAATATAATAATAATGATAATGTCTTTGATTTCAAAGATTAAAGTGGAGTGCAGTGTTTCATATAAATTTGCAAACCCAGTTGCAACATGCATATTTTTCCATATCTTGTGGTTTTGCTTGCACTGGATGTGGCAAAATATGTAGGTCGCAGCTGGGGCTGCACAGCCACGGGAAATACTGTATTCCTCACTAATCTTCTGACTCGAAGACAAGCCTTATCTGTGTAGACAAAGCCATTGTCCACTGTCTTCTTATTTCTCTTTTCATCTTCTGTGTCTGTGTTAAACATGGGCTTTTCTTTGGGTTTAAAATGTGTGTCCCGCAGCCTTTGTGAGAGCTCTCCAACTGTCTCTTTAAGAAGCCATTTGCTGCCAGTTACTTTCCTTTATGCCAGGAAGGCGAAATGGCACCTCAGTTGATCTTTATAGTGCTTACGTCAGGCACTTAGGTTACACAGTTCTATCTCCGCTCACCAAAGATCACTTTTACATGCAGTTGTCTCCCATGCGGGATAAGTATGCGACCCTGCACTGCTGTAATTAGTGCTTGTATACTGTCCACACAGGCCTCCAGCATAACATAGGTATTTAAAACATGGTGAGAACCACTGCTTTAAAGGCCTAAACCTAAGGAACAAGAACTTGATTTTATTCTTGCTTCTTTCATTTTTTTTCTATTAATAGTTTATTTATTCTAATAATTTTTGTTTTGTTTTAGATAGCCCTATGCTATGTATTATTGCTACATTATTAATTTTGTTTTTTGATAATGTAATGTCAAAATTATATTTTGTAAACAGTACAAGTCATGTAAATACTCATGTAAATGTAAGCTTCTCCCTGTCTTATTCACACACATCATCATCCTAATAGGAGAACGAAGAAGAATCATCCTAATAGTCTAAGAATTGTAATTTTTTCAGGAGTAGGTTTGTGCAGTTATGTGTTTGACATTTTGGGTTAATCAGAAACAACTGTCCCTTTTATTAAATAGGGTTATGTAATGGCTCTTCCGCCATGTCAAATATAAACACTGAGATAAACAGGAGGTAATCTTCAGACACCGACAAAATGCCAAACTCTCAATAGATGTAGACGACACAAGTTTAAAATAGAAATTGCTTTTAATCCTTAAGAAGGGAACCGTCCAATGTCTCCAGTCACAAGCCGTCTGGATATTACTTCTTCATTTTTACTGTTCTTATGGAAGATGTCTTGTTGTTTGTGTATTCTGTAGCATTCTACTTTTTTTTTAAACAAACTTTTCATCATCTGTAAGTAATTAAAACTTTCCCCATATTCCTGAAAAAAATCTAACTAAATCCTAATCATGTCATAACAGTTAAAATCTGATTTACAGATGCAATATCTTTGATAGTTAACATTATTCATTCAAAAGTCCTTCACCTTCTAGCAATAAAGCAAATGAGATGACAAATTAATTCATGGTTCATTCTGTTTCTTGACTAGATTTTGAGGATCAAAGAAAGAGCAAAGGCCATCAAGTAAGTCTGTCGGATTCCGCCAACAGGATTGCTCAACTCTGACATAACCATACAGACAAGTGTAATGATGGGCCAACTAAAAGACAATTTTCCTGACTTATGTATGCTTAACTGCTTTTTGTGAAATTTTATTGGGTGGTGCCTAGTCAAAATATTGATGCTTAAGTGTGGGCAATGTAGTCGCCTTAACTATTTTATTTTGTAGTTCAGCTTCATTAAATAAAAAAATGTTACTCAGCCACACAAGAAAGACACAGGTGGCCAACTTGATTCCATGAAAGGAACATCATTGACTTGATTCTACAAAAAAGAAATAATGGTTGATGAGTTGATTCCAGCATTAAAATTTGGACAATTAAAAAAAAGCAAATTTTTTTTTATTGGTTTCTAAATATCTTGTCTAGACATAGTATTGAATAACAAAGATACTTAGGATTTGTAAGTGTTGATATGGAACATTCCTGTAATTAGGTAACCATTATAAAACCAACAAAATGACCTTGTTCTGGATATATATCTTTAAATTAAAGGAAAATTCAGTACTCTATAGCCCTCAGAAGATAACTATAGGATCAATTTTACTTATTTTTGTACTGATGCTAAAATAATATAATTGGCTGTAAATTCTTTTCCAAAAAATTATGGTAGTACTTTTAAAATTGACTTCACATAGCTCGTCTACAATGTAATGGTCAATGAACGTGCAGTCTTCCTTTACAGTAATCAAAAGAAATGCATTTGTGCCTTGAATAAATATTTGAAACAAATGGTCAGTGTTCAAGTTTTTATGACAATCATCCAGTACAAAAACCCTTTTAGCATTGCTTCTTATTGTGATGAACCTTTCGCAAAGCTTGTAATTTACTTATGTATCAAGAGACTTTGCTTGAATACAATCTCTCTTAATCCTTTAGCCAAAAATTCATCTACTTGAGTGTATGTGTACAAAATATTTTGGACCCTTGTTTCACATGATTTTATATTGAATCTTCACTGTAATGCTCTTAAATAACAGGCCAAAATTTATTAACAATTTTTTTTTTACCATCATTTTCTTTGGCTTATGTATTTTGGTTAAGTTTGAACGTTTTTTTTGCTGATTTCTGTAAGAATAATTAAAATGTTGGTGCAGCACATGACAGCATGAATAAATTGTCTCATTACAAGCTCTAAGCCATTCAATTTCTTTCTTGCTGGTACACATGGCTGCTGTAAAAAAAAAGTTAAACATTTTTTTTTAAAGATACAAAAGTAGGAGCGCTAATACAAGTGAAACAAGGATTTTAATCAAGAAGAAATATCTTTACATCTTATCTTCCTAGTTCAACATTTCATTCACAGATTATCATAAGGTCAACACAGTATCCAAATAAAATTTTACCATGAATTACATTAGAAAACAAAACAAAATGTTACACCTGGACATACGACAGGAATTTATAAACAAAAAAGACTGGTAATGGTGACCTTGTTGACCTTGGCCAACAAGTTACACCAACAGTCAACATGTTCTGTAAAACACAGGCAATGTGTGTTACACATTTCAGTCAATGCAAGGACATTAATAAATCATGTGTCTGTGTATAACCTTTTCAACAATGTAAATGAACTGATTTGTTTTATGGATCATTATATATAGTAATGTAGGGTCAAAACAATGTTTAAAACTACTGCAAGGTATAACAACTTAGTCATAGATTCCTTGGATAATTCTTCTAAGACAATCAAGGGAAAAAAAAAAAAAAATCTACATAATCAAGCAATGCAACCATAATTTTAAATTAAATATTGAGAATTTTTTTGTTTATATATAGGTCATTATTTTATGAATATTTAGTGCATTCCACCAAAGCCAAGAGATGGTAAAGTGTTTATCATTTAGCTTCAATGCCAAAGGTCATGGGTTAAAACCTTGTTTCTAAATGTTTCATATAGATTCATTAGCTCAGGCCATGCAGTCTCATAAACCTTTGGCTGATTCACACAAAGCTTTTAAATCTTGATTCACAAAAGGCTCTTTTTTTAAATCATATCAAAAAGTTTTTTTTTAAATATTCATATACTGCTTCACAAGTTCTATTTCATATTACATTCACATTGTATACTGACCTACAAAGAAATTATGTAGGATGAAGATGCAATGCTTAAATATTAATTGAAGTGATTGTCATTTAAAAAAAAATATTCCAAATATTAACAAAGTTAAACAACTACAACTGCTTTTAGTTAAAAGCAATTTTTTTTAAAAATTGCAATAATAAATTATATATAATATTTTGACAATGATTCAAAAGCAAAGAGCAATAAATAAACAGCCATTCAATGTTTCAAAATATCAAATGTTTTTTCATAAATAAAAGTTTAAAATAGATTCTACTTAAACCAGAACCAATTGAGAAAAAAAAAGCTAGTCTAATAATATTAAAAAAAAAAATTTACAAGATTTTAATATAAAATACAAAATAAATGTTATAGATCTGAAACTAAATTCATGTTCAAGTTTAATTTCAATTAAAGCTGATCTGGTATAAAACTAGAGGGCAGAGAATTTTTTTTTTTAAATTATGATTTTAACTCTTTCTCTCCGTAATTATTTACCACATTCTGGTGGAATCAACGTTGGTATCGTCAGTTGGGAGAGAAAGAGTTAAACACAATATCGCCAACTTTTAGAGCAAAAGATTGAGGTCTATTTTAAAGATATTTATTAAACATAAACACAACTCTGCCTAAAGTTTTGGTATGGGACCTAGCAGTAGGTGACAGATAATCAATTCTAAAGTGTATCACTGTGACCAGCACACTGATTCGACTTTTTTTGCCTCAGCTATTGCTTGTTTTGTTTTACGTTTCGGAAGTTCCTTCGGATTTGATGATTGTAGCATCCTAGCCCAAACCTTTGTCAGGACGATGGTGGCTGGCAGAGTTTGAATCTGGGACCATGAAGATGACAGTTTATACCCGGCAGCCATCCATGGTATTCGGAGATGTCCAGCTTCAATTTCCCATCTTCTGGCTTCACAATTCAGAAGTACAGCAATGCATCACTTGGCCACCATTTGTGTTCTTACACAAGTGTAAGCCTGACTTGATAAAACTAACACAAACACACAATTAATGACTACATTGTAGACAACAGAGGATGAATCAAAACATCGCAAGTTTTTCAACTAGTAGAATGCCAAAAGTGAGATGGCAGTAAGCATCTATATATAATAAAAGAAACTCTTTCCATTAATGATGACCTAGAGAGGCAAACAAGGTCACTTCAGTATGACTTGTAATGAGACAGGCTCAGGGCAGCATATGTTATTCAACATCTACACCATGAATTATTTGAATCCCAGTTCCAAAGAACAAATATTGGAGTCTACAAGGCTAAGTCTGCAGTTTAAAAAAAAGTCAAAAACTTAGTGAATAATAATAATTAACACCTAAACTATTCACTATCATATCTGATTACACATATCACAAGAGTTTTAAAAATGAATTTAATAAATAATTATATTTATGAAAAAATAATTGAGGGGACAATAATGCTCATTTCTTCAAACTTTTGAAATTTCTAACTGCTAGTTTGAAAAATGAGGACTTACTGATTATAATACAAGAAAGTACGAGAGCTCTTTGAGTGCACAGTCTGGAAATAAAACAACACAGTGCCAGAAGGTCTGCATTGATTGCATTTAGAATGAAAACAAGTTGGTAATTACTTGATACACTTGAATGATGACTCAAGAAATGAAAAAAGTTTGTTTCTCTAATGATGAATAGTTTTGTAAATCACATTTTCCCTTATAACTACTTGGAGCAACTTTGATTCCAGTTACAAAACCTAATAATATAACCATTTCTATTCTACTTTTTCCTAAGCAAGGAATCAAGTCAACAAAAGGCTGATTTCTAAACTTAACAACACACTACTGAATGAGCTCAAGTGATTGTCCATTTTGTATTGAGTCTCCTTCTTGAAATAATCATTTAGTTTTGTCCAGTACTTATACCATTACCAAAAAGAGTCAATGCTAACATATCCCTTAACCTCTATAAAATAGTATTGGAAAGTATTTTTCTTTAAATGTGCGCCCTTGTACCTAATAAAACAAAATAAATACAAAGGCTTAAACAGTAAACAAGAAAAAGGAAAGTTATATAATTAACATTAAAAACAAAAATCTACAGCAAGAGGGAAACAAAACAATGTACAAAACAAAACATTAAAGTAGCATCAAGAAAACTGGAATTAGTGGTTCCAGTTATGTTCCCTTAAAGGCAAAGAGTAACTCTGGAAGTTATAATCCTCCAGTTGCAGAACCACTGTCATATTCTACAAGAAAACTTTTGAATAAAGTTAATGCAAGCTGAAAGGGAAAGGATTAGATAGGTAATAAAGAAAGATTACTATTCCCCAACGCTGTTTTCTTGTTCAACACAGACACAAGCAAAAAGACCAAATACATTACATACACATATCAGGGCCTCCACTTTATCAGCTTAGAGCGTGTCATAGATTCATTAAGGCCAGATTTAGATATAACTTTACAACATACAAAAGTTTATTAATAAATTAAAGCAGCCACATTGATTAGGTCCCAGCACTGTGCTCCACATTTTCATTCAGTGATCAGTCTCAAAGATAATGCTCTAGAGATCCATATGAACAAATCTACAAGTTTACAAGGTATGGAACACACTGTTCGTCGAAAATCATTTCAAATCTTCAAAGAGACGAACAAATCTACAAGTTTCAATAAAATTTAAGGTGGCATGGTTTAAATAAATGAGGGCCTGGGGAGTGACGATCATTTGGGATAGGCTCGCCGTTGTCCAAACTTGAGGCCAGGTCCTGCCGCTGTCTGGACTCCTGGCGCTCCACTTTTCAAAGTGGCTGGGTTGAACAATACAGGCACTATATTGGCACTGGGTCCAGGGGCTGATGGGGGAGCATCAGATGAGTTCTATTAAAAGAAGAAAAAAAAAGGAATTTATTTTAACATTAATGACAATGTTTTGTTAGAATAACAACAGCTTTATTAAGCAAGAGAAGAGAGAAAGTTGCTTGGCTCAAGAAAGGCACATTATTTATTATTAAAACATATTGACTTTTACTTAACAGTAACAAGTCACAAAAGAATATAATAAGAACTCAGGGTAACCAAAAATAAAATATTAAGGTAAAATTCTGACTTATCTATGATTTTGTAGTAATTACATTTAAAGTGCTTTATTTGAAACATCACACTTTTTTCATAAATTGAAAAAAAAATTGCACTACTCTAAATTAGTTAATGACAATTTAATATACATTTTAAACTTATTTATAATACTTAATAAAGCTAGAAATAACCAGACATCATCTAATTCAAAATGATAAAAGGAAAAATAGTTAATCCTATTAGTTTAAAATAATAAGAAACATTTAAAAAAACAACAACAGATCAGCAGATTATTGTGTGTGTCATAAATGCATATCTTCTCTTAAGTAAAAATAAAAGATACAGGGTGATAAATATAGATCTAATTTACTATAAATAGAATTAGGTGGGGAAAAAAAATGTAAATTTAACATGAAAACAATGCAGCCCAAAATATTTAAAAGAAACTAAGAACAAGATAAAAACATGAACTTCCTCCCCATACCTCTACCAACATTTTAGTAGTTATTTAACAAAACAAAATGCCAGTGATGAGAAGCAGATATTTTGATCTTGTTAATGTATATCATGCGAATCAGATCAAAGGCAATTACTGTTGACTTTCAAACACAACCAGCACACAACATGCTGAATTATTAATATACTATTAATAGATAATTAATATAATAATATCCCCCAATTGTCCTGGTGTGTTTAGTTAAGGAAAATCTTTAAACAACAGAAAGCAACAAGTTCAACCATTTTTTCAATTTTTCAAGAGTCATCAAGGAAGTATTTAACTAGCCTGCATATAACAACTAAGTAATGTAACTCTTTCATTCCTAATAAAAGTATTCATTAGAAGTGAACAGGTTCAGGAACATCTTTTTCAAAGCTTAGGAATAAACACCAAAAATCTTAAAATAGTATTCACAGTCAGTCGCCCATTTTCAAGGTATACTGATGTACGCAAATGATACATGAAGCTCTTCAAAATCATCACTATCAGTTGAGGAAAAAAAAAAAGGTACAGAATAGATCCACATGGAAAGCAAGCATAAAGGAAGGGTCCTGGATTGCTTATGGCATACACACCAGAAGTAGAAAGAAGGGTGAAAGTGCAACAGCACCAGGTGATTACAGATGCCCAACCTGTGACTGTAGCTGTTTATCAAGGATTGGCCTCTTTAGTCACATGAGAAAATCAACAGGGAAAATATCATCTCTCAAGACTTAAAATGCCATAGATCTGAAGTACAGACATTGTGGTTAAGCACAACAAACTCATACACCATGGATTGATTAAAAGTTGAGGTGACCAAGCAGTAGAGAATTAGACTACTACTTTGAAGGTCTCAAATTTGAATCCAGGTGCATATTAGTATGTTTACTGGAGGCTCCTATTGAGGACAATGGAAATACTCAGCTCAAAATAAAAACTGGGGCTCAGTGGGCCTTTGAAACCTAGAAGCAGCTGAAGTCAACTACATCAGTTTAGAGGAGCTCTTCATTTTAAGGGGAATGTATGCTGACTACTTAACACAGAACTACACAAAAGACATGAAAAGAAATCCTCTAATAATATACTTGAAATACACATCCATTTCAACAGAATGTTATGAAAACATTTAATTTAGAAAACAAAAAAATGTAAATCTCTAATTCTGGTAAAGGAACTTGGAAACAGTTTTTAGATGTTACTTGATTCATAGCACATAAAATACAAAATCAAATCAATATTTGGCAGAGTTAAAGAAAGAGAGAACAATAAAAAGTCATAAAAGACACTCAAAAAATAAGTGAGAGATGGTTAGTCTAGCTCCAAGTAATACATCCTTAACATGGTAGCCTGACAGTTTACACGATGGATGTAAATTAAACACAGGACACAAAAAGTTAACATCCTAGAGACATTTACTTCATTGTGACTCCTAAATACATGCAAGATATTATTATCAAACTTCAAAAATTATATATACTTAATTTTTTCATCACAAATATTATGGATACAAGGCATATAGATTATTAAAAAAAAAAAAACTACCCCCCCCCAAAAAAAAAAGCTTATCTACGGGGAAAAATCTACATTTACAATCATATATCTCAGTACTGCAAGATTTATTTCCTTTTTATATATAATTTTTTTTATTGATTCATGTTTTGCTAAAGACAATAAAAAGTTTTGAAAAGTATCAAATTGATCCGAGAATAGGAAGTTAGAGAAATAAGGTGTTCAAAATTTATACCAGAAAGAGTGAGTTGACATAAGCTTTGTAAAAAAGAATATAGGTCTACTATGAATATGTAAATAAATTAAGCATACTGTTTCCTAAATTGTTTACAATGCTGAGCAAAGTGCTTTATGTTTGAAAAAATAAAAAAAAGAAGTCGTAAGTTATGTTTTTAAAGAAGTAGAGCAGGATTACAGAGAGTTAGTTTGATCATCAATGTCATGGTTAAATATGATCTTGTTTAAAGGATGCAGCAAATGGAATGAGTAATATTTCACTCTCACAGTTTCTTTTTCAAACTAGATATTCTTTATTGCATTTAATTAGGTTTCTGTCATTCCTGAGATCATACTACCTTTAAGTCTATGTTAACACTTTCACAAATTTTACATAATAGAAGGAAGATGTAGTTAAGAATATGCTGCTGATCCAATACTTATTATGACCATGGCTCTGGCAGTAAAGTAAGCAACAGGAGGTATGCCATTTTTTTTTTAGCTGATCATCTCAGTATCAGACTGTAGGGCTGAGTGGCATAGACCACATGGGTACCTATCATGGGAGGATTGAGTTCTAAACCTGACTCAAACTGTTGTGTTTTCTGAACACCCAAAGGCTGCATGGAAACTTCCCAGATATCCCTTTCCCAAATAGGTCCACAAAAGAGATTGCACACTGAACATCTTTAGAGATGTGCTATTTAAAAGTAATTTTTTTTTTAAATCTTTACCTAGCCTTGGTCATTGTAAGAAATACAACTTCAGACAAGAAAAAAAAATTAAGGATTTAAAAAAGTAGTAATCTAGCATCAAGAGGAATGTCGTGATCGAGAGGCTAAGTGTGCTTGAGCTTGGCTTAGCTCGGCTACCTAGAAGGGGGCTCGAGGTTCGACACCTGACTCGGGCAGAGTTGTGTTAACTGAGCGCCTAAAGGCAGCACGGAAAACCAGCTCCTAGATACCCCCTCCCCCCCACTGGTCCACAAATGAGATTGGACCAAAAGTGCTCTGAGCATGCTATAAGCATGAAAGTAGCTCTATATAAAAGCAATAATAATAATAATGTTTTTAGTGTCATTTCCAAATGAGTGTTTCAGTTTGATTGAAGCACAATTTTGTTTTTGTCAACATCTCCATAAGAAATACTGCATTCCTAGTTAATCTTCAGCATTCCTAGTTAATCTTCAGACTCAAAGACAAGCCTTATTATTATTATTATAACATCTCCACACCAGTCAGACAATTCATCTTCCATCTTCAAGTGTTGACTAGTTCCCTATATGTAGCTTTTAAATGTTCTAATGTGTGGAAGATCAAGCGCTGATATCAATGTGTTTACAACTACTCTGAAGAAGATTAAGTCTATAAAGTGCTAATCTCAATGTATTTACAACTATTTTAAAGTGAGTAGAGTATACAACTAACAAAAAGATAATACACCATAAAGGTTTCTCATTAATAAAACATCAACACTGAACAGAACAGTTCATGAACTCTAACATAAATTAAAGGCCAAAAGTATTGATCAACAGAAATACAAAAGATTGGTTAGTCTACTGTTTTGATAGATTGCTGGCTGTTTTAGTTTGTTTAGATGCTGAAATGAAAGGGTTACCTCAGAGAAATATTGCTGAATTTCTTGGGATAATGAGCTCACTGAACTAGACCGTGACAGCTGGAACATTGGAACGTCAACATTACAGAGGGGGGGACAGTACAACAATGCAGGTAGTATGATTATTGTACACAATACAGTTTAACACAGGAAATCAATACATGCAACAAGTATACATTAGTTGAGTGGTTTGCTAAAAAGGGGAGAATCTGTAGGGTACTAAATTGTATTTTAAGATATTTGTTACAGGTGGCATTTGTTAACTCTTGCATCTTTCTTTATATGGGTCAATTGAAGTGAAATTGAATTAAGTGTGGAAGTAATCCTAGAGTTTGCTTGATATCATTCTATTTTGAGCTTTCTTTTACCCTGCGCCATCACTCCTGGATTCAAAAGTTAGCCTATACAGAATGTGGCAATGTAGCCCAGATGTTAAGCCACCATCAAGCTCTCAATGTGGAGGACAGACAAGGGCAGTAAGTAGGCCAAGAACATTCTCATGAGAGAAAACTTTATTCAAGACTAACCAAGAGTTACCTTAACTTAAATAGGAAGGGACTTTTAAGAAGATTGAATAATTTGAATACTAAACAATCACTCAATACTTAACATCATATAGAATTTGTTTAAATGCTTATAAACATTTATGTTAAATAAATCATACATCAAATTCTTCAAATCTCAGAAAGTACAAGATAATGAGAGGTTTTGTTATTATTTATTACTGAAAGTGGATCTAGATCTAACCAATCGCATCATATCATTAATGCAGTGACTGCTACAACTAGTTTCAATGTGCCTTTTTTTTAAATTTCAAATTGATAGACCTAGCCTAGATATATATTTAGATCTAGATATACAGATACACAAAATTTAAATCTCAAATCTGAAAAATGCATCAGAGTTTTAATTGAATAATTAATTGTAATTGTGTATAGATGCCACACACTCACAATAAAAAAAAATTGAATCATGTTTGCTTGCTCAAGATGCACCAACATTTGTCAATGAACACAATAAAATAAAAAAAAAAATAAAAAAAAAACATACAGCTTTTTTCTTTTCTGGTATTCCCATTAGAAAAAAACTATTTTTATTAAGCTAAATAATTATTATTCTATCATTACATTTAAAAATATATATATAATTTTCAGCCCTTAACCCTAGGGTCTAATATTTTCTTTTCAATGCAAGTAACAAGATTTATTCTTCCTGATAAAATGGTGTCTCATTTCATTAAGGTTTTATTTCCTAACAAAAGGAAAGACTGCAACTCTCTAAAACAACTGTGGTAAGGAATTCCAATGCCTTAAAGAAACAAATTTTATTTAAAAATCAAAGTGAAATAAGCTGTAACCAAAAATGTTATCAAATAAAGCAAAAAATTAATTTGGAATGAGAACAAAAATGGTTGAACAATATTCATAAAAGCTTTTTGGACAATAAATATAGTCTCAACGGAAAAGAATAAAATACCATCACAGCATACCACTTGTTAAATAGTAGAGTTTAATAGATTTGTATAAAGAAAAATTTAGAGTTGTCCTGATGGCTCAAGAAATGGTAAAGAAAGTTAGCAAATAAAGATATGAATTCTAGGCGCAATTTTTGTTATTTATTAAAACAGAGTTTAAATATCTTTGATTTATGTTTTAAAAAATAAAACAAGGCAATTAGGACATTAAATGATTTTTAACAATTTCTGAATAAACAAAAAAAAAAAAAGAAAATGATAATGCAAGGAATTTTTAAAGATTTTTTTAAGCATAAATAAATTTGCATTAAAAACTGACTCTAATGTTCAAACTATGCAATTTAAAAAGAAAATCAATATATTATTACACTTATTTGCTCATTTCCAAAACCATTTTGTAGGCCATCATGACTTTTGGGTTGCTAGCCAAGACACTAGACCTTACACTAATGCTTTAAATCTTACCTCATCTGTGCCTGTAGGTACACTCAACATATTACTGTTGTTGTTGTTAGAGGGAGGAGCTGTAGATAATTTCAAGGTTTAGACTAGAACATTTGGAGGACTGGTGCAATCAATTATTTTTTTTTAAAGAAAATCTCATTGAAAGAGACTTAATTTTCTAATATTAAACTCAAATTCTATAACCATTTTAAATTACGATGATTAGTCCTTTGTTGTTTTGTTTTAAATTGAAACAACCTAATGAGGTATAAAATATCCTATTTGAGATTTCCATATTTAAAGGGAAGATTCCCTAAATAATGTGGGCGGACTCAGCAGCAAGAGATACAAGGTTTACAGAAACAAATAGACACAAAATACTACTGTGTTCCCATGGCAATCAAATCATTGAATAGAAATGATTGATCAGAGGTTACATTTTATGTTACGCTTGACTGAAACTAGTGTAAATGTAAATATTGTTTCTATAGTTATAGTAAAGTTCCCCTTTCAGACCTTGTGGTCTATAGGGCATATGATGTAAAGGTCATCTGATTCTGTGGCCTACGGTTAACGATGGTGTCATGTGGCCAGCACAACGACCAACCGCTTTTACTATTCCCCAACTAATGTCAGGTACCCATTAGAGCTGGGTGGACTCAGAGGCGCCCGAAGGTCCGAAATTAAAAATCCCAGTCTTCACCAGGATTCGAACCCTGGACTCCGATTCGGAATTCAATCGCTTTACCGCTCAGCCACCAAATTGTAACAGGAATTTCCTCATGGATAATAAATATTATTATTATTTGCAACAAAATATTCTCTATTCCCTTTTTCATTCATCTAGTTGGATATCTAAGCATTCACTTGCTAAACATTAGCAAATGTATATCTTTGAAATCAAACACTAAAAAACGTATGAAATAAAATGATTAAACGTAAAGTTAGAAGTACATATTTGGTTACTAAAGAAATGTATGGTCTAAGAGAGCTGTCAAGTTGTTGAGTTTAATATTTTGCCATTACATGTATATTTGAATGATTCTTTTTTCCACTGTAATGATTATTATCAGCAGTTTCATGGCCTTATATGACTTGAAACAGAGCAATGCACTCACAAATCCAGGAATGACATTCAGAACACTTTAATCCTTAAATACAATTGGAATTATTTTACAAATTCAAATAGTAATGACTGAACACAATTGTTGGTCCAATCAGATCGAGTACTAAAAAAAATTTCTTTCTCTCAAGCTTTGTAACACTCACAAATCATAGTCAAATAAAATGTTCATAGACTATGAGTCTGCTGCTAAAACACTTTTAGTTCGATGATGTGATAATAATACTTAAACATTTTTTGCCATTGAAATCAAAATATGCATTGATTAGAGAATTCACTTAAGATATACAACTCTTTAGTGGCAGATGGTCACCCATTCGAGTACTACTTAGGATGTAATCATCTTTTTTTTTTTAAGTAATGTCTGTATTTTATAAGAAGATTAAGTTTATATCACTTCTTTAAAACTTTCACCCTAAAAAGTTCAGCAATACAAAATTAAATGAAAGAAAAGGAAAAGCCAACATTATTTACAGAATGCAATTTAGTTTCTAAGTAGTAAAACCTCACCTGCACCAGGTAGAAACACTTGTGGGGGTGCTGCAGGATTGTTTGCACTTGGTGGCATTGTGTTGAATAAATTCTGAGGTACTGGTTGAGGTTTAGGATTATTTACATCTACATACTGGGGCTTTGTACCTAGATCAAAGAATAGAGGAGCCTTAACGTTGGACACTTTGCTAATTAAAACACTTTAATGACATATCTTATATGTTTAATAAATAAATGAAAAAATCTTTTAGTTTTTAAGGAATGCTTCACAAATTTTGATTAAAGACCTTTCAACAAAAAAAAAATCTAAAAAAAAACAAAGTGTTATAAAAAAAAAGGGTAGTGATATCAGGTGGGTCACCCACCAAAGCTAATGACCCCCTCCTGCCTGAAGCTATATGACAGTTGCTGGTCTTTGCCCCCTCTCCTGTTTGTAATAATGGTTACGCCAAGCTTAGTATCTTAGCCACACATTAAAAAAAGTTCCCCTTTCAGACCTTCTTGTCTATAGGGCAGATGATGTAAAGGACATTGATTCTGTGGCCTACGGCTAACAAGGATGTCGTGGCCAGCACTAGACTGCACTATGTGGAGAGAGATGTTGACCACTAGGAAGAAATAGCCCTAGACAGCACTATGTGGAGAAAGATGACAAAGAAAAGCTACAGACAGTGAAAAAGCAATTACTCAGCTCTTAAAGAAATGTAAATAAGGAATTATTTTATCATACGTGGTTCATAGATGCCTGTGTTGCCAATAAAGTTCAAATAAGGTAGTTAGTCTGGACTGAGATAAGGCATCATAACACTAGACAAATTAACGTTGACCTCATAGTTAATGTAAAAATAATTAACGACAATATTACTTGAGGACAATATTACTTGAATCCTTGCAGAGAAAAAAAAAGATCATTTCTCACCTATAGATTTTAAAGAGAACCTGTTGCCTGCAGAAAGCCCTGAGGGTGGAAGCACACCAGGTGGAACAGCTTTACCTAGCATAAATAAAGCACAATTTTTTAATCTCAATAATTGTAAACGGCAAGAATATCCTTAGCTATAATTTAAATTTGTATTAGATGTACTTTTTGCTTATATTGTTCCTATACAAATCTAATACTGAAGTTGCATTTTATTTATAATATACATATAAACATGTGTTTGTAAACATTTTTGTAATTGTTTAACTGTTTTTATGATGTAATATGTTTTTTTTTTGTTTAAAACTTACAAGTGCTTCTGACAGACAGCAATACATTGTTTTTTCCCTTAATGTATCTATTGATATTTGACAGTTTTCATATAATTTAAAAAATAAGAAAATGTATGCTAATGGAATGTACCTAAGAGGTCTAAGTCTTTGGGAGGGGGAGGGGCTGTACTTTCTTCCTCTTCTGTACCGTCAGCATTCATCCATTTCTTTTTAACAGGATCCCAAACAATCTGAAAAAAACAAAACAATTATTTAAAATTAAGAAACTTGTACAGCAATAAAATATCTTCATTGGAATATTATGACTGTGTAGTTCAGAAATCTACAGTGAAACAAAAAAGTGTGTACAAATATAAATGCATATTCTCGAGGTGAAAAAAAAAAAAGATTTTTGGAAGAGGAGATGAACATTAACTACAAATAAGTAAATGATTACATAAATGGCGTGTCCTGCACGGTTAGCCAGCTATAGAAAAAAAAATGGCGGGGGTATTAGTGTATGGGGCCTCTTGCCTCGAGTCTGACCCACCCACCAGACAGAACAGAGTATACTGTTCTCATTCAGGCCAGCGAGAGGGAGCTCTTGTTCACTTTTCAAGAGCCGAAGGCTCAACTCTACCTGAAAGTTTCAAGAAGAAGAAGAAATAGTATTTCTTCCATATAGTTTTTCATTCTGTCCACTTGAAGAAATGACTATATTATATATTCAATCTAAAGCCAATTTGTTAAACAGCTGATTCTAGTGAATGTTTTGGGTAGGAAACCTTTTTAAAGTTTGTGAACAGATCTCTGCATTTCCATTAGAATACTTTTAAAATGAGTTATCATTGTAATTTTTCTTCTCAAAGACACTAAGGTGACAATAAAAAAAACGTATATACGCTTATCAATCTGCAGTTGGTATTCAATACCAATAATATTGCTTAGTAAAAAAAATAAAAAAATTCTAACTAAATAAATAACTTACAGCTGGGTTTTTATCATCAGGTAGGATCATTTCATTTTTTCCTTTACGCCCAAGCTTACTAAAGAGTCCACCAAACCAGCCATTGCCACTTTGTTGTGCTGAACTTTTCTGCTGAGTAACAAAAGGTAAAAAAGTAAGTGTAAAGAACATTAAAGACTTTCACACTGAGCAAAAAAATTATTTCATAGATAAAAAATTACAATTCCAATAAATTGTATTTAGAAATACAGGTTCTATTAACTTATGATACACAAAAAGATTAATAATACCTTATCCAAAGGTTTCACAGAGCTCTGTGGCTGCTGCTGGGGTGTAGACTTGTAAGGTGCAGCCTTCACACTGCCTGTGCTACTCCCAGATGTAGTTCTCCTCCTTCTGGCTGTGCTTCCTGCAGAACTGCTGGACAGTGTTCTGTATCTATGTGGTGGAGCCACTACCTTCTACAAGCAAATGTGATAAGAATTTTAAGTACATTTCAACAAAAAATTGTGAACCTGTCCATCAGAAGGTCTAGTTGCTAATAATCTTGAATTGAATCACAACATGAATTTAGCTCTTTTAGCAAGCAAACTGGTTTTAAGTTTTCTTCACATTCTGGTGGGAATTTTTTTTAAATTCTTGATTTAGAAATGTTCCCCATTCTCAGGAGACTTAACAGCATTTATGTGTACTTCATGGGAAATGAAAAGACGAGATATATTACCATGGAGCAACCAGACAAACCAGTAAATTACAACACTGTTAGGTTAATGTTATCAATCAATTATTTAGAGGAATGGCTCAATTAATAGGCACAGTTTACAGAGTAATGACCATGCAAAACAAACTGGACAGTATCACTTTCCTTCCCACAAAGAGCAATCTACTTTCTTTCAGCTAAGAACATCTTCAAATTTTCAGCGAAACAGAACCAACCCAACTTACCCCACTGTAGACATTGCACCCAAACTTACAAAACTGTTAATCATACTGTCTTCAATGCCACAATTTAATTCCCCTCCGACAGACCCAATAACAACCCAGCAAACAAACACTGCATGGCTTTTTTGCAAAACAGCTGAGAAGAACAGCTCACAACTTTTTTATGGCACATATAGCAAAAGAGCTTTCAGATGATGAAGAAGTAAACCCCATCTTTTTGAGGATAATAAAGGTGGTTGGTAAAAAGAAATAAGTGGAATCTTCAACTGCTCATCTGCGATTAATATCTTTAAGTAATGCAACAATGTTTGACATATGACTACTTAGGATATTTGTTTTTCCCATCTAGAAAATCATGATTTTGTCCATCAAGATATGCTAGCCCTGCTTAGACCCTAAAAAAAAAACTCAGTTGCAACCACAGACCATAGTGGATTTAATAAAAAGAAGTAAAAAAGATGTCAAGCTTAATAATAACAAGCTTTAATGGGGAAAAAATGCTTAACAAAAACAGATTTAAAAAAAAAAAATCAAAAACAATTCTGGAGAATAAGCATCATAGTAAATGAATTGAGTCTATGACTAATGTTGTAAGAAATATTAAAGCTAAAGCTGTTTGACAGCTAACTTAAGATTAATTCCAACCTAAAATGACTTTCAGCTCATTACCTGTTGCCCAACATTGCCAAAATAATCAAATCCCATAGTGTTGCTGTTAGTCAGGGATTCATCATCATCATCATCCTCCTCATCATCTTCTTCTGTGGCCTCACTGGCACTAAAGCTGGCCCTAGGGGTTGGTTGCTGTTGGTTGCCATAATTATAAGCCGGTTGTGTGACTGTTTGGCTTATAGGATTCCCTGCAGCTCCAGTAGTGCCTGATCCGTTGAGAAAATTAAATAATTATAGTCAGAGGATGAAATGAAGAATATTTCCACAACTTTAAGAATGAAATAAGAACTTTCAGAAACATTTTCTTTTTGCAACCACTAATAATTAGAATTTTTCAAGCAGAAAAAATATTACTGCTGGTTTTAACAATGCTTTTAACACATCACCGATTGGAAAAAAATAGTTCTTATGTATGTTACATTTCCTATAAAGTCTCTTGTTAGGTCAAGATGTTCAGATAATAGGGTGCATATTCAAAAGCAATTCTCCTAACGTAATCAGGGTCATGATAAATGGCATAATTCTGAGAAGTATTTAACAAGGAATTTTCATAGTGTTCATCTTTTAAAAAATTTATTTCCTTTAAATTAGAAACATAAGTAAGAAACTAAACTAAACTAGCTTTAGTTCAGCTGTATCTAATAACTTGACCAGGTCACTGCTACACTTCTTTGCATAACAATGTTAACTCTTTCTCTCCTAATGGATGATACCATCGTTGATTTTGGCTTCCTTAAATTAATATTTAATTTTTAAAACTTGGCTTTGAATTATATAAAAAGAGAATGCATTTGCCTTTAATTCTACACCAATTACATAATTTTCTGATAAACAACAAAGCTATTGAAGCTCAATCATAACAGGGGTAGTGAAATAGTAATGAGCAAAATGAAAAATTTCTACAAAACGTGGGTAAATAATTACGGAGAGAAAGAGTTAAGAATAAATTGGAAAGGATTCTATCAAACTAATTGAGTTTGATTTAATCAGGTTTGAATGGTAAACATTACAACAACATGTGCCATAAGTCAAATATAAATACTGAAGACAAGATTAATTATGTCTGAGAGTTATTTTTTGTGGTACTAAAGGATTTCATTGGTAAAAAGTGTGTACTTTCTTTTTCATTCTGATGTCCAAGTTGAAACATATGAAGTAACTGCTTACTACTAATAAAACAGTGGTAAATAAATTGTTTAACATTTGACCTTAAGAGTAAGGTCTTTAAAAAGCTTGTTACCAGAATATAAAAGACAAAAAATTTTGTCTTCATTTCTACTGGCATAATTTTTGTTACCAAATCAAAATTATTGTCAGTAAATAACAAGTGACCAGAAAAGTAACTACAGTTAATATGCACACACAAAAAGTAAGGATACAAATTAAAAACAAACCACATGGCCTTTATTTTTTAAATTATTTTTGAAAACAAACATCAAGAAAATATTTCATAACTACCCAAAAGTTTGCTCAAACAATAAGTCAAATATAAATCACTGTATTTCACAGAAAATGATAAATTACACACACAAACAATCAACAAGGTAAATAAAATGTAAAAGTCAGTTAAAAATAAATGAAACAAAACAAAAAGATACCAAGGAGAGAGATTGGATTAAGTTATAATTTTATTGAGTGAATAATATTTATATTTCCAACTACATTTAACTATATATATATATTTATATATAGGGTGCAGGAGGTAATAGAATTTCAATAGCTTCTTGTACACAGAAAAAGGGATATCAAATTAAAAACTATAAAACCCACCACCATGAACTATATTGCTATCAGCCAATCTGGCAGAGTCTTGAAGTGTCTCTCTCTGGGTGACTTCCCCATGTGTGGCATGATAGCTCTCACCTGTGGACAGCTGGCGCTGTACTGTGGACTGCTCCTCAGGTTTGTGCTCAGTGTATGGTAG
>JADKLZ010000166.1:27932240-27989801 GCA_021533235.1 Biomphalaria straminea
GTGATCTTCATAATCTAGAACAACACCACATACTACTACATTTTATTTTGTTTGTTTGTCAATCTAGTAGCTACAGACCATCTTATTATTTCTTAAATCTTCTTAAGAGTCAAGTTACAATGTTACTACATTACACCTTCATGAAACATTTATCCTTTACAAACATAACTGACTCTCCTAAGGTTGAGGAACTGCCTATTGCCTACTGCTCAATTACGTTTATGAAAACTAGCATTGCTCTTAACATACCTTGTTGCTGTTGTTGCTGTTGCCACTGGGTGTAATCAAATGTCTGCTGACCATACAACTGAGGTTGGACGAAGGCATTATCTCCCTGCTGTAAATGAGAGGGATCCACAACAGGCTGACTGTAACCCTGGATGGTAGTTCCACTTTCACTAGCACTTGGAATGACCTGATAACTGTCATTGCCTGACTGACCAGGATAGAACTAAAAGTAAATCAAAATTAATTAAACAATAATTATAAAAACCGTTTTCATTATAATGTTAATGTATGAATCATAAAGAATGTTGTGGTATTCACTAGTAAACCAATTTCATTATAATGTTAATGTATGAATCATAAAGAATGTTGTGGTATTCACTAGTCAAGGCGATAAAGAAAAAAGCTTCCTCTAGCAACTTAAGGCAGACTAGATTTTTATATATTTTTAGGAAACTTATTAGCAATAAGCTAATTTGCTATTTTTATAAAACCTAGGCATGGTGGCTGAGCGGTAAAGCATTTGTCTTCCGGCCAGGACATCCCGGGTTTGATCCTGGGATTTTTTGGATTTTTTAATTTTAGGATCATCTGGCACCTCTGAGTCCACCCAGCTCTAATGGGTACCTGACATTAGTTAGGTAAAAGTAAAGGCGGTTGATTGTTGTGCTGGCCACATGGCACCCTCATTCATTAACCAAAGGGCACAGACACTGATGACCTGACATTAGTTAGGTAAAAGTAAAGGCGGTTGATTGTTGTGCTGGCCACATGGCACCCTCATTCATTAACCAAAGGGCACAGACACTGATGACCTTTACATCATTTGCACTATAGACAGCATAGTCTGAACAGGGAACTTACTTTAAAAGACCACTAAGACGAGCTAGGATAAAGAGGAGGCATCAAGAATAATGGTTCAAACACTGAAAACGATTTTTGTGTGTGATTGAAAATGCAGGAATGAAGGGAAATAATGAATTTAAGTCACTGGTAAATATGCATGACTGAATGCATGACGCGTAGGACGTAATCATCTTCTTTTTTGAAGTAACGTCTGTATTATATAAGATAAGAATAAGGTATATCATTTTGAATAAAGTTTTAGTCAATGCCAAATTGTCAAAGTCTTATTACCTGCTGTTGTGTGTACACATCTCCAGACACAGCACTGGCTGCTTGCTGGATGCTTGTGTCTCCATAGCCCTGCTGGTTGTAGTCCCCACTCTCACTGCTGGTCGTGGTCCCTGGGAAACCTGCTGGAGTAGCTGTCCCTGACATGGGCTGCAGGGAGCCATCCTACAACATAAGCAAATCAATGTAGTAAGCAGGGGCCTTAACATGCCAGAAGAGTAATGGGTACAATTTAAAATAAGTAAATATATTTTAGATGATGTAGATTTGAGTCAATAACCCTTAAATCTTTATGCCACAATTGATCCCTGTGTAACAGTTGTATGTAAAACAGTAATGTAATCCTATCTAACTACTTAACTAATTAAGAAAACATTCCATTGTTATCCAAATTGGTGACATTGGGTTATTTTTACTATTACTAATATGTGTTGTGTTTTTATACTGTTTATAGAAAAACAACATTAGTAATAAATCTTAGCCCATTGTTTTAGAAATATTTCCATCTTGTGTTTTTCTTCACTTTCATCAGTAAGCTTAACCTTCTATAATTTCTATCATGCTTTTGGCAGGATTGTACTTTTTTTTTTTCATCATTTTTATAAAGAGACTAAAAAGTCGTTATGATGACACCAAATATTACCAACTAATTTCAATCACTATTATGTAAGTACCAAATTTAAGATAAAGAAAAAAAAAAAAAGTCATACAGCAAAAGCTGAGCATATTTTATTCAGCTGTTGAAGCCATATCGGATCCTCAGCATCTTCACTTAGCTGCAGACGCTGTGGGTCTGAAAATTTTAATCTGTTGGCCAACTGTTAGAATATAAAAAAAACAACAACTGAGATTTATTATTACAATTTCTAAAAATGCATCAAAGAAGGAAAATAGAAATAGTCTATATAAATAAATAAAAAGGTCATAAATATGAGAAAGAAGAAAAAATGCAGACAGAACTTTGTAAGGGTAAGCAGCTTAACAAAGATATGAGGTTCAGAAGGATTTAGTTTATGTCTTGAAGATCACAGGAAGCAAAAATATAGTAAAGGAAAAGAAAAAAATGTATCCTTTGCATAACAGGTCTGAGTAAAAGTATACTTTGCTATCAACATTTACCATGATAAGAGAGAAATTATAGCTATTTCAAATGTCACAAGATAGATAAATAATAAATGTTGCAGATAAAACAATCTGAAACCTAACAATCCAATCTACACTCACCTGATAAACAAGTTGAACAAAAGAAGGTTGGAACATGGTTGGGTACTGTTGAATGTTGGTGGCTATCACCTCTAGGTAGTGTAAGGCTTCAGAGGACATACCATAGTCCACAAGACGACAAGCATAAAGATATTTATACAACTGTCAACAAAACATAACAAACAAATTGTGTTATTTCCTGACTTGAATACAGCATTTTTATAAGAATGAAAAATTTTAAGGATCTACTTACAATTAAAATAAAACATTTTAAGCAGATGTCTGAAAAAAGTCTTCAACATTACTAAAGAATTTTGTCTTCATAAACAATATGCAAAATAATTACATTAATGAAATTATTAGATTAATATTTTGAACATTAATATTTCAATGCAAGTTTGTTATTGAAATTTCGAAAAATTAAGTATTAACATACTTGTTCTTAAACTACAAAATACAGGTAAGAATGCTAAATGCTTTTTTCTTTCCATTTTTTGTTTTTTATATTATAACTACATACCCATTAAGATTGAATATGAAAATGTACACAATAATTTATTTTGCATATATTTTTTTTTATTAACTTTAATGAAAAATGCAATACACAATTGAAGGTTGTTTCTTAATTCCTTACCAACAATTAAAACTTTACCTGAAAATGTGGCAGAAAGAATCCAGCATTCCCCAACATTTGTGCATATTCAAATACTTCTGTACACTGTATGGCTTCATTGGTGGCAAACTCCTCCATGGATAAACTATTTAAACAATAGGATACAGATAAACAAAGGTACACTTCATCAGCAACATGCCATTGTTGTCAAAATGTACATTGAAAACATAATAAAATCAGAACAATGTTTTTTGTTTAACAAAGAAAATTGATATTAAAAAAAGAGTTAACTTAAGCATCTGACAATTCCTAAGTTAAAAAAAAAAAAAAGCTATCTTTTGAAAATCGAAGGGCTACTTGTGTGAATAAGCTTCAGTTTAGCCAAATGATTAAAACAGGGTGGGTGGATACAATGACTGCCTTCATCTACCCCAATAAATATCAGCAGCCCAATGTAACTTTGTATGAACATAAAAATAATCAATGTAATAATAAATCTCAGTAAGCCATCAGGTTTTGAGCTCAAGAGCCTCAGCTTGGTGGCCAAGCATTTATAAGCCACAACTTTACATAAATTATAACTTGATCAATAATTTAAACAATGAATTATTAACATTTAAGTAAACATAAAATACTTGAATGTTAAGTAATTAATTTAAGAAACAGATGACCTTAACATCATCCTGCCCCATAGATTGCAAGGTCTGAAGGGGACACTTTTAAGCAATTAATAAGTGATGTGTATATATTCTTTGAAAACAGTAACCTCTGCAAGTCACTTTACTATAAAATTATGTTTTCATTTGAAAATAATTCAAACTGAATCGAATCTTCATCAAAGTTTCTCAGTAAACTTACTTGTGACTAGAACCAATAAGAACCAGCTTGGAAGTCTTCTTGTTGAAAGTTCCAAAAGAGACCTGAGCCATCAAGTAACAGAAGTGACTGGCATGGAGAAATCCTCTAGAGGCTGAGGAGAACATAATATTGTATATATAGCATTGTAATTAGTAAAACTGAATCTACATATAAAATATAAATATATAAAAAAAAGAGTTAAGCTAAAATTTTTTTTTATTACACTTGTCCAACATTTATCTAATATTATTATTATATTCCTTCCAAACGAAGGTACAACAGTAGATGACTCACCCAAAGTGTCACCTAGCGTTGAAATACTCTTACGATCTATATCACTCCTTGAAGTCTGATTGGATAAAATCATAGCTAAATGTGGCCGCCAGTCACCCCACCTTTCATCAACCACACACTGAAATTAAAAAAAACAAATACATTCATATCTTATCCAAGATAGTTAGATAGTTTAGGAATAATAAAATATTTTATCTCAAGCCACTCAGCTTTTGTTCCAAATTTTGTGACTAAAATCCAAACCAGAGCACATCATCACCAGAAAGCTTCATAAACTTAAACTTAAAAATAAATTTATTCATCTGTAAAAAAATATCTGTGAAAAGCATATACATTTTTTTGTTAAATATATGATGAACCATATTCTTACTGTGACTGCTGCAGGCTGTCTTCCTGACATGAGTTGGTACAATGTCTGTAGTGGATCATTGATACGCATGGCACTATTGGCAAATCTGAAGAATTAACCATCAAAACGTTAAGTTTAATAACTTTTCATGTCGACATGTATTTGAAAATTTATATTAAAAACTGTATCACAATACATTTCAAAATTTCATGTAAAGTGTTTAAACTCAGGATTTAAACAAAAGAAAATATTATTGAGTTATTTCACCTGGTCATGACATTAGCATGAGTTCTTGTGTCCATCTTACTGGCTAAGAATAAAGCATGGCCCCATAGGTGATTTTTCATAGCACACTCCAAGGCATCCTGCAATCAGCACAGATAAATGTATAGCTAATGTTCAACTATCAAAGACAGAAAGTATTGTTCTATAAGGACAAAGAAAAAAAAAAGTTCTATTAGGACAAATATAGTTCTAGCACTCACTTTTTTCCTGCCATACAGTAAGAGATGCCTGAACCTGTCAATCCACCGCTCCCTTTCCACTTCAGCTGTCATAATGACAGTCCTGTCCGAGGTGACTTTTACAGCAGGAGAGTCTCTGGCACTGCTGTTGTTGTCCTCATCTTCCTCCATGCCATCCTGAGTCTGGGAAACTTTTATCCCCTGCAGACTGTACTCATGTGTCATTGGCTCATGCCCTTCCAGCAAAAGATCAGACAAGTCTGTACCTACTACCAACTGAAAAGGCAAGAAGAAATGTAAAAAATATCTACATAATTACTTCTTTTTTAAAGCAATAATATTCATACGAGACTTAGTAATAGAAGACAGAGTGAAAAAAATAGTTCGACTCTGAAATAACCAATAACCCAGCATAACATTAATAAGACATTTTGTAAATGAAGCAAATTTTTATGCTGTTTTTATATAGGGGCGTTGTAGCTGAGTACTTTTAATTTGCTTGCAAGCTACTAAAAATTATTATCTTATAAATGATATTCATTTTTTAAAAAAAAGTTATTTCCTTTTATTGCTATTCAAACAAATTTAGCCTTAAAAAGTCCTGGTTATTGGATTATCGTTGATGCATAATAAGAGAAAAATTGTTTAAACACATTACTAGTAAATTAAATTTTAATTTAGGAAAAGCAGGATGCCAGGACATCCACTCTGTTATCAGCAGCAGACGCCTTGGCTGGCTTGGCCACATTCGTAGAATGCCACTAGGTCAACTTCCACAGGATATTCTGTATGGCGATCTAATAGAAGGCAGAAGAGCCGCTGGTCGCACACTTTTACATTATACGGTTGTATGTAAATGGGACATGAAGCTCTTTAGCGGCTGGGAAGAGGTGGCACTGGATAGATCCACATGGAAAGAGAGCATAAAGGAGGGGTCTTGGATTCCAGATGCCATACACAACAGAAGCAGAAAGAAGGGTGAAAATGCAACGGCACCTGGTGACTACATATGCCCAACCTAAGATCGCAGATGTGTATCAAGGATCGGCCTCTTTAGTCACACAAGAGCTTGCAAGGGGAAAAGATCATCTCTCGAGACATAAAATGTCACAGACAAATTTAAAAAAATAATGATAAAAAAACTTACCCCATTTTGTTTAATTAGTAATTCCAAAAATCTCCAAAGCAACTGGGCAGATTCTCTGTCAAGCAAGCTGACATTCTCAGCACATGAAGCAGCTTTCTGTTGGCAAAACAAAAGGACATCTTTCTTATGGGTGTTGATCCTGTAAAAAAAAAATATTTTATTTTTCAACCTTGAGAAAGTATCACAAGAAGAACTAGAATCATCCAGAATTTTAAATTGTTCAATAAGTATATATATATATATATAATAGTCTGATATTGTTTAATCATAATATAAAAGTTCAACATTAAACAGTCTCTTACTTAGTAAAAGGACTGATTTTTTAACTTCAATATACCATTAAATACTTTGTAATAAAAATGCTAATATATCTCTGTGTGATTGCTAAAATTATGAAGATTACGAAAAAAAGGAAAAAGAGCATGTTAAAAAAGTACATTTAACAGCAAAACATTTTCTATACCACAATGCGTTGTTTACCTGGTCAAGGGTCCAGGATAGTGCTTAAACTCTTCAGCTTCAGGGCAGCTTTCCAAAAGTATCTGAATGTCCTGCACTTCCACAATGGCAGGCTGACCATCAGCAGGTCGGTTTGGATGGACTTTCACCAACTGACCATTGGGGCCAAAGGAGGCCCTAGTGTGAGGGTATGAATATTTTGGTGGCGTCAGTCTGCCCTGGTCATATCCTAGTTCACAAAAAATGTCAATGTTAGGAATTATTCATTAAAAATTATTTTTAAAAAAATCAAACATTATATTAATTAAGTTAAGCTATTAAGAAATCAGAGATATAAAAGGTAGAAAAGCAAAAAGGGAACATCATAAAGAACTTGTGAATAATTATCATACTTTCCATTACCAATAAGTATTGCTAAACTCTAGAAGTCCATTAAAAAAACTGACAACAGCCTGATAGGTCAAACAAATTTCATAACAACACCAGGTATTCTTGACTCAACCATTTTTCGTATTGAAGATTTTCATCTAATGTGGCTAACTATAAATAATCACCTTTTTGGTGCATACACTGCACAGAAAGTAGGAAGTGTTGATCAACTATGTATTTTTTTTAAAAGTTAACTTTTGATAATTTTTGTTGGCTCTTATCAAATTTCTATGCACAATTTAATTTGTATTATTTGGATGTCAATGGTGATCTTTAAATATGGACTCCTAGAGCTTCAAGGCTTAAAAAAAAGAATGATTTTACTTCAACTGAATGATACTGTGAAAGATCAATTGATAAAAAAAAATCTTGCTTTTCATTAGATCTAGAGCATGAAAGACAGTAAGTAAAAAGGTGGTATGGCCCCCAAGAGCTCAGGACATTGAAAACAGTTTGTTTTAGTGGCCTAGGTAGGGTTGAAGTATGTAAAATTGGATCTAACACATCAAAATACAAACTAAATAGAGATTACTTGGTTTAAAATTTATCACAAATATGCTCTTATTACATATCAAAAAACATTCTTTCTTATGCCTGAGACAACAAAGTTTAGGCCTACCTTGATTTAGTGCCTCCTCATAACCAGGATATCCATAGCGGTAAGAGTATGGATCGTATCCATATCCCGCCTCATAGTAAGGATCATAGCCTTGATAGCCGTATGCCCTGTAATAATCTTGGCTATAGTCAGTTCGACTTGTAGGTCTTGAGTTGCGACCATAATAATCTGGACTGTTTGTAGAATAAAAAGTTGTGATAAAGTTGAATGAGATAAACATACATTGGAACAAACAAGTCAGTGGTAAGCCAAAAAAAAAAAAAAAAAAAAAGATATATATTTTAAAAAGTCTTTTGGCTTAGAAATAAAGTAATATAATATATATATTTCTAGTATCTAATTGTTTAAATAAAATAAAATAAAAATTAGTGAAAAACTTTTTCAAAAAGGATCAAATATTTGTGATACTAGTGAGTAAATATAAAAAAAAAAAAAAAGCTCAGATCGTGACCAAAAAAGTTAAGTCATTGGCATGATTTTGAAAAAAATAAAAATATATGGATGGAAGTGAAAAAAAAATTTCTTCAATTTATGCCTGAAAAAAATAATGTTAATTCTCATTTTAAAATTAAAAAAAAAAAATTTTTTTTTTGCAATGATTTTTTTTTAAAAGTAACAATTTTTTTAAAATCCACAGCCTACATGAAATAGATCAGGAAAATTAAAAAAAAAAAAAATGAGTCACAATCTTGTGTATTAGAATTGTCATATTAAACTAAAACGTCTAACATTGATCACAATCTTTGCGCAAGTATGGATCTAACTAAAAGCAAAGGTGGGTCTTAATAAAAAAAAAAGGCTGATAAGTTTGAAAATATTATTAAACATAAAAAGTAAAGTAAAGTGGGTATTATTACTATAACGCAATAATTTTTTTTTATTTATCCTTAAGTTATTATTACAGACAATAAAGATTATTATTATTATTATTAAATATGATGTGCTGTAAAACAATGTAAGACAATGTGCTCTAATGTAATAGAAATAAAAATTGCTGTAATGTAATACAATAATGTCAATTAGATATATATCTATTATTCAGTGTTGCTAAATGTTACTTTTCATTTATAATGAATAGTCTTTTTTTTTTTAGTTCTATAATCTCTGTAAAAAAATAAAATAAAAAGATAATCTAAAATTATTTCACAGAGTATCTGAAACCTTTTTTTTTTATTTTGATTTTTCAGTTTAACTTTTTGTATTTTTGTTTTGTTTAGACAGTGTTAGTAATTCAAAAGATGGTGCTAAAATGCATAAAAACAACAGTCATCTTCATGCTTCACTATTGTTAATATTACAACATTTACTGCCAGAACACACAAGAGAACACCTGTTGACTGACATGCTTCATTCATACTATCATTAGATAGAATTATTACAACTCCCTTCTCACTTTGACTCAGAGAGTACAGAAATATTTCCTCAGCCAACTAAAATTGCCAAATGAAAATCCTTGTCAAGGTAAAGTATAGCTACATGAAGGAAACAGCATTGCTAAAGAATGGTTTGATGCCTATTCATTGCAGACAAAAAACTTTTGAATATTTTGTTTGATTATTATCATTGTCAGATTAAAATCTTGTGCTCAATTATCTTTATAGGCATATGTATAAGCAACTTTTTTTTTTCATGGTGGATCTTTTGAAGTCACTACCATCTTTTCTTAAAAGAACTTTTATGAACTTATGCATGTGAAAAATACTTTTTTTTATCTCTCAAACTTCTTTCAAGTGTTTTTCTCAGACAGAAATCTGAGACTTAAATTCTCTCCCTATATGTTAGGATATCTAAATAGACAATTTAAGTTTCACTACATTTGTTTATCTCTACCTTCATGCTTAACACTAGTGCACTAATGAAAGTTATATAATTAGAAGCATCTACCAACTTTTTTTTTTCTGTACATATAAATGATGTATGTAAATAGAGAGATGTAACATACCTGGGTACCTCTCTTTTTTTGTTTTATTTTGTATCCTCTGTTACTTATTTATTTTTTTTTGCATTGACTATAAATTTATTCACATTTTTAGATGGCATTTACTTATATTTTAAAAATGTGTACTGTTTATTCCCCTAGCATCCACAATTATTATATTGACACAATGATAATTAATCTATGGTGTATAACACTTTTAAATCATATTGATAATCTGCTAAAAGTTAAAATAAAATTATGTAATAATATTTCAGAGACCCTACAAAGCTTTTTTTTTTTTAAATTATCATTTCTTTTTAACATTTTCATATGGTAGCCATCAATAGTTATGAAACTAGTTAAGACATACAAATAATATATGAGAACAGTAATCTCAGAATAACTTCCTATTCACTATTGGCATGTAAAATTAAGAGGTACACAAGTCTGACAAAAAATATTTAATATAAATAACTTCTACATATAAATATACGAAATGAGTTATTTGTCCTTCCTATGTTAGGCTACTTTGCTGGTGTGAAACTGAATGAGATCTATAATACACTATTTTTACCCAGGCGAAGGTGTAATCCTGGGTGCGGGAGAAGGGCCAGTGCCTGGACCAGGAGAAGCCGATACACCTGGCGTGTTTCCTCTAGACTGGCTGCGACTGCTTGGTCGGTCTGCCTCTTGGCGGCTGGTGCTCCCAAGTTTTGATTGTTGCTGCTGCTGTAGTTGCTGATAGTACTCAGCATGCCTAGTCAAACACAGTCAATCAGTGGACAAGACAATAATGAAAGCAACACTTGTTAAAAGTGACAATGCTGGGATGCTAAGGATGAATACAATGTCTAGCAATGAAATAGGGCAGGCAAGATAAAAAAAAAAGGAATATAATACAAGTTATTAGGTCTCTAAACAGTTTGTGTGGAATCCAGAGTTTGATCTGTAATGGAGAGTTACTTTATTTTTTTATTGTTTAAACCATTTGATGTAAACACACAAAAATAATTACTTCAACTATGGTAATGGTTATTAAGTAAATTTGTAAAAAATTTTACATTAATGCTTTAGAAGCTTTATTATGGATTCCTAACCAAACTATTTGTATCTATTGTTATAAAATATTCATTAATAGAAAATCTTATCTCTTGACGACAAAAGGTTTTTGGGGACCTTTTTTAGCCTTGAATTTAAAAAATATATTACAATTTAAAACTCATGTTCTTAATAGAATAAAAAAAAAATATTTTTATTCCACTTATTTTTAAATCCTAGTCTTTAAAGATTTTATCTGATCATTTTCTTTAAAATACGCATGCAAAACATGATTAAAATCTATTTTGGGATTTTGATATTTCCAATGATCTAAAATGTGTTAAGTATTAAGGGCTTTTGGTTGCACATGATTTCAGAGACCTATTAACTTAAGGTGAGTCTATCAAGTAAAACATTTGAATGTTCATTTAGGAAATAAAGTGAATGGCATGAAATAATAAGGATGATGATCAGTGGAAAACAACAAAAAGAAACAGGACTACAAAAGCTAGATCTAATTAAATATCATAGGCACATTAGAAAAAAAAATCTTGACATTTAAGTTGTAGAATTTTTTTTTTATTTAAATAAAAATAAATGTGTGTTGGATTTTTTAAGGTAAAAAGCCAACAAAAAAAAAAGATAATAAAAAACAATACAGAAATAGGAACAAGAATAACAAAGAAGACTGAGAATTCATCTCACTAAGATTCAGTCGGACCTAAAGCATATGCCTAAATACTACATATAAAGAATAGTATTTAACCAATAGCCAAATATGCACAAAAGATCATTATCTATGCATCAGAAAGCAATGGTCACTAAATATATAAACAAAATGCACAAACAAACAAGTTTTGTGTTGTAAACAGTAGCAGAAGACAAAAAAGATGTTAAAAAAAATAATGAGATGACTTGCACTTGTACTTACAACTCATGGACAACAGAAAGTATCTTCTGTCTAACAGTGCTATGTAAGGGAAATTAGTCTACAGTAAATACCAGTTTATTTATTCAAGTAAGTTTAATCCAGTTTAAAGCTGTAGTGCAGTCTGGTAGCTTATTTAGAGGTCTTTACGTTACAGTTTAATTAGATTTTAAAAAAGCAGATATAATAAAAACACATCTCTTATGGATGGGAAAAAAAATCACTAAAAAAATTTTGTTTGGACAGATAAACTGCTTCGAGGGTTCGATTATTCTTTAATAGAAAGGAAAAAAAAAAAACTGATGCACCTTTTAAATCAGATTTACAACTGGTTAGGATACAACAGAAAAACAAAAACAAGACGCAACCAAATAACCAAAAGAACTACAATAAACTAAACAACACTGGGTTAAGCTTTCTACAAAACCAAAAATATTAACACAAAAAAAAGAGAAGCATCCATCACAACACTTACTTGGCTCCATAATATTCTTCATAATAACCCCTGGTGTATCTTGCTTCTTTGTCTTTATAATAACGGTACCATCTGTCTCTTTCTTCATTGTAGTAGTCCACATTTCTATTATAGCTTTCATAGCCATAGCCACTTCCATAACCTAGTTTGTTGAGGGCAAACAAACACAAATCAGCTCATTAATTAGGAAAACATGTTAAACATTAAAAAAAAATCATTAAAAAAATAAAATAAAAGGAATTCAATTTAAACTTAAGGGAAAAGAGATCACACCTCTACTTCTTTCTTTGTAATATTCCCTGTCTCTGTCATAATCATGCCTTGACCTGTCGGCCTCCTGGGTTGCTCTAGAAGAGGGTCGACTACTTCTTGATTCATCTTGAGTAGGATGTAATTACAAAGATTAATTTTTTTTTTAAATAACTCAAAGAAAAAAATGAAAAAAAAATGTAATAAGATTACTAACCAATTAATAAACTGAAACTGACATATCAAACAGTTTTGTGTTTCAAATTTCCCAAAATAGTATGAATTCAAATAAAATGTTCTAAATATGTGTTGTCTTTTTAAACTGTAACCGAAGTTTAAATGCAGGGCAGATGCTGCAGCATGTGGGTTCATTCAATTTTTTTTAGCAACATGCCCTTATTCATCCTTGTCACAGAATACGGCATTTACAGTGTCATAAACTAAATCAATATTGTTCAATGTATATATGGTTGTTGAGAAAAATTAATTTAAAATGTGGCTTTTCTGTGACTATTTTTATTGTACTTACAGTAACAGACATCTTGGCTTATAAAAACAGAAATAGAACTTAGGTTTGTTGACAAAGATACTAACATAATAAGTGATCAATATATATGATTATATACATGATCATCAAGGACAATGACAAACTTAGGAAACATTTTTATTAAGATAAATTTGTAAGCTAAGTTAACATGGTTAGAAGCATATTATTATTTGAAAGTTTACGCTTGTTTTATTAAATACACATTTCCACCTACAATATACCAACATTTATCCTGCCTATATTTGAAAAATATATTATTGAATATTGCTGTTATCGTAAATAGTAATGCCTATTAGCAATATTTTTTTTATAAATTTGTTTTCCATTTATATCATTTAATTATATAAGCTATTCTATGCTCTCTATTGCTAATGATACTGATATGGCCAAATTGAAAAGCAAGACAGAGTATTTTTTTGTAAAGGGACAGTAATAACATAAATCTCAGATATTCAAAATTGTGTATTAATAAGGATATAGATTTAAATTTTTAAATCGTTATGATTGTATACATCTCTAATATCCTCCTATTTTCTTGTGTTACAAGTAGCTTTAATTTAGTTTAGGTCTAAAGCTTGTGAACAGTGTAATTTAAAGTGATAACAGCTTTAGAGATTAGTTAATATTATAAATATTGTTGACTATCATAAAAATCACTGAAGCCTATTAAGTTACTTCAGACATAAAAAAAAAACACATACCTATATATCTACACATACATACACTCATATGTATGAGTGTTTGTCCTACACATGTAGGCATTTCAGGACTGTTCGACTCTAATCAAGATTTATATGTAGATATATATTTTAAACTAACATCTCTAATATTTAATCATTAATATTGTTTTAATATTTTAAGAAACAATTCCACAGCATTAAGGAATAGAGGTGGATGCTTTTGGAAAAAATGAAAGAATTTTTGATGCTACCATAACTCTACATACCCTCAACTTTTTTTTTAATGTAGATTTCTTAAAGTATAATACTTTTGAGCATTGAATTTTTTTCTTTTTTAATATTGCAATAATACAATTAGAACTTCAAATTTAGTTAAGAAGTGGGCCATCTGATATATTGTTTTTTTTGCATAATAAAGAATTATAGATAAGAATTTAGAAAAATATTGCATGGGTAATTGTGTATAAGAAAATATACAAATTGGTGGTATTAATAATTGTGTTTCAAATTTTTTTTTTTAAATTTGATCAATCCCACACCTTCTCTTTAATATGCCAGCAAATAAATAAAATTACTGACTCAAGTGATATAATAGTTTCACCACATACCTTGTCTAGAACGAGGTCTGTCATATCTTTCATCATATGGGCCATCTCCATAATCTCTGTAACTTGACCGATATTTAGTTGCATCATCTCTACCATACCCATCAGTCCTGCTGTAGGGACGCTCGTATTGGTACTGACCACTACGGCTCAAGGGGCGGTCTCCTCTACTGAAATCAGAGTCCTTGCTGTAACCTGCATCTCTGCTGTAGCGAGTATCTCGAGAATCTTTTGAATCCTTTTGACTGCGATAACTTCTGTCCCTAGAAAAGTAACATTTGAACAAATTATTTGAAAGAAACTATAACACATTTATTTTAATTAATTGGACTGCTGGTTAATCAGACTAGCATCTTATTTTGTACCTTAGAGTACAGAAGTAGTAAATAATAGACAATAATGTTCCTGTAATCTGACCAGTCAGTTATTAGCACAAAAATTATCATGATCCAATGTGGTCTAATTAAGAATACTGTAGGATACTCATCATTTTACTATAACAAAAGTAATATATGTGTGCTTTTAATTCCCAGAGCAATTTAAATCTAAGTAAAAAAAAATGTATATTGGTAATTTTTTTTTTCAGATATACATTAATTCATAGCCTGTTATTGTTTTCACTTCAAATTCCAAAATTTTCTGACATATTTATCTTAAAAATAATGAAGACCTGAAATATTTTTCATGCATGATAAGAAAATGGACTATATAATACTTTTTCCTAATTTCCCCTTTTAACCTTAAGCCACTTCAGAAGTGAGTTTTTTCTTGGTACTATTTGTTAAACCCTTTAAATATATATATATATATATATATATATAATCTTTTCTATGAATTAGTCATTCACATGTATACACACAAACCTTGATCTGTCTACAACTGCATCTATCTCATCTAAAGAGTCAAAGGATCGGTTCTTTTCATCTCTTGATCTGCTATCTCTACTTTTGTCTCTTTCTTCCCTGGCCACATTATCTCTGCCCTGTGGTACAAGACAAAAAAAAAGTACAGTGGTCATAGATCAAATCATGTTATGGTGGTTTCATTGCCAGAGATTAACACTCACGTTATGCTCACCATTTAAAAATATTTTTCCCAGCCGAGGCAACTACCCAATTAGTGCAAGGAGAATTAATAACTTCATGACAAATAAATAAGTCAGGATGTCATGAAAGGAACTAATATTTTTCATTCAAGCACTTAACTATTCTAGCAGTGTATTAATTTATCAATAAAGTAAATAATTTTTTGCTAAGTTTTACTTGAAAAAAATTCACCTACAAATATTACTGCCATTGGAAAAGCTATTTAAAAGCACTATTCAGTGTTTACAACCAACTGCCAAACAAAAAAAAATTAGGATAACCTTGGCAAAAGAATGAGTGGCTGGACATTAAACTTTGGTATAATATATTAATATAGAAAAAAAGAAAATGTTTTCATCAAACTGTATCACCTACTTGCGACTCAGATGAAACGTTGAGATCTCGTAATCTTGACTTGTCAGGAGAAGCTGTGTGCTCAGACTTTGTGTTGCTTGCTGGAGCTGTGCTGAGGCCAGGGATGATGAGTGGCATTGCCGGGGCCAAAAGTATATTGGGCTGAGGAGCAACATGAGTGTCCCACAATGTCGTAGCCGGAGACATGGTGGTCTGGCGTGGGCGATTGACTGGGTGAAAAGCGGAATGGTGGCGTCTGAGTTCATTGGCCCTGGCAACCTCTTCAGATTCCTGGGAGCTTTTTCTAGCATGCTGTTTTAGTGGTGATGGCTGTGAATCTATGGGGGGTTTAAAGCTTTGCTCATACTCTCGACGACTAACTCTGTTTCCATCGTCAGTAGAAGTGGGTATTTTGGGCTTGGAAGGAAGTGCTGAAATATCTCTACCTTTCTGCAAGTCAAACGGAGAATGTGAGGAAGCATTGGCAGAGTTCTTATCAAGGGCTACATTACCTGCCAGGATAGCCGAAGTTGTGGGTATTGCTGGTGTCAATATGGCTGAAGGTTTGCTAACATTTTGTTGTTCTTGCTGTTGAGGACTTTTCCGTCCATCTCTTCTGAATGGATTAACATTTAAAGCTGATCCGGGAGGAGGAGGACCCACCATGGTGGCAGAACTTGTTGCCACAGGTGCCAAAGGCACATTTTCAGGCTGTCTAAATGATCCAGGAGGAGGAGGACCCACAATGGTGGCAGAACTTGTTGCCACAGGTGCCAAAGGCACATTTTCAGGCTGTCTATCTCCCTGAGCATGATCAAGTCCAGATGATAATTCTTGGTTTGTATAAGTCTGCATAGAATCACTGTAGGCCTGTGCATCTATTTTACCAGTGGCCTGTGGTAAATAATCTTGACCAGTTTTTCTATTTGAATTACTGTTGCCATCAGGCTGACTAGAAGCAAACTCTGTAGTGCTGTCAGGGGACATGTTTCGGCTCGATGCTTTTGTTGCCGACTGAGGAACGATTTCCCAGTCCGTAAGCCCAGACGACCCACCTGACGTGCCGGACGCTCCAGACTCAGCAGAGCTCGGATGATCACCATCTGGAGAGGAAGGTCTAGCATCTGTGTTTAGTGGTAATGAAGGGGGAGGAGCACTGAAATAGTATGGATAGTCAGATGTTTGTTGCATATGCCCTGGATTGTAGACAGTGTCTCGTGGCAGCTGATTTAAAGCTAACCCATCATTCCCCCCTTGGTCTAACAGTTCTTTAATGTTCTCATTGTTTGATAATTCAATTCCTTCCATTCTTTTGACCACCTCTTCAACCTGGTGAAGAGCCTCTTTGGCATCATCATCATCTGCTCCAGAGACATTGAGTGTTGATAGACTAGCATTGCTGATATCAGAGCTAGTTCTATGGAAGGCTGGATTAACACTCAATAGTTTGTTAAAATTAGATCCTATTTCATTATCATGATTCTGATCTGTGTTGATACGCGCCTGCCTGTCCAGATAGACATTGCCATCCTCTTCGTTTCCAAACGAACCAGTGACTGTACCATCATCATCGTTTGTGTAGCTATTAACAATGACAGGTGCTGTAGCACCAGGCTTATCATAGGAAGCAATTTCAGCAGACACTTTAGCACTGTCTGGCTGGTTTAAACTTCCCTCTGCTCCGTTATCTGCTTCAGTGTGGCCCACTGGTGCCAACTGCTGTGTCTGAAAGCCATCTTCCCACTGACCACTAGTGGCTGTGCTTTCCCAAGCATTTTGTGGAGCATAGAAAGAATAAGACTGTGCCTGGTGTTCCTGGTAGGTGAGATGCGGTGGTTGATCATGGTTATGCTGCACTGGCAGATTCTGTAAAGTATGTTGTTCTTGTGCTGTTGGCCTCTGGTCATAAAACTGACCATGTAAATAGTTAGGATCTTGAATATGCTGAACCTGCTGGTAAGACTGCTGAACCTGTTGGTGAGTCTGCTGAACCTGCTGGTGAGTCTGTTGAACCTGTTGGTTAGACTGCTGAACCTGTTGGTGAGACTGCTGAACCTGTTGGTGAGTCTGCTGAACCTGTTGGTGAGTCTGCTGAACCTGTTGGTGAGACTGCTGAACCTGCTGCCCTTGCTGGTGAGGCAGCGGCTCTTGTTGGTGAGGTTGCTGTACCAGCTGTTGCTGTAGGTAGTGGCTCTGGTTGAATTCTATATCCTCGTACTGCTGCTTCTGTCCATGATCACTATAAGAACTACTGGCAGGAAAACCCTGCTGATCTGAGTAGTTAGTGGCTTCCTCTATAGCAGGGCTCCAAACATTACTGTACTGTGGACTGCTGTAATACTGACCACCTCCACTATCACTAGACATGGACTGGTACTGGGACACGGGAAGAGCCTGTTGCGGCTGATGTTGTTGACTACTTCCACTATTCCAATCCCAACTACTCCAGCTGTTCCAAGATGTGTAAGCATCAGTTTGGGCTGGCTCCTGGTAATGCTCAGTGCCCTTCGTGTCCTGGGCTCCTCCAAAACTAGAAGCTTGTGGTTGAAACTGAGTTGGGTCAAAAAGTTTTACATTGCCAACTTGATTTGGCAATGCAGATGGATTATTATTCCAATGATTGCTCATCCTGCAATAAATTATTGAAATAGATGAATGACTTGGTTTAAAACAGTAAGCTAATGTAAAAAAAAAAAAAAAAAAACAAGAAAAGAAAAGAAAAGAAAAAATAAAAAACTGAACAAAAAAAAAAAAGAACAAAACTTATATTAGGCATATTTGTATAAATAAGCTTGGATCAGTCCTGTAAGTCTCATCCTATTTTTCATGCTGAGTTCACTAAGACACTCAGACGATGACCAATATAATGGGGACTAGCTCAGCTTATATACCACCACTTCAGTAAAGTATAACTTCTTTCCGTGTTTGAGATAAGAAACAAAATAATTACTAATAGATAATAAACTAATTGGTTCATTTATTTTATTGATTCTTGTGTTGTCAGGTAAAAGAAAAATAATTGTGCACAATTTTAGCTTGATCCGAGATTGGGTGTGGGAGAAATAGGGTGTATAAACTTTTTACCAGACAGGCAGACAAAGTGGAGTTGACATAAGCTTTCGTAAAAAATTAAATCACACCAAGATGCACATTTTAACGTTTGATGCAAGTAGGAAGTGCTGGAAAATGTAGCATGTGCAATATCCAACAAGGACATTTTGCAATTACTATCAAAATAAACAAGCAAGGAGAACAAAATGATGGGATGCGAGGCCAGTACATGGAAATAGCAGGTGCATGGAAAAGGTTCTTTACTAGATCTTTAGTCATTATACACGTAGAGTAGACTCTATTACTAGGTCTAGAGTGACAAGAAAAAATAAGATCTAGAGAGTCATTCTTGATCATCACTATCATTCACAGTGGGGTCTATGGCAGTCTCAATCTACATGGTATCTTAATCATACAATTCATAGTTTTTTTAATTACAGTATTAGAACATAGAACATGACATTATATTATTATAGTCTAAAACCTATTTAACCTAGATTAGATTCTTGTTTAAGTAAGATCTAGGTCTAGATAACCTTTGAGGTTATTGTACTTGAGCTATACAGATAGTCATCTAGATCTGTATTATTCATTTATATTTTATTGCTATTCTAATTCTAGATGATAGAAAATAGATCTAAATTAGATATGATCTAATTTTAGATAATAAAACTAAAATACTTTGGAATTGAGGGTTCATTACATCAATGGATTCAGGATTTCCTATTAGGAAAAGAACAAATTGTTATAATAAATGGCTCCAAACCAACACCTATAATAGTAAACTCAGGTGTACCTCAAGGAACAGCCGTAAGCCCACTACTGTTTATGATTTACATAAATGGCCTACCAAAATGCATTAGTTCAGGAACAAAAGTCAGATTATTTGCAGACGATTGCATAATATTATATAGAACAATAGAAGCAATGCAAAATACTGAAATTTTTACAAAAAGAATGCTAATTCTAAAGAAGAATTATAAATAGAAATGAGAATCTACCTGGAGCATGTCTTTCCACCCAGAAAGAGTTAAAAGTAAGAACAAGAATTTAACCTTAGTTATGCCAATATTAGAATATGCATCCTCTGTTTGGGATCACACAACTTAAGATATAAAAAAACAAGAAAAAAATACAAAATAGAGCAGTGAGATTTAATTAAAGTAACATCTTTATAGTAAAATTACTAAACTTGGAGACACTTCAGGACAGAAGAATAGAAAGTAAAGTAGCGATAAAACATAAAACACTGAACCATAATTTACAAATATACAAAAAACCAACAACTAATAAAATACCCAGAAAGATACAAAGATAGAGGAACATTTCTTAATCCATACTCTATAACAAATGCATATAACAAATGCCCCTTCTTCCCTAGGTGCTAATTAGTGCATGGAATGGGTTGCCTGAGCCTGCCAGGAAAACCAATGACTTGGCAAAATTTTAGTCATTGGTTAACAAAAAATATAACATACATAACTATCATACATAGAATCTAGTAGAGATATGCATGACATGTAAGATGTAATCAGATCATCTTTTTTTTTTAATAACATAATCATTTATATTATATATTATATATCTAGATCTTGATTAAATCTAGAGTCTAGAGTATTCTAGAGTCTAGAGCTATATATAATATGCATTTTATAATTATAATATATATCTATATATCTATAGTTAAAGACTATTATTTATAAATTCTACTTTACTATTATTTATAAATGAGGTAGTTCCGAATCTCTGACCTACTTTATAAATAGTCACGTGACTGTGGTCCTATGCATGGCAATAATGGCAATATCTTCCTAGGATAAGATGTAGATCTAGATTTAGTGCTAGCCTAGATCTAGAAGACCTACTAAATAATCATAAATAATAGTGAATTATTATAACATAGTTTTGATTACCCAGTAAGGTCTAAGGCTAAGGGAGTAAACCCTAACAGAAAATCCGGTCCTGGAGCCCCGTAGGCGGGGGGACAGTAGTAAGACTACTGCCCTTTGGCAAACTCCTGCAGCCACCTGTCCCCAAATTGTGATGGCTTGCCATCCCTTTGGACCCGGTCAGTATGGAAGAGAGGCGTGTGCTGACGTGTGGGCAGCCCAGCATTCGCAAATTTACCGCCCAGGCTTTCCCCCAGCAATGGAGAGGTCACTCCATCTCTGACAGAAATGTCTTTGAAAAAACACGGAGAGTGGTAGTTACCGGTTATAAGTTCCTAGCTGATTGGCGTAAGCTGGAACGCCAGGGACCACTCTTGACGGTAGGAGGGGCTTTTTAGCCTCACTGGATAGCTACTGCCTGCCTTAAGCCGAGCAGCCCTCGGACAATATAGTGCTATCCCGCCACGGCTTGCCGCACCACTGGGTGCTTGGTGCTAAGACAAAATCAAAAAGCAAGCTGCTCACCCGCACCTGCCAATACAATCAAAAGAAAACCGCCAATTTTAATGCGTTTTGCAAGCTGGAACATACGGACAATGTGTCCTGGCTTCAATACTGACCCTGAACTCGTTACTGACATGCGTCAAACAGCTATCATCGACAGAGAACTCAGCAGACTAAACATTGATGTGGCCTGTCTGCAAGAAACCAGACTGGCAGACAGTGGATCTCTTACAGAAAGCAATTATACTTTCTACTGGCAAGGAAAACCAGAACAAAGCCCTAGAATACATGGCGTCGGCTTTGCAATAAGAAAAAGTCTCGTCCCCTGCATTGCGATGTTTCCCATTGGCAATGAAAGAGTAGCACACATGAAATTTGCATCAGCGCAAGGCAAAGTTAATATAATTTGTGCTTACTCACCAACCCTTGCTGCATCGGAAGAGGACAAAGACAGATTCTTTCAAGCTCTAGAGGACGTAATTAAAAGCATTCCAAAGTCCGAGCACCTCTATATAAATGGAGACTTTAATGCCCGTGTTGGCGATGACAATGATGCATGGCCAAAATGCTTGGGACCTCATGGTATTGGCAAAATAAACGACAATGGCCAAAGGCTACTCGAGTTCTGTAGCTCTCATGAACTGTGTGTAACAAATACATTCTTCTCTGGCAAGGAACGCCACAAAGTCTCTTGGCAACACCCACGCTCAAAAAGGTGGCACCAGCTTGACCTCTGTATCACCCGTAGGACGGATCTGAAAAGTGTCATCCACACCCGCTCATACCTTAGTGCGGACTGCAACTCAGACCATTCACTAGTACTAAGCAAGATCAAACTACTTCTCAAGAAGGCCTATACTTCCACTCAACCTAGAACTAGACGAATTAACGTCAACCATGTAGGTGACCCAGAGAAGGCTGCACTCTTTGGCGAGCTCCTGAACAGCTCAATCCCCTCGCTAAGTGATGAAGAAGATATCTCTATCAGATGGGAGAAATTAAGAGATGTAATCTACAGTTCGGCAATCACCGCCTTTGGGCCTCAAAAACACAAAAATGCAGACTGGTTTGAGGCAAATCTAGCACTTATGGAACCTTGCATCGAGAAAAAGCGATCTGCACACCTCGCTCACAAGACAAAGCCTAGTCCAAAATCTTTGCAGGCCTTCAAAAGCGCTAATAAAGAGGCGAAACAAATGGCTAGACAATGTGCAAATAACTTTTGGAGGGATACCTGCAACAAAATCCAAGAAAGTCTCTACTCAGGAAATAGTAAAGCTCTGTTTGATGGCATTAAAGCGGCTCTGGGTCCAGGAGTGTCAAAGCCTGCCCCCCTTCTATCCAAATCTGGAGAAAAGATTACAGATCAAACCAAGCAGCTAGAACGATGGACAGAACACTACCTCGATGTCTATGCCACACAGAATACAGTAGACAATGCCGCCCTGGCTTCTCTACCAGATCTTCTAGTATTGGAATGCCTAGATGAGCTTCCGAGCCTTAGTGACCTCAAAAAAGCAATTAACTGCATGAAAAATAGAAAATCTCCAGGAAGTGATGGTATCCCAGTGGAAGTAGTTAAAGCCAACGAATCACCCGAACTCTATACTCTCCTCTGCCGCTGTTGGGAAACAGGTCATGTCCCTCAAGACATGCGTGATGCTACTATTGTCACAATATACAAGAACAAGGGGGATAGGAGTGACTGCAACAACTATAGGGGTATCTCTCTCCTCAGTATAGTGGGCAAGATCTTTGCTAGAGTGGCACTATCTAGGCTGCAAGTGATAGCTTCTAGAGTCTACCCCGAGTCTCAGTGTGGATTCAGGAGTGGTAGATCCACTATAGATATGATATCTTCTCTACGACTACTACAGGAGAAATTCAGAGAGAGAGACAGACCCCTTTACATTGTTTTTGTTGATTTGACTAAAGCCTTTGATATGGTCAGCAGAAGTGGCCTCTTCAAACTTCTAAGGAAAATAGGTTGCCCTCCCAAATTACTGAGGTTCATTGAGTGCTTCCATGAGGAAACTAAATGCACTGTCAAATTTAATGGAGCCCAATCAGCACCTTTTGAGGTCTGCAGTGGTGTCAAGCAGGGATGTGTGCTCGCACCCACTCTGTTTGGCATATTCTTCTCCTGTCTACTGCATTACGCATACAACGACATAAACGATGGTGTGTTTCTCCATACAAGATCCTCTGGAAAGCTATTCAATGTTTCAAGGCTGCGGGCTAAAACCAAGGTCAGGAGGTTACTCATCAGGGAACTCCTGTATGCTGATGATGCAGCTATTGTGGCTGATTCTGATACCCAGCTACAGTTCCTAGTTGACAAACTATCTGCTGCTTGCCAGAAGTTCGGCTTAAACATCAGTCAGGGCAAGACTAAGGTACTTGTACAAAACACTAATGCTGCACCTCAAATAAACATTAATGGCCAACCACTAGAGATCGTAGACAACTTTTGTTACCTTGGCTCCATCATATCCAACAACACTCTACTGGATAATGACATTAACAACAGGATAGCCAAGGCAATGGCCACCATGTCACGGTTGCAGAAAAGAGTCTGGGACAACATATTGCTGACTAACAGCACTAAAGCTCTAGTTTACCGGACCTGTGTATTGAGCACCTTGCTATATGGAAGTGAAACGTGGTCAACATACTCATGGCAGGAAAAAAAGCTGAATGTCTTCCACCTCTGATGCCTAAGGCGGATCTTTAAAATAAGGTGGCAAGATAAGATAACCAACGAGGAAGTGTTACAAAGAGCAGGTTGCCAGGACATCCGCTCTGTTATCAGCAGCAGACGCCTTGGCTGGCTTGGCCACGTTCGTAGAATGCCAGTAGGTCGACTCCCACAGGATATTCTGTATGGCGATCTAATAGAAGGCAGAAGAGCCGCTGGTTGTCCACTCTTACGTTATACAGATGTATGCAAACGGGACATGAAGCTCTTTAAGATCGACACCAGCAACTGGGAAGAGGTGGCACAAGATAGATCCACTTGGAGAGAGAGCATAAAGAAGGGGTCTTTGATTGCAGATGCCATACACAAGAGAAGCAGAAAGAAGGGTGAAAGTGCAACGGCGCCTGGTGACTACATATGCCCAACCTGCGATCGCAGCTGTGTATCAAGGATCGGCCTCTTTAGTCACACAAGAGCTTGCAAGGGGAAAAGATCGTCTCTAGAGACGTAAAATGCCACAGAGTTTTGATTACTTAAAGATGTCTAGATATAGACTATTTTCATTTTTAAATTACAATGAAATCAATGAGGGCATTAATGTAAACAACACAACCACGTGACTGAGAAGAAATCCGGAACTACCCCATTCTACTTTAGACTCTAGTCTGACTAGATCTAGAATAGGTACTTGCACAGTCGGCCATTTTGGATCTAAAGACACATTTGACATCATAAACAATTTCCTGTTCAGGTTTTACAAACCTGAAATTAAGCATGTCCTAAGAAATGACATCAAATTGCTTTAAAACTGTGTGTTTTTATGACATTTTCTTGAGTTTACTCTAAAGATAAGAGATTCCTCTAAATCTAATGGCTAGTGGGGAACAATTTTTTTTTCTCTTACTACGTCCAAAATATTTTAATCAGAAAAATTAGAAATTTTCAAATAACAAGTAAAAAAATATAGGTCTCCGTACATCTTTACTTTTTAACCATCTTATATCTGAAGATTCTTTCACTAATCTACTCTATTTTTATGTAACTAGATAGATCTAGATCAATTTATAAGCTTTTTGTGTTCAAAACTTGACAACCAGGAGCATTTTTCTTTTTATAGACTCTATTTAAAGAAAATTAGAAAAATTTGATTTGCCACTTATAAAGTAAAATTCCTCATTTGAAACTGTACAATTTGATATATACTTTTGTATATGTATTCACAATAGTTTTTGAAATATTCACATTAAAAATACATTTGCTTCACTTTTTTTTTTATTTCTCTAATAAAGTCCATCGGATGTCAGGACACTTCGGACAAACTTAAAATCACAATAATAACTTTTGAACCAATAATGCTAGCATCATAAATTTGGTGTTGTTGGAAAGCATTTTTCATCCTCTTTCATTCTATTACACATTTGTTAGCATAGGATCAATTTAAATTTCTTGGTGCAACTACCTAATCTAGAATAATCGAGATATCGAGATGTAGACCTAGTCAGACTCAGACTATGACTACTTGTCAGTCTATAGAAAAGTATTACTTATTATTATATTATCATTACTAGAATAACTAGATCTATGTATATGATTATTATGATTATGTGATTGTGACTATAGTCAGTACATAGACGTCATAGATGATAGTACGGATAGTAACATACTAGCCGGTAACTAGTATCATAATCATAGTTGCCATAGTTAGACATAGTCATAGACTGTCAGTGTCATAGATCCTAGTCTTAAGTCTAAGAAATATCTCTATGATTACTATCAGGGGCGGCCTTAGCAGTGCGCGGGGCCCTGGGCGAGTGTCATGTGCGGGGCCCTGAGCCGTAAACTATATTTACCATACCACATCACGCTAACGGGCAAATCCGTCTCCAACGGTGTAACATTAACAATGCAGTATGTCTGCTTCTAAGCCGTGGGCCTTATTTTTGTTACAAAACATAGAACATTACATAGGTACTGTTGGCCTTCTATCAGGGGCCTAGCTAGAAATTTGTCCTCTTTTGGGACCCCTGCATTTTGCGTAATATTTAATGTAAAAAAATACTCATTTAAGCCCCCCCCTCGAGTGGTGTTCCGGGTGATTTTCAAATTCTCCGCCAACTCCCTCACCCTTTCTACGCCACAGCCTAGTATTGGCCGCTTAAGTGCATTATATACTGTATTGTAATTGTTCTGAATAAAAGATTTTCTTTCAAGTTAAAAAAGTTAAAAAAAAAACTCCCATGACCGAACGATGTCTATAGTCTATGCACAGTAGATTATAAAACATTTAGACGAAAGAAGCCAATTCAGAAAGTTTATTTTGTGTTTAAACATCGAGGTCCAATCGAATTTTATTAGGAAAATGTGTAGTGATCAAGTTTGTGACAATAAAATATCCGATAGCGGGGCCCCCTCAGGCGCGGGGCCTGTGGCGGTTTCCCCACTTGCCACCCCCTAATGCCGCTACTGATTACTATACACATGCATGAGTCTTCTATTTTCTATTATAGAGTCATAAATACTAATCATTATAGACACTTACCTTATATTTATATATATATATAAAGATCTATATATATACTTATAGACTCTCATTGCCTGAAGACTAAGAGTAAGAGTAAAAGTCTAGAATCTATAAAATATAGAGATGTCTAGAATAGACTCAAGATTTAGATTTGTTTTTGTTTTGTTTTACATGTTTCGGAAATTCCTTCAGAGTTGAAGATAGTTATTTCCTAGTCCAAACCTCCTGCAGGACGACGGGGGATGGGAGCAGGCAGGGTTTGAGCCCAGGACCATCGGTAAATCGATACGACAGTCCAGCAAACCGCTCGACCAGGCAGCCATCCGATTTAAATTAGTCTACACTCTCTAGTCTCTACAGGTCAAGTGAAAAGCAGACGTTTAATTTTAAATAAAATATCATTCATCCAACACTGTAATACTATAAATATATATATATAGAGTCTAGTTAAATAGACACCAGAATTCAGAAGTGTTAAAATTAAATATATATAGATCTATAAATAAATATATACAAAGAAACACTTTGCAATAACCCTAATTAAATAAACAATAATAGATCTAAAATTACATACAAATAAAATTTAATTTATAAATTTTATTAATAAATAGAAGAACTTTGAATCTAAGTCTTAAGTGTCTAAGAAGTATAAGTCAAGTATAACAGTATAAGACAACTAGTGAACTAGATCTAGATCTACTGTTAACTACAATACTTTAACTTTTGAATACTAGATTCTAGATAAGATTTAGTATTACTCACTAGATCTACAAACTACATGACTGAGTAACTCATTGACTAAGTGACTAAGTCACTAAGACAAGACAGTAAGACTAATGAGGTAGTTCTTGATTCCCCCCGAGTCACGTGATAGTTGTGTTTACACTGAAAGCGTGTTTAGTTTAAGTTAGTTTATAGTGGGAATCTGAAGCGTTTAAAGTCAATATTTAGTAGTTTCAATTTATTCATTAGCTCAAAACTATAATTTGTTAATGACAGGAGAATCTATAGATACATTTTTAAATAGTTTCAACTAAAAAAGAGTTCATCCTTTGATAGGAAGTACCGAAGCGTTGGCCTGTAATCTGCCATACTGAGATCAAGATTTCTTGATCTTCAATGACTAATATACACACACTTACAGATCTTAGCACTCGGGTAACAAATCCTAGAAAAAAAAGGAACACTTTCATCCCCCCTTCCTCTCTGCCTAAAAGTAAACACGCTTGAGCTTGAGTAGAACACTAAAAGTTGAACAGCAGACCAGTGTGTATTGGTCAGATAGCTCTAGGCCTAGTCTAGTGTGTAGTCAATATGTTGACTAGTTGTTATAAAAGATGAAAAGACTTCCATGTGTTTCTCCTTGTGCGTAATAGGCTTGAGTTGTTTAGTGTACAAATAACACATCTGATAGTGAAGGATAAATCTAGATCTACTCTTACAGTTACACAGGCCAAATGTGTCTTACCCCTCCCTTTCAATGTTAAATTTGGTTTCTAAATACTAAAATGAATCTAGATCTATTTCGTCGACGCATTTTTGTAAACTTTAATGTACCGGTAACATTTTGTATACCGGTATATAGTATCTCAGTAAATTTCTTAAAAATGATAGAACTTTTAATAAACATAATAATATATCATGATCCAACCCAAATATAATTCTTAATATTATCGATGTGTATATAATGTATCAAGAATTTGAGGAATATGAAATACATAACGTACGTTACAAAATAGCTGAAGTTTATGAAAATAACATTGTTTTAAATGATTTACATATTATCCCATATATATAAATATATGTAGGCCTATATATATATATATATATATATATATGCCTAAATATATATATGTGTATGTATGTGTGTTTGTGTAGTTTACACCAAACTTTTTTTTTTTAAATCTTGCAGAAACCTTTGTAAAAACATCTTCATCTGTATGTGAATGTATCATCGGCAATGTGTTGACGCTTTAATTCTCATTACTATAAAAGGAATAACATTGATAATTTAAACCCATCCTTAAACAGTTCTTGGCCTTTTTGAAAACATTCTTCTAGTTATTAGAACATTCAGGAACTTCATTGATTTACTCTGCAAATTTAAGAATGTTTGTGACTGTAAAAGTTTGTAAAAATAGAGGAACAACAGCATTGGAAATATAGGAATACAAGGGGCTTCTCCTCTTGTTTGCCAGCCATCACGTGACTTTGGTTAAAGTAGGTCAGAAATCCAGAACTACCTCATTATCTAATGACTTAAATGACTAATAAGATTAAGAAAAAAGACCAGTTAAGAAGTTAAGTTACACTTTGACTGACAGCAAATGACAATGAGCAAGACTTCAACTTCAACACTTATGTTGTCAACACACACAGTCACAGACAACACTAACAGTATTCAACTCAACAAGGAATAAGTAAGTGATGATAGGAATAAGAGATATCTATGAGTAACTGGGTAAGTTCTCACACAAGTAACAACTAAACAAGACCTGGTCAAGAGTACTGTCTAAGTGTCTTTAAGTGTCTAGTGTCTACTGAGACTTCTCTTCTTACTTTTACTTGGGCCTTGGGTATGAAGTATGATCAAAAAATGACAACATCAATGACAATGATCAAAATCAAAGATTGGAAAGAGATGGCTTAGAAAGACTAGACAGTAGAGTAGTAGATCTAGTAGACTGTCAACTTAGTCACAAGTCATACTGACTTAGAGCTAGACATTAGTAGACTTAGTCACCACTTACTTAGATAGATATCTAGACTAGACTCTAGACTTAGTCTTAGACTAGTCTAGTGTCAACTTAGACTGTCTTACTAGTCTTAGTCTTAGTTAAGTTAGTGACGATACAATATAACTAACAAAGAGTGAAAAGACTCACTTGGAATAGATCTATTGAGTTAGATCAATGTGTTTATATCACAGATAACTAGACTATAAATTTTATAATTAATTAGATCATCAATGAACGTAAAGGGATATATAAAAACTGTCTATTTGGTGAGAGTACACCTCAAAGATGTAACACATCAAATCCATGCTCGGGTTTGATTACGTGTGACACTTTTTAAATATGCGAAACTAAATTTAGACTAAACATGATTAAATGTTCTGTAATATTGAAACGCTACAAGAAGTTTATGTTGTTTCAATATATTTAAGTAACACGTATTAGATAATATCTTACATACATCTATTTTTTTTAAAGTATTTTTTTTTCGAAAACAATTATTACAGAACTATGAGTGTTCTTTAGATGGTAAGGGGTGGACAAGGAGCCCATCTGTGACGACATTTGTTGTCAACTGTTATAATGGCTAATCCGTATATTCATCATTAGTAATAGAAATCCTCTAGAAGACGTACAAATGCCAAGTATATATTTAGGCCTATACATCCAAATATATATAAATTTATAAATCTATATTCTAGCTTGTTTGTACAGCCAATTCTCTCTAATACGGCAAACAGACCAGTTCTGCTGGCAAGGTCAAACGCGCGCCTTGGTCATGAAAATATCAGGGTTGCGGCTACGGTACGTCTCTAGACCATTCTCCATCAAGAGCGGAGTAAAACATAAGGATGTGTTCTGGCTTCAACATTATTCAGCAAATTCTTTTCAGCTGTATTCACCAGCGCTTTTAAATCCCTGGAAGATGTAGTGTATATCCACGGAGTAGATCCTATATGGAAAGCTATTTAACCTGGCACGCCTTCGTAGGCTTATAGCCAAAACGTATTTCGATTAGGGGACTGCTGTTCGCCTATGATGCGGCACTCATATCTCATTCACAAGAATAACTACAAAGGCTTGTGATTGCTTTGGCAGCTGCTTGTCAAGAGTTTAGCCTTACAATAAGCCAAGATTTTAAAAAAAATCCTGGCACAAGGCGTCGCAGACATACCAGTTCATAGAATTAGTTAGCCAGGGGCCTATCCGCCTATATATATATATATAACTGTAGTTGTGTACTTGTTTTTATTATTATTATTAAGCCTATCATTGGAGGTGGTTTTTAATATCACTCCGACCCGGACTTTCTGCATTCCTGCGGAATCTTTGGATTTTTTTTTATTGATGAGGGCCTTTAACCCCATCCCTTAAAATCCTATTGGCATTATATACTGTGATCAAGAGAAGGTTCAACATCTACACCTATATGAAGGGTCTCGAGTTATCTTTACAACTAAGACAGCACGGATATCATCGCAGCTCCTCCCAGATACACACACACACACTGGTTCACAAATTAGATTGGACCATAATATATAGATATATAGTTATAAACTATAAATTAATATTAAACTTTAGCATTAACTTTTCATAACTTTTTTTTTTTGGGGGGGGGTAGACCTATATTATAGCTAATCACCCGACTGTATGCCTATTAAGTACGGTTCGATTCGGTTCTTTATTTAACATTGTAGAAATATTTATATGCATGATAAAATCAATGTAATAAGGAAGAGTTTCGTTCTTGCTTGCATATTTTTGCCTTGAATTTAAACCTTTAGAAAAGAAGGGTACGTACATTTATTAGGCCTAGCTATTTTTTAAATTATATTATTATATAACTAATATAAAGGATCGGCCTAATTGTATTTATATGGTAAAGTATAAAATGTCATTTAAAAATATAGCTAGAATTTTACAACTAGATCTAGTATTTAACCAAAGAAATAAAAACAAAATTTGCTGGAATTTAATGAAACATTTGACCTAGCCTAGGCTGTGTAAGCTAACTATTTTAGTGTAAAGTACACGCTTGACTATAATAACCATACCAATGTGTTATATTTTCTTGTCCGACCACTCAACCTGCAATATAAAAACTATTGCATAACTTTTAAACGCGCAAAGACAAAACGAGGGATGGTCTTGTTATCATGAGCTGTGCACACTAGCTACTAGGCCTACAGCGTAGATGTCTGGCCAGATTGGGGTTATGACAAAAAAAAAAAGCATGGTGTTCTTGCAATCATCGACTAAACACTAGCCAGGCCTACGGTGTACGTTAAAATCAGTCGGACACAGTCTATTTACTTTTTGGGTAGGGAGGGTGTCGATTAGAATGTTGCTGTTTTTTTTTTTTTTGCTTTTTTTTTTTGTATAGGTATAGATTTAGTTATATTATAATGCTCTTAGATCTACACAGGTCTTACTGTAGATTTAGACATATTATAGGCCTAAAAGGTCGTGAGACTATAGGAACTCTTCCACGTCATCTAAGGTTTTAAAAAAAAAGGTTTAATTGACATTCCTGCAGTTATTCGTTGTCGTTTTTCGCGAATGAATGTATTAAAACCACTAAATATTGATTTAAAACGCTTATCAGAATCGCACTAACAGAAACCACAACGGGACTCAGAAAACATATGGAACAACCCCCTAATATTGCTTTATATTAAGCTTTTGCTGCTACTTTTGAATGCAGATATTGACTCCCGTATAACTAGGCTTCTATCAGCATTTAGGCCTACTTTATCCTCTTCAAATACAAACTGACAATATAATTAAATTGTCCATTATTGCAACATTTTTTTATTATCAAGGTTGTTAATATCACATGACCAGAAAACAGGGATGATCGTTTCAACCGCTCCCACATGTTGAAAAGTATTACAAATTTTAATTGAACATTTTAGTTTATAACTAAAAAAAAATAGCCTAATAAAACTATGATTTTAACTTTTTTCCCCCCCTCTGCCCTTAATAAGAATATTAATTTTAAAAGTTTATAACTTTTTAGTATAGCTTTTGTCCATGTAACCATATAGCCTATAGTCTTTCACAAACTTTTGCGATGGCTAAAATGTTGAGGTATTTAAGCCTAGTATTTCCTTATCCACCCTTTCTCTTCTTGTCCACCAGGTGGACTCTCGTTATACCGTCAACACCTTGGCTGACAATAGGGATAGGCTACTAGTAAGTCACCACATTTGATCTCCTCAGCCGGCGACCAATTTTCTCGTTGCCACAACGCATTGGCGAACACTTAGCTTGAGTGAAAGGATAGGTCAGTGCTCTATTCATCTCACCAATATGTTTGCTGGCTAATCGCAAGTGAACAATTATAGTAGGCCTACCATTTTTTGTTGTTGTAAAAACTATGACCTGTCACTTGTAGCCTACAAGGTGTGTTTCTCTTCATTGTAAGGCATCATCAGCACACACACACATCCCACACGAGACATTAATTAAGGCTATATGTAAAATCGCATTTATCACCTCTCGACATTTTATTCCAATATAAGACAGCAGGAGTGTGCATCGTCTAAATTCTTTATCTATTATATCTCATTTTCATACTTATTGGTACGTGTGAGCTAACACCAGATATTTCTTAATTGTATTCTAGGCATATTAATCATGTAAGTATATGTTTTTTTAACTATTAATTTTCAAAAGAATATATTTGCGTGTTTTTCTGTAACTAAATTCATCCCTGTTCATTTGATATTGTTTCTATCTAATTTCAACAATATTGTCGTGTTATATATATCTTGGGTTTGAACCTTGCTCGCCGCCATCCACAGTCGTCCTGCGGGAGTTTTGAACTTGGATTAATTATCTTCAGCTTTCGTCAGAAATATGTCTTACAATTATTTTTTAAAAAAGTGACCACATGATAGTTAAAAATGATACCATTTAGAAAAATGTAATATTTAAAATATAAAAGGCAGACAAAGCAGTATCTTAGATAAATTATTATTATTATAGCTTTTATATAGCGCTACTTGCATCTCATTTGTGGACCCGTGGGGGGAGGGGGTATCTAGGAGTTGTTTTTTTGTGCTGGGTTCATTAAACACAACTCTGCCCGAGTCGGGTGTCGAACCTCGAGCCCTCTTCTAGGTAGCCAAGTTCAAGCGCACTTAGCCTCTCGACCACACTTCCCAAAGGAAAACAACTAACGTGATTGAAGCCATTGTTTTCGGATAATGGTTCAGTTAGTTTTTTTTTTTGTAAATTCATTTTCGGAATCTTTCTGTTCAAGTTGTTTTTATGGACCCTATAATGTTGTGGGCTATATTGCTTATTGTTTACATATTGTCTATTTAGGAATTGATCCTTTTTTAAGTCAGCGAAATGTTGTTGTTATTTTTTTAAACTTTTCAAAATGTCTCTGCTAACACGATTCTTCTTATTTTTTTTTTTAAATATTGCTTTTGACCAAGAAAAGTGAAGGAATTTATTTTTACTTTTTTTTCTTCAAATATATTAGCTTTAAGGCGTCACAGTTTAATGTTCTATTTGTGTTATTATTTGTTTCGTGGGAAATTGTGACGAGATGTGTCGTGTGTTAATTTCGGGCTTGTTATTGGGTCTAGGGGAAACTTTTATTATTTTATCCCGCCAACATATATAATATTTGAACAGGCACACCGCAACTAAGAGTAAGAACAGACCAATGTGATAAAGTAAAAATGATTTAATAACACAGTAGTTTACAGTAAATAGATGAATAAGAAAAAGTATAATGGGATTATTAATATTAAAATGGGTACATTGAAATTTGAACTAATTGATCATCATGGATTGCAGAGATGGATGCAGAGAAGAATGTCCCTATGTCTATTAAACTTATATGCTTAGCTGCTATCCCTGGGTCGTCTTCTGGCGGTCGTAGGACTGGCACTCAGAAGGATGAGTCCTCCGGCTCTGTCTTTGACGTCGGCTCGGTAGGTCTTCTATGCTATAGGCTAGCTGGCTCTAGTGTGAGGCCGCTGCCTGTTTAGCAGTAGAGAGGGTAGGTGCAGCAGACTAAGTCGTGCCTCTTAGCTGGTACATAGACGCATCGACTCACACCAGTGTTCACTGTAGATAGGGTTGCCCTATGCAGTGGACAGTAGCAATAGGGCAATGGACAGCTTGAGCCGGGTACTGGACAGATGATACTGGCTAGTAGGCGCTGTTGACATTGGGCAATGCTCTGAAGCCAAGGATAGTAGGCAGTGCCTATTTGCTGACAGGTGAGTAATAGGAGGGGGGTCTGGTGTGGTCGACTATCGTTATAGCTTGGTGAGGAGTTCTTGTAGATGTAGGTAGCTGGTACTGGTTACATGTACAGCTACTCAAACACCAGTTACAGCAACCAGGCCGTTTGTCCCTGAAGAAACCTCACTAAATGAACACCCTAACAGAGGAGAATCTGAATTTGAACTGTGCCAAACTTGTGAGATTTGGTCTCCCTTATATACCGAATGGAAACTAAACTATGCGCCTCTCTCACAGCTATCCTATATTTAAGTTGTCAGACTTCAAGTCTGATATATTGGCGTTGGCAATTATGTTGCAGTGCTATAGAATGGACTGATTCAATCAAGGAGTAAGGACTTTAAACAATTACGTTCAAGGGTGACACTGCGATGTCATTCTACGGATGAGGAAGGGGGAGACGAAGGAGGAACGTCGTGAATGCATGTCTTTTGTGTCGCGGCCACCTAGCGGTCAGATTCGCTAATCTTAGATCGGGGCGTATTCTTACCGGGAGAGGGGTCCACCGGCATTAAACTGAACTTCTTTGTGCGTGCGGGCCTTTTGCGTGTCAGTCTACCGTCCAGGGTCAATAATTAGTACCTGGCCCCAGTCCGAGAGAAAACTGGACCAAGGGGCGATAAATCTTAGAGGAATTTTGCTAGAGGTGGACATAAGATGTTTAGTTTATTTTAAAATTAATGTTTCCCACGATTTGGTGGAAAGAAATCTCGAATGAGCTTATATGCATGTTTTGATATCGTCACAGAAATGATGCTTGAAAATAATGCGTATAGCCACTTGACCACTAATATCGTCTTGTTTCTGAAGTAGCAAAACGTCTTTAGCTTTTCTTATAAGTCCTTGGGCTTACTGGTAATTCAGGGAGACAAATCTTTGTAGGCCTTCTCCGTTACGCACTAGTAAAAGAAAGATGCCCTTTGGGGTTTTTGCAGTTTTCAAACAACTTTTTGCAACAGCGTCTTTCTCCACTTACAGATGGCCAAAGGCTTTGACTAAATATACATACCTGTACATAAAATAGTATAATTAGAGCAATTGTTGATGTTAAAAAGTTTTTATCATTACACATTAAAACAACAGAGTGAACCATCTTTAAGGCCCATCCAGATAAAGAAAAGATAAAATTTGATTTATTCAGCGACCATCAAAAGGTCTACCTATGGGTCTTTAAAAAAAAAGTAAAGTTCCCCTATCAGCCCGTGTGGTCTATAGGGCAGATTATGTAAAGGTCATCTGATTCTGTGGCCTGCGGTTAACGAGGTTGTCATGTGGCCAGCACAACGACCAGCCACCTTTACTTTTCCCCAAATAATGTCAGGTACCCATCAGAGCTTGGTGAGCACAGGCTCATGAAACAATTATAAAAACTCGATATGTTTAGACTCTTTACATTATGTTATGAGTCGTATGAGCATGTCATGACAAAAAGGAGGTTGTAGCTGAATTAAGAGTGATCAGAGGCGTCACTAGGGTGGGTGTCACCCGGTGCGGTAAAATCAGGGTGTCACCCCCCCCCCCCCCAGCGTTCCACTTATTCTTCAAATAAAAAACTATCGTTGTTCAGTTGTTGTTTTTTTGCGCAATAATACAGTTCGTTGATTGCTGCTACACAAAGTTTAAATGAGGATCGATTATGTTTTTTTCTCTTACACATTATCGTTTATCATTACATACATTAATATCTAAGATTTTTTTAAATAGAAATTAAAAACCAACTGAGCATGCTGAGAGAATGTTGGTAGTTGGTGTTTTAATGAGAGAACGTTGTTAGTTAATGTTTTAATCAGAGAACGTTTTTAGTTAAATTTAGTTTTGCAAAGCTTCCTTTCACATGACGCCTTGTAAACATGCATTTGGCAAGAAACAGTTAAAGGTTTAATTCAAAGGCTGGTAGAGATTCGTTGTCGTCTTTCAAAACTTTGCTGCATTCTAGTATTCTAGTTTTAGTATTTCTGTTCACTTATCTTGCCATCAGGCCCAATATAAAAGAGATTGATGCACTCAGTGTTAACTTCTTGCTCTCTATTTGAATAGTAAATCTTCAAAATATTTTCCTGATATTTTCATTTTGTTAAAACTTTTTTCTTTTACATTAACATGCTAGTTTGATTTGAGAAAAGTTATCTTAATAACATTTTGAGCTAACGTTTCACATATTTCGTAGAGTAAATGTTTAAGTGCTCGAGCTTAGCCACCACTTTGAAAATAATTAACACTTTAATTTGAAGGTACTTTTGTGTTTAGTTTACTTTTTTGAGTACATCTGCCAATAAGAAAGTCAAGCAATGAAAGCTATGCGTGTATTCACAGACAGCTGGCAATCATATTTGTGCTGCGCCTCTAGTGTTTGTATTTTCAGATAGACGGCAAAGATTTTCGCCGTCACACTTTCATAAAATCGTTCTTTCATGGGTCTAACAGCAACACCGTGAGCACACCAGCGATTTGTTCATATGACACGCTATCATTAATTATATTATCCTATCTATTAGTATTAGTGGCAAAGAAAGAAAACCCTTTTTCTAGAGAACCAAGAAAGTATAATTAGAAAATATTTTCCGATTAAGAATTCGGACCACATAGCTTATGTAAACGGTGTACACATCCATTCAAGTTTCTTTTCTGTTCTTCTTTTATTACTGCCTGCACTTCTTCATGAATCCTTGACATTGTAGCTGCATTACCATGTCCCTGAGCTCATCATATCGATACGTTAAGCCCATCTATTTTCAGTCGTTTTAAATTATCAGAACTGATACACCAGATTTGGCCCACATTAAGAGGAATATCCTACATTTCTGTCATTTCAACATAACCATTGCTACTGTTAATATATCTTACAACTTCAGAGATCTATGTTAGGTGTGCTGTAATACAAGATACCAGAGTACCTTGCAGTTTTTATGTCTCTCATCTCTGATAAGTATATCCCTTAAGTGGTTTGCTAAAACATTTATATATATTTTTGGTACAAGCTTGTAAAGTAACTTTTTTTTTATCATTGCTGACTTGCGATCGTATAAGTTATTATTTCAGCACTGGCTCATATTTGGATAACATTTTCACAATCCCGAGAAAAAAAAAATCATTATTCAATGAAAAGTCTTCACAGCTCGCCAACATATACCAACTTTTTCTTTGCTAGAAACAATGCGATAGTAAGCAATCTATAATACAAGATGTTCCTCTGTTTTCCCATCTAAACGTCAATCATATCAATGACGTCCTTGTCAATTTTTGGAAGCTAAAGCCCTGCTCCCAAAATGTTCCTAATTTGAAAGCCTGATAAATGTTCTTCAGTCTTCTCTCGAGTTTCTCGTTGTGGACATGTCCACTATTTATCAGAGAAGAAAATCTTGCTATTGATGTTTTCCCATTTAGAATAATTTTATTCAACAATTTCTAAGCTTTATGATTTTGCTTCTGTCACATTTTAAAGTTGGTATTTTTTAAATTATTTTTTTAAGTGCCTTTTTACACTTGGGTGTCACCCCCTATCGGGTGTCACCCGGTGCGGACCGCACCCCCCGCACCTGCCTAGTGACGCCTCTGAGAGTGATCATATCATTACTCCCAGAAGGTCGTAACCCTACGCACATGCTAACTAATAAAAAAGTAATGGCGTACTAATGCAATCGTGGTGACTAGATTTGTTTTTTGTTTTTTTTTTTTTGGTCATAATCTTGGAAAGGGACCCATCGTCATATTCTTGAATCCTAGCCCACGAGTACCTTGCTAAAGTTGCTACGGAATCATATGACCTTTACATCTTCTGCCTTATAGACCACATGCACATGGTCGGAAAGATGAACTTTACTATGTGAAGAATCTATTTTTGACTCAACTGCTTGCTGTCAATACGCTTCGCTTTTTCAAAGAAGACACTGAATATGATACAAGCTATAGTCTATATATCGAGGACAGTGACATTATTGAAACTGGCGATTGATCGCGGATGTAGGCCTATTGCATGCATTGTAGTCTGTGGCCTATGTTTCGGCATTACCGGTATCTTACTTTCTTGTCAACATTAAATTAAAGATTCTCTTCCGCATCGGTACTAATGCTTTTTATAATGCAGTGGCTCTCACCACACTTTTGAGAAGGCATTTAGGGCTCCTCGAATGCTTCCATCAAATGTGCCTTCGCTTCATGATGGACATACAGAGTACATTACAAATAACTAAGTCCTGTTGGGACAGTAGGCCTATAAAAGCAATTCGATAGTTGCGCTAAGTCGGACATTTATACCACATGGTAGACTACCGCATGCCAAAGGCGCTCTTCTGTGGCGAGCTTAAAGGAAGACATTGTAACTAGAGGTGCCCCCCTCCAGTGAGCGCTGTAATGATCAACTCCAAAGCCATTTCGCCATGACTGACATAGAGGAAAGTAGCTGGCAGCAGAAGATGCCTCTGATTGAAACAGTTGGGGAGCTCTCACAAAGGCTGAGGTACACAATTTATGAGACTCAAAGAAAAGCCATTATTGAAGACAGGCGCGCGCAGACGACTGAAAGAAGACTTTGATTAAATAGACGGCTTAGTCTGCTCGAAATGCGGGAAAATATGCAGGTCGCAACTGGGTCTGCATGGTTATGTGAAACACTGCACTTTTAGCAGAAGACATTGCCATTTATAATAATATGCTAATAAAGCTTTAATAATTACTATGTATATTTCACAACCTGCACAAAACGAACTATAAGGAGGTATTTTAAGATCCACCGGTATGCCCATATAGCTTCCGTTATGCTATGTTTATAAGTAAAAGAAATTATGTAAACCCCGCACAACTGGCATACGTTTGTAAAAACGTGTATGACCTGTGGGCTATTTTTTTTTTCTGTGGCATTTTACGTCTCGAGAGACGATCTTTTCCCTTTGCAACTTCTTGTGTGGCTAAAGAGGCCAATCCTTGAGACACAGCTGCGGTTGCAGGTTGGCCATATAAAATCACCAGACACAGCTGCATTTTCAGCCTTCTTTCTGCTTCTGTTGTGTATGGCATCTGCAATCCGAGACCCTTCTCTTATGCTCTCTCTCCATGTGGATCTATCCAGTGCTACTTTTTCCCAGCTGCTAGTGTCGATTTTAATTAGCTTCATGTCGCGTTTGCATACATCAGTATACCGTAAAAGTGGGCGACCAGCGGCTCTGGTGCCTTCAATATGATCGCCATACAGTATATCTTGTGGTAGTCTACCTACTGGCATTCTGCGAACGTGGCCGAGCCAGCCAAGGCGTCTGCTTCTGATAACAGAGCGGATGTCCTGGCACCCTGCTCTTTGTAGCACTTCCTCATTGGTTATCTTATCTTGCCACCTTATTTTAAAGATATCCCCCTTAGGCATCGGAGGTGGAAGACATTCAGCTTTTTTTCCTGCCATGAGTAGGTTGACAATGTTTCACTTCCGTATAGCAAAGTGCTCATCACGCAGGTCCGGTAGACTCTTTTCTGAAACCGTGAGATGGTGCCCATTGCTTTGGCTATCCTATTGTTGATGTCTTTATCCAGTAGAGCATCGTTGGATTAGATGGAGCCAAGATAGCAAAAGTGATCAACAATTTCAATTAAGTGGTTGGCCATTAATGTTTACTTGAGATGCAGCATTAGTGTTTTGGACCAGTATTTTGGTCTTGCTTTGACTAATATTTAAGTAGAACTTCTGGCAAGCAGCAGATAGTTTGTCAACCAACGATGCGAGCGGTTTGCACGCTAGACTGTCGCTTGGATTTATCTATGGTCCCGGGTTCAAATCCTGCCCTCTCCCATTGACCTGTGGGAGGTTTGGACTAGGAAGTAACTATCTTCAACTCTGAAGGAACACCCGGAACATGTAAAATAAACAAACAACAAACAGGGTCTGGAGCTGAATATCAGAGTCAGCTACAATAGCTGCATCATCAGCATACAAGAGTTCACTAATAAGTATCCTCCTAACCTTGGTTTTCGCACGCAGCCTTGATATATTGAATAGTCTTCCAGAGGATCTTGTGTGGAGATATAGGCTACACCTTCGTTGCTGTCGTTGAAAGCATAGTGTAGTAAGCAAGAGAAAAATATGCCAAACAGAGGTGCGAGCACACATCCCTGCTTGACACAACTGCTAACCTCAAAAGGTGCTGATTGGGCTCCATTATATTTGACAGTACATTTCGTTTCCTCATGAAAACATTCAAAGAACTTCAGTAGTGGGCTATATGCGCGAAAATACAGTAGGGCCTTTTGTTACACCAGAGGCGATAAAAAATTTGAAGTATAGATCTAGATCTACAAGTGTGGCAACATTGTTGGTAATAAAGACTACCGTAATTTGCCGTAATTTAACGGACATTTTCGTTAACTTTATCGAATAAACCCTACATAGATATATATCTAGGTGGCGCTAGTAGATATGTTGTTATCGAAAACTTGACTAGGTGTAGCGAGTACTTTACTGAAATAGACTAGTTCAAAACTAAGACGTTTTAAAAGAAATTAGAGACTCTAGATCTAGAATCTAGATCTATAGTCTTTCCATTTAATGTAGACTGAATCTATTTTATAGATCTAGATCTAGCACTGAAGTAAAAGGCTTAAAAATCATTGGTTTGTAATTTATTTTATCTTAAAATTTGTCTAGTCTTAGAATTAGATCTACTCTAGTCTAGTAGTCCTAGTCTACTCAGTCACAGTCTAGTCAGTCTAGATCTAGAAGTTAGAAGTTAGACGTCTTAGTGTCTTAGTGTAGTCTTAGAAATTGACTTCAAATACTGAAATAGTCAATACAATAGATTTATAGAGTAGATCTAGATCTATAGTTAATAATAGTTTAATAGTTACATTAATAGTAGAGTCTTGTATATGGAACACCTCATCCGATTCTCATTCAGTAAACAGGTCGCTTTTTTTGTTTATAACTCATTTGTTTTTATGACTGTTTGGAGCTAAAATTAAAAGGACGTATCAGGACTGCAAATGTCCAATTAAGGCAATTTTAAATTAGTTCCTTTATTTTTGTTCCACTTTTCCAAAGCAAAGCCCTGAAAGGGCAGTTTTTGAGATTCTCAGAAACCATGTATATGAAAATCTATAATATGTTTAACCTCCCCAGGCAATTATCCTACCCATAATGCCATATAAGGGATGAATAAATATTTTTTAGATATAATTTATTAGCAATTACATAGTGGTGTTTATTGAAGGTGTTCCCCGTGCGCTAAAGGAGACGGCACCAAAAACTGTGTGCCGTATAGGAGCATGGAGTGACCTGCTGTATTTTAAAATAAAATCTTGGCAATCCTGTAGATTAGCGGTCCGCGCTTACAAAATGCCGATAATTAGCCAAAATAAAATTTAATTCATTTTATAGATGTAAATAGTGTTTTGAATGAATTTGGTTGTAAAAAATAACCTTTATATTTTGATTATACATCAATAAAATTCCCTTAGCGACTTCAATATGATCTGTGCGCTGCCATTTTGTTTTTTGATTATTTACAATGGTGTTGCCAACTTGTAGTATTTTAAGAATTTTTTTGGGCACATTTTGCTTATGATGTTTACATAAAGCAACTGCATATGTGCTAAACAAAATTATTTAGTTAACTATAGAAACTACTACCATTACTTGAAATTATTACTAAAATCTTGTTAATGGATGGATGGTTAGTTGGTTATTTAACTTATTTGATGGTTGCATGAGGTTGGGTGGCTGGTTGGTATGATGGATGGCTGTGGTTAATTGAATGGTTGTGATTTTTGGTAGGTTGGTTGTTGTAGATATATAGATGGGTGGTTGGCTGGTTGGTTGATATGTTGATTGTGGTTGTTTGGTAGTGGATGGTTGGATGGATGATTGGTGATGGCTGTGTGGTTAGGGTTGTTTGTTGATTGGCTGGATTCGATAGATTGATGGTTGGTAATGGTTAGCTGGTTGGTGATGGTATGTAGGTTGCTTAATATGTTGGTTGTGGTTGTTTGAATGGTTGGTTAGTATGTTGGCTTTATTTGGTTTGAGGGATGGTGAGGGTTGGCTGATATGTTGGTTGGCTAGATGGATAATTGTTTTGTTAAATGGTTGGCTGGTTGGTTGTGATTGGTTGGTTGGATGGATGGTGATGGTTGGCAATTCTATGTTGGTTGGTTGGCAATTCTATGTTGGTTGTGGTAGGTTGACTAGATGTATATTTTTTAAATTTTTATGATTATGGTTGGATGGATAGTTGTTTTTTTGTTAGTTGGCTGTATTGGTGGGTGGTTGGCTGATGTGTTGCTTGAGGTTGTTTGATAGGATTGTTGTGGTTGTTTGGATTGATTGATGGTTGGTGATGTTTGGGTGGTTGTGGTTGGTTTGCTAGATGAATAATTGTTTTGTTAAATGGTTGACTGGTTAGATGTGGTTAGTTGATTGGATGGGGATGGTTGGTTATTCTATGTTGGTTGTGGTTGGTTGGCTAGATGGATATTTTTTTATGATTGGTTTTGGTTGTATGTATAGTGGCTTCTTGTTTGTTTGCTTTATAAATAGGTGGTTGCATGGGCGTAGCCAGGATTTTTTCCCTGGGCGGGGGCTACGCCCATGGGTGGTTGGCTGCTTGGTTGATATGTTGGTTGTGGTTGTGGTAGGTTGACTACATGGATAATTTTATTTTATTTGGTTGGTGTGTATCGCTTTGATAGTGTCAGTACCGGTATCCTAGCACTTGAGATGAATTCCGATTGGGAACAGACCAATTGTGCTCTGTCAAGAAACTGAGTCATCTGGCGTAATGCCTCATACCCCCCCCCCTACAGATCGCACTCTAATAGGATCATACACCCAATAAGTTCAACGTCCAGAGAGAAGGAGCGAAGCAGCATGTAGCAGAGAGCTTGTCCGAGTCAGTGCCATCTTCCAGGTAGACTTGCACCCTATACTCAAATCTAGCGGTTGTGCTTCGTTACCGACCCTTTTGTACCGTGGCCTAGCGCGAATAGTAATTTCAGCCAATCAGCATTCAGAAAGTTTGACGACGTATTCATGTTTTCTCCAATAGACTACTGTACATATACATCGAGTGGCCGTGTGAAAATCAATGCTGCAATGTTCAATTAAAAAAAAAAAACGCGTATGTATTTTTTTCATTAGAAAGTCGTTTCTGCGTAAGTCAATGGACTACTGTAGCTCCTATCGTGCACTTTGTTCTTATACCAAAGACTAAAGAAATTATTTTTTTCCTAGTAAGTTGTTTGGTACAATAGCCCAGGTTTTCTGCCTTGCCTCATCGTTGCGCCAGGATAGAAACAGTCATAGAAGTGGAGGACTTGGCCAAATTGGTAGCGAAACAAGGCTCCCGCAGGAGTGCCTAAAGGGGTGCAAGAGCACCGCCGTTGCATTGAGCGGGGATGTAAAAAAGCTCCCGCAGCGATCTGTCAACATCCAGGCGCCGTTACACAAATGGCATGTCACGCACAGTGAGCCATGTAAAGTATAAGAAAACAACGGGAGAATCCAGTGGTGCGGCCTTCCGGCATCGCCTCATACTCTAGTCCGCGAGTCCGGAGTGCCCGTGTCCATTGGGAGTGAACGCATAAGCAAACTTTAAGTTTAACTCCGAATCTCACACCCTGACAGAGTGGCGGGAAGGAGGAACTCAATTCAGGCTGGTGAAAGGAAGCTTTTGTTCGCTTTTGCTGGCCTTAGTGTTCCAAATGCAACGCACAACACTACTAGAAAATTTGAATTGGCTTGATGGCTACTGGAAGCTAATTATTAAACGAAAGCTGCTGCGACTGGAAACTAGAACAAATTAGAAAAGGAAAATCGCATTAGCGCGCAGTTTTAGCAAGAATTCTAGCTATAGTTCAGTACCTTGCCAGAAAAGAAAAAAAAGCGCATTTCGTGGGACAACAGTCAATTTTTGATTGAGATACTTGACAGATTTGACTCTACATGTAATGATGCAAGAACATCTTCGGCGACGCCGAGGCTCACAACCAGTACCTCTGATATAGGATTCAAAACGAGCTTATACACTTGATGGCATATTTTCCGTCATCTGTGACGGCATGCTTGATTTGTAAAATGATTTACATGTTTTCGGAAATTCCTTCAGAGTTGAAGATAGTTATTTCCTAGTCCAAACCTCCCGCAGGACGACGGGGGATGGGAGCGGGCAGGGTTTGAACCCGGGACCATCGGTAAATCGATACGACAGTCCAGCGTGCAAACCGCTCGACCAGGCAGCCATGCTTGATGTCAGACACAAAAAAAAAAAACAAGATGTCTTGTACATAGCTTTTGTTGACGTATGAAATCTAGAAGTTCAGGCTGAGAACACTTCAAGTTTATGTAGTTTAAAGGCCAATAGTACAGTACTTACGTAAGGTACCGGTAGTATTTTAGTAACAAAAATCAGCGTTAGAGGCGGACGAACCCATTAGCGTGACGTACGGCTCAGGGTGTCGCATATTAGGCCTACATTTGCCCAGCGCCCCGCACACTGCTAAGGCCGCCTCTGCAGCTAATACTATAATATTGCCAAGCAGCCAACATGTAACACTGACTGTACAAATATTTCACAGTATATAGCCTACCAGTACCACCGTATCAATTCTAGTAATACCACTGTATCAAACTACACGACTGGCCTATTGGCTTCGTCCCAGACTTACACTATAGGTTCCACTGTTCAAGACTGACGTCAGACTGTTGTGTCGGTCTTTATCTCTGATCATCAAGATATCGCCTCATACTGTGACATTCGTGACCCCATATCGAAGATGCCGCTCATACTCGCGAGGTATCTTGACTATACTCTGCAACTAACCGTCGTAATGCGCTGTACAGAACCGCACAGAACTGAACCAAGCCAAGCCGTGTAGTGAACAGTCTTCTTTTACAAGGTCCCCGCTGGTCTCTCAGAAATGACGGTGATACACACGTCTAGCGCTGGCCTGGGCGATCTTGTCGGCTCACTACACACCCATATCGCACCACCACCAAAGTTTTAACACTACGATATATGAAGTGCTTACTGCAAAATGACGAGGAAATATTGATACATTCCAAATATTTGATCTTCACTTTTGTGTCTCGTCACCTGTGTGAATACAGTGCCCTGGTCTGTCGGGCTTAAGCCTGCCCTAAAGCAGGCCTGCTCTGGCTCCAGGAAACCGGCACTTTGAAAACACCAAACAAGTCGCTCGTTTAACATCGGTTTGACAATTTTGCCTTATGTAGAGTTTAGTTTTCCTCGTTCTCTCTTCCTCATTCTCATGCAGAACAGGATAATTGAATATGGGAGCGGGTAAGGTTTTCAGCCTGGAACAACAATAAATATGAACATGTAAAACACACGACCGGCAGCCATCCTGCTATAGATTGGTGCAATGTGAACACTACATAGATGTATACGGACTTTCAAAAATTGTCGGCATAGACCATAATCGATGAAACGAAATACTCTCACTGGAAATACCATTCAGTGGAAATTTAAGAAGGCCACTAGGTGTTTGGAGTGTTGTGTGTTGAAACACTTTCCAAAAAATCTTTTGTTGATGAGTTCTATATAGTACTGCAGCAACTTTAGCACAAGCTATACAACACAACACATTTTGCCTAGAACGCACATAGCATAATAAGTATTGCTGGCTGCTTGTGCTAAAGTAGGAAATATAGGCTAAATAATGAACTTTACATTCTGTATTAAAACATCAAGACAACTTCATAAACCAAACGACAGTGACACACACATAAAACATTCATGGATGAGACATTTGTTAACATGCATGACTAGATTGACACATGAAATACGTGGACTTCTTCTTTTATTTTTAAAGTAACGTATGTTCAAGATTAGGCTATAGAGTAAAACAAAAAGTATTATTATTGGTTAACATTATGTTCATTCTACAATTTCTTCAATTCTTTCAACGTTATTGTTTATTTTTCTGGATTCAATCAAATCTATATATTTCGTACATTGACTGCCATTCTATAGGCATATCTTATATTATTCACTCCAAGCATAGATTTTCTTGATTAATTTGATTGCTGTAATTTAATAGTTTATATATATTTTTTTTTTAATAATACGGGAGGTGAAAAAAAAACGAAATAAAACATATGAAATAATCATTGTTTAGATTGGTCATTATATTCATAGGCCTAACTAATAAATCTGGAAATAGATATAGATCTAAAACGATACCTCTGCATATGAAAAATTTAATTAGCCCTAAAAATATATACCTTGCTAGAACTAAAACAATTACTCTGCATATGAAAAATTTAGCCTTAAAAAAATATTTTTTTTTATAACGCATAAAAATCGTTTTCTTTTAAAAATAATATATAGAACTAGATCTAGCTACATTTGTAAACAAAATAATTATTTTTAGTTGGCAGCTTTTGAAATAATCTCCCTTATTTCCGGGCCAAAAATCTAGCTAAGTTGTTGATCTAGTCTTGACGACAAAAGAATGTCGTGAGACCGACCCGGACCGCTAATCTACAGGATTACCAAAATCTTGACTATGAGTGGTAATTCAAAGAAACACTGCTATATTTATAGTCCTTTAGTTGCAGAATAAGAATCTGCTTTCAGTTTTTTTTTAACTTAAACCTTGACCTACTAAAAAAAATAAAATAAAAAATTGACCTAGTTCCCAAAGTCTGTGTTCCATATATACAAGACTCTACTATATTTAGATTCTAGAAATAGATCTAGAATGAATCAATGTAACTTGTAAGTAACAAGTCAAATGTTTCTTGACTAAAAATTAAAGACTAAACTAATAAACTAAGAACTTTAAGTTAGACTTTACTTTACTAATAACTAAACTAAGAAGTCCGACTCAGACGATTCAGTCACACTCAGTGACAAAGAGTATCACATATAGTAGAGTCTTATATATGGCACACCTCATCTGATTCTTGTTCAGTAAACAGGTCGCTTTTTTTGTTTATAACTCATTTTTTTTTAATGTTTGGAGCTAAAAACGACATTTCGGGACTGCGCATGTCCAATTTTAGATAAGCTCCTGTATTTTTGTTCCGCTTTTCCAAAGCAGAGGGCAGTTTTTGAGATTCACGGAAACCATGTATGTAACACTATTGTTTTAACTTCCCCCGGCAATTCATACCCATATAAGGGATGAAGGCTATATTATGAGCCTATTTGATCGAAGGCTGATGGATATATTAAAATAAGCTTCCAAACATCTTTAGAAAGACATTCCAATCACATTTATTAAATACTTTTAGCTGTTAAATAAAATTTTCATCAATAATAATGAATTTAACACATTCTCCAATAGTGCACAAGGTAAAATTGTAATAAGAAATATTATTGGGATTAATAAATCTAGATGTCTTACTATGATTTTTTCAATGAATAAACATGACCTAGATCAAGATAAATCTAGAATATATAAGTTATGAATGAAAGAAAAAGTGAGGGCTGCTAATTTGAAGCCAGAGACCATGCCCACTGCAGGGGATCACCCCAGGTGAGCTAGCGGTGAGGAGAGGTATACACTAATATATATAATAAGCATGTAGTGTCACAACCTATCAAACAGGCAGAAGGGGGGAGGGGGAGAGAGTCATGAAAAGAATTTATATAAGCATCTATGGGAGTGAGGGGAAAATATCAAATTAAATATGTTTATTAAATTATAATAATTAATGTCTAGGTATATAATATAATAGAGATTTATTTCTGTCTGTTGCTACACATAGATTACATAGGCATATAAATAAATAAACTATAAACGATATATATATATAGTCAAATATATATATATATATATATATATAGAGAGAGAGAGAGAGAGGCAAAAGACTATAAATACATATTGCATTAAGTGATTCTACTTCTTTTAATACAATCTAAATAATTTTTAATTAATAAAGATGTAATTTATTAGCAATTACATAAGTAGTGTTTATTGAAAGGACTCAGTGTGCGCTGAAGGGGAAAGCACAAAAACTGCGTGCCGTATAGGAGCATGGAGTGACCTGCTGTATTTTAAAATAAAATCTTGACTATGAGTGGTAATTCAAAGAAACACATCTATTTTTATAGTCCTTTAGTTGCAGAATAAGAATCTGCTTTCAATTTTTTTGTAAGTTAAACCTTGACCTAATAAAAAAATAAAATAAAAAATTGACCTAGTTCCCAAAGTCGGTGTGCCATATACAAGACTCTACTATAGATCTAGACTTCATAGAGTATGAATCTGATAGTCATAGTGAGTAGATATTAATATTAGTAGTCTCTGTCTACTTAGTCAGATCTATTAATTTATTAGTAGTAGATTCTATCTAAGTAGTAGATCTAGCTACTGTCACTACTGTCAGTACTGACATTAGACTAGATTTAGATTTAGATTATTGACATTAAAGTCACATTATCATTCTGTCAATTATGATATCTATACTCTTAAGCGAGCAATTCTTGTATATATATAAATATATCTTCTATTTCGAAAACAGCTCTAACGATTTTCTTTAAAATTTCAACGTATCTAAATGTTAGTGAGAAAAAAATTTTCAGCTCATTGGCCACATCGGGAAAACTCGAGTTCAACCGTTATTTCGATACATAAAATGTCTCGCTGTAAAATTAATATTGGCTTCAATATATTTATGAATGAAAGTTATGAATGAAAGTTCTCCATGACGTAAACGGAAAAACGCTGCTTACGTCACTAGGCTTACCTTACTACAATGCAAACAAGAACGCGTTTAGAGATATGAATGAAGGGATGTGTAAAACTAAAAGCAGATTACGTGCTGTAGCACCACTGTGATGGATGGATGGCAAGCCGGTATGAACTTCTTATTGTCCGACAGTCAGGCTGGGCAGGGCTTTTATTTAACCGAGCAAGGCTCGGCCACCTGATATTTAATGATTATCATACTAATCATAGATCTAATCATTCTAATAAAGTCTAATACTACTAATAGACTTAAATAGTAGACTTTAAAAGACTAAATCTAGGCTGTAACAAATCTACATTTTAATTGTAATCATTATTTTTTATTTATAAGTTATAGATCTTAGTGTGTAACTGTGTTAGACTTAGTCATCTTGTCTTAGTAAAAATTAGTCTTAGAGACAATTTATAATATAATTTTTACAGAGTTAAAAAAATTGTATTTCGGCATGTAGATCTAGATCTATCAACAAAAAAAGATGATTACGACTTACGCACTACGCCTAATGCATTTAGTCATGCATATTAACCAATGACCTAAATTCTGCCAAGTCACTGGTCTTCCTGACTAGGTCAGGCAACCCATTCCATGCTTTATTTCACTAGGGAAGAAAGAGCATTTGTACAAATTTGTCCTTGCATGAACGAGGAATGTGTCTTTATCTTTGTGTCTTTCTGAGTATTTTAATAAATAGTGTTTTTGTATTTGAAGATTATGGTTCAGTGTTTTATGACAATTGCTACTTTACTTTTAAGTCTTCTATCCTGAAGGCTTTCTAAATATACTATAGATCTAGATTCTAGGCTAGCACTAGATTCTTATGTTAATCTAGATCCTATCTATATCTCTAGAGTCACTAGAGAGAATATCTCTTTTATATATATACTGATATAGACATAATAGTATTAAAAAAAATTAGATATAAAATGTCTGGGAGTATATATAATATATCGATTATTATAATCTTTTATATCTACTACTCACTGCACTATACTAGAGATACAGATCTAGTTGACAATAGTAGTCACTATAGTGTGCCAATAGTATTCACTAGTATACTAGTGCGGACGATAATTGTGCTGGAACAACACACCCTCTTTTCTTTAACTGTCAGTGTCGGCCATATTGATGAGCTTTACATCATCTGTTCTGATAGCTAGCAATTACTAAAAGGGTTACCTTTTTATCTTTCATCATAGTCTGAGCTTAGTATTGTTATGATTAGCTTAATCTGTTGATCAGGACGTGTTTTTGTGCAAATTATTAATACTTATGCTATCATTGATATTTTATAAACATGTTGATTTTTTTTTCTTGGTATAACTAGGAAGTTCTTGATAATTTACATGTAGATATATCTATTGTTTTTTATAACAAGGAAGAGCCTGTATAAACAGTTCAGTAGTTGTTGGTAGTGGAATGTTTGGAATTTACAGTTATTTCCACATTAATAGTAGACCTAGTTCTAAATCATGAAAAAAAAATCAACGTATTGATGGTGGCAATTATCAAATTGTCACTTTTTAATGACTGTTTTAGCGCATGCACTAGACACACTCATCAATTACCACCATTGCCTGGAAATCATGTTTTTGGAATCCAGCTGGTATTGGCAGTTTGAATTTCATTCTTTAGTAGCTTATTATTAGGGTTATAAAATTTGAGTTATAAATTTCGGACATCAACTGGATGGTAAAAATTAATATTTTGTGTTATTTACTCATTAAATAATTTGCTCCTATTATTTTTTGCATTGCAGTTTAAAGAAGTATCAAATCAGAAATGGCTCCCAGCAATGCTTTAACAACTTGGGGCAATGATAAGACCATGAATCTCAACACACTCATACTTACAAACATCCAGTCTTCGCCATATTTCAAAGTCCAACTCTTTGAACTGAAAACGTTTCATGAGGTAGTGGATGAGATTTACTACAGGGTAAGTTTCCAGTCAAATTTTTATTTTAGCTCTCTCGAAGTTGAGGTTTCGTACATCTTTGTTATAATGTGGTCAGCTGTTAGGAAGAAACTTCCTTTTTAAGACCTTAAGATTAAAGACTTTGAAACATGTTTACCTTATCCTTTAGGTATGTAGAGTGGTCCTTTCCTGGGTCTCACTTTCATGGAATTTTTTTTTCTACAATTATTATTATTAATGGATAAAATAATTTTTCAGTTTTTAAACTTCAGCAGAGCAATAATTTTTTTTTTACACAGCAATAATTCTTCATTAAATGAATTAATGTCTCTTGTTATCACTTAATGATTTAATAAATAATGAAATCATTAACTCTTTACAAAACAAAAACCTGAAATAAATCCTACATGTCTACAACAAACACTGGCTTGAAGAAGAATCCATGAATACATCATAACTTATGACAGTCTTTTTATATCTTTTCATTTCAAGAAAAACTTTTGTCTTTCTTGTGGTCTGTAATGGAAAGCGTGGTCAAGAGGCTAAGTACACTTGAAATTGGCTTGGCTACCTATAAAGAGGGCTTCTAGGTTTGACACCCGACTTGAGCAGAGTTGTGTTTACTGAGAAGCTAATGGAAGCACAGAAAACCTTCCCCCACTGGTCCAGAAATGAGATTGGACCATAGAGCTCTGAGCATGCTATAAGCATGAAAGTAGTGCTATATAAAAGCTATAATTTATTTATTTATTTTTCTTTCTTCTAGGTAGAGCATTTAGAACCTTGGGAAAAAGGTAGTCGAAAGACTGCAGGTCAGACAGGCATGTGTGGAGGGGTAAGTAACCATTTATTACCTATCTATCTATCTAACACATAGATCAACAAGGCATTAAGTATGCAGATGTGCCTAATAATCATATATATATATATATATATATATATATATATATATATATATATATATATTAGTAAGTATTATAATTAGCTTTACATGTTTAAAATGTTAACTATAGAGGCCTAGTATGTTGATGTATATTTTATTGTTACTCTGTTGTTTTTTTTTAATGCTACTTTTCTTTGGAGTTGAAATAGTAGCTTTTGGATTAATACTTCACTTGCTAGCTAGAAAGGGAAGTAATGAGTAGTTTTTTTTTTTCACATTTGATTGTGCTTCCAACCTTGTAAATAACATAGCGAGTAGCTGTTTAAGTGCTATCACACCTGATAGCAACCATGATCTCACACCTGTCATCTTTTGTCCTAAGGTAAGAGGGGTGGGTGCTGGTGGCATTGTCTCCAGTGCCTATTGCTTGCTGTTCAAGCTGTTCACCCTGAAGCTGACCAAGAAGCAAGTTAACAACTTGATAACACACGGAGACTCCCCTTACATCAGGGGATTAGGATTTATGTATATCAGGTTTGTGCCTTTTTGTTGTCATAAGTAGGGGAAAAAAAAAGTAATACCCAGGGTAAAAGAGGAGAAAATGCACAAAAAATATGAATTTTCTATTCATTGTCTGAAGAATTACCCCCCTTTCTTTTAAGTATGGGTGTGGCAATGTATTAATGGTCATTATGTTTTTAGCCATGTATAATAACATAGCCTGGGGTAGGGGTAAAGCAAACTTAGAATTGATCTCAGTTTGGAATACTAATGAATCTGATAAAATAGGAGATATAATTTGTAATTAACTTAGTGTGGTTATGATTGGTGGAACTTAAATTTTATTGACAGTTTATCCAGCTTTCAGTATCAATTTCAATATATGTAGAAACACATGTTGAACTGTGAAACACAATACAACTCGCTTCAAAAACTACATTAAACACATCCTTCTGTCTCTTGTCTCTTGATTTTTTTCTCTATCTTGAACTTACTCTTTGTCAAGCTTTCAGTCCTATTTCTAACCTCATCTGTGATAGTATCTTATTGTCTTGTCACAAACACTCCACAACACAAGTTGACTTTTTTTATTTTCATTAAGTGAAAAAAAAAAACTGAAGTAGACAAATCAAAACCCATAAAAAATAATTTTGTATCTCATGCGCTCAGTTACACATCTGCAGATTGGATTATGACTATAGAGTGTTATGTTTGTGTAATCCTAAAGAAGCACTTATTGAATGCACCTATGGTAGTATGTTTGTCAGATCCAATTAGAACAAGATAGTGTTCCACATTTTAAATCTTTTTGATTGTATCATAAATTTTGTTTTCTGTTTCATGTTTGCCCAGATACACACAGAATCCTGGAGACTTATGGGATTGGTATGAACCTTATTTGGACGATGAAGAGGTATGATTCAACAATAAGAACACAATTTGCACCATATTTGGCTCACTTGAAGTCCATAGTGACTATGACAATTTCCTTATCATTGTGGTAAATTTTTAAAACCAAGTAACATTGCGTTGCAAGGGTATATATTTTAATCTACTTCTGTAGTAACAAATGAATCAGTATTATTGTTATTTAAACAACCATATTTTTTTTCTATAGAAAAATTTTAGAAAAGCAATAAAACTTCTTTGTGTTATCGGTTTTCAAAATCAATTTTTAAATCTATTATTAAATATTTGATTTTGAACTTTCAAAAAATAAATTATGATCTTTTTTTTTTTTTATTAATTTGTTTTTTTACACCAAATATTTGAAAGTTCAATTGACCCTATATCATTTACGCTGTACATTACTGTTTTTAATATCGTAAGCTGTAATAGTAATTTTAAAATGTAATATTAAAAGAAGCTGTTTTAAGTGGGCCAAGTATTAGGTGCAAACTGTACATTAAACAACACACACACACTCACAACACACTTACTTATCCATGTTCTACATGGATATTGAGCTGTTGATCGACTCACTATATTGTCTGGTGAGTACTATCAGAATTTCTAATTGTGTTTTTTTGTTTTTAATTTATTGTTCATTGCTGATTTCATTTACTATGTTTAAAAAAAAGGCTGGCAGTATTTTTTTAAAGTTGCTTTCAGGAGTTGGGCGACACTGGTTAATAATCCTTGCTTTTTGATTTTTAAAATTGTGACATCTAGATATTGTTTTGGTTGAAACGAGTATCTGCATTCAATGAATATTTCGAACATGGATTAGTAGAGCTTTTTGTTTTGTCATCAAGATTGATAAAGTTTTCATTATCATTAAAATCACACACTTTTTGTCCCCTTAGATATAATTTATTATGTGCAACTTATCTATAGTTTATTGAAGCTGAAGCTAAATGGTTCTTCTTGATACATCTATTTTTATCATATTTTCAACATGCTTAGCATTTTCGCACATTCTATGTGTGATTGAACTGTAGCTGAAATATTTCTACATAGGTATTCTCAGCCTGTATGTCTTTGCAATGGACCAACCCTTCTTCATTGCTATTATCTAAAATGTCTTTTTGATATTAAAAATACTGCCAGCTGAACATATTAATTACTTAGAATTGGCATAGGCCCCCAACTAATTATTTGTAATTTTTTTTTGCACCAGAAGACTTTTGCTTATTTTTCATCTAGAATCAAAGTACCTTGAACTTTTTATAGTATAGCATAAACCTTTTTAAACAGCTTAGCAATATTTAGTAGATAATATCAATACATTTGTGTAAATTGGGTATTTTTAAAAATATAACTTGGGTTTACTGTCACTGTTCAACTTAGAGTTGTAAATAATAAAGTAGCATAGCTTTATCAAAGTTAAGTTTCAAAAACAGATAAATGAAAGCTTTATAGGTGTGCATTTAGATCATTTTAACACAATGCTAACTATTCTATGGCTCCCATAATTGATGTGCTGTTTTGTATGTACAGGGTCTATGCCTTAGCCTGTGTGAGGATTTCCAAAATCTCCCAGCTTACTTCAAAGTCTTTCACGGACGCCTCGAGAAGAGGTTATAATAGATTTCTTTGGGGCCCAAAAAGGGGGCCATTTTTTTTTATATATATAATGTTTATTTTTTTTTTTCTTTAATAGTCTTGTAGCATTGTATACAATGAAAAAAAAAGTTATCTGTACACACAAAATAAAAAAGTATCGAGAAAAAAAAAGTTTATCTTAGTCCATATTGCAATAGATTTGTGATATAAATCTAGGTAAGTATTTTTGAGTGAGGTCCTAAATTATCAGTAAATAGTAAGACTTCATGTCAAGTTCAACAATTGTTTTACATGTTTCGGAAATTCCTTCAGAGTTGAAGATAGTTATTTCTTCTTAAACCTGCATTTTTAACTATTTCTGGAACAACATTTCAAATGCAACTACAATAGAAGACCAGTACCGTGATTGATTGACAGTCCTGGAACCTCTCACACAGCTCTGGGACTTTTGCTTTAATATATCACCAATACACTGTTAGGGGCAATAACTTTTCTTTCACAGATGGGGAAAAATATTGTTATGCTTTTTACATTTATTCATGCTATATAATACTTTTTTTGTGTTGATTTAAAAAGTGATTTCTATTTTTTTTTTCTTTTTTATCATTTTAGGAATTAGATGTGAAGGCCGGTGGTGGTCACATGATGACTATTGGTGAGATGTTGCGCCAATGGCTGGTGAAACTGGAATGGTACTCCACTCTGTTTCCCAGGATTCCTGTGCCTATTCAAGTAAGTATATCCTTGTTTTTCCTTGTTAGAAATTTAGTTGAAATTTGAATTTTTTTCTGTTGTTATTGTTTTGTGTTTATATGTTTTGCTTTTAGCACAAACCTTTTAATACACCATGCTTCTTGCATGTGGGCATTTGTTTTGACCAGATTACTAATTGATTTAACAATTGTTGCTGTAAATATTTTCTCTATTGCTTGTTACTTTGTTGTCAGGTTTTTTTTTTTTTTTTCTGTTTGGGTTGAAAGATATGGACATTTAAATCAATAATATAGAATGAAATAAAAAAAAAACACCTACATTATGTTTGAATATTATAGTAAACTAAGCATTCATATTTTATTTGTCATAAAAACAATTGGCAAGTATGGGACTCGAACCCAACACATTCATGTTATTTACCGAACACATTAGTAAATAAGATCCAGCAGAATTTTAGCTTGAAATAAATGATTCACTTGTTAGAGCACAAGACTCTTATCTCTATTATTTTATTATATTATTATTATTTAACTATGCACACTTTTGACCAACTTACAACTATTGCCCTTTTTTTTACATGAAAAATGTTTATTTTAATAGTAGGAATTAAAAGACAAACTATTTTCTAACAATTGATTATTAAATAACTTCTCTTTTTTATAGAAAGAAATTGACCAAAAGCTAAGAACCAGACCAGTCACTGCAGGTGGCTTTCAGGGCTATGGAGACCAGGTTCAAGAAGAGCCACAGCATATACCAGATGATCAAGTTTCCTTTGGGGAAGCTGAAAGAGCAGCTCTGTCTCAAAGAGGGTATGTTCATGATGGCTTGTCTTATCCTTATCTAAGTTCTATTTCATTATAGTATAAACAACCAGAAAAAAATTAAAAATAATACCAAGATTGATTAATGTATAAAGAACTAAGCTTGGATAGTTTTGAATTGGAGCTTTTTTTTTTCCTCTGTTATTGTATTTTTAAAATAATAGATAATTTTTTGTTTTCCTTTGCAGTCGGGGTGGTGGTTTTGGTGGCAGCAACAGAGAAGATTTCAGAAACGGTGCCTCATATCGAGGCTCTCCAAGAAGATATTCCCCTGTTAGAAGGAGATCTCCAAGGCGGTCCCCTCCTCGAAGGCATATATCACCAAGACATAGTCCAGTTTCTAGGTAATAAAATTATCTCCTTAGTACATTTTCATTTTTAAAGAGTTTTTAGTTGTAGTACTAGTAGTTGAGTTTTTTTTTTTTTTTTTTTTTAAATAATGCCTTGCACAGCAATATGTTAATATTTTTTCTTAACATAAGAATTAAATTTTTTTTTCCTTTGTATAATAACTTAAATAAAACTGACCATTCCAATTTTATAGATCCAAAGATGATTTTACACGAGAGTTAGAAAGAGAGAGAGAAAGGCAGCGTAGAGAGAGAAAAGAACACAAGAGAAGTAAGCATAGCAAACACAGGTCGAGGTCAAGGTCCAAGGAGAAAAAACATTCCCACAGTAAAGAGAAAGATTATCCATCATCTCATTACAGAGAAAAAAACTCATCATCACGGAAAGAGAGGGAGGAGTCACCGCCACACAGAAGTAAAGACTCGCGTCACCCCAAAGAAAGAGATCTGTCGCCGTACCGCAGAGAAAGAGTCTCTCCAGTGCTCCGCCATGACAGGGATATGTCGCCTGATCGGCATGCCTCGCCTTACCAAAAAGAAACAGAAAGATCACCCTCCATCAGCAGAGACAGACACATCAGCCCTGATGACAGTTTTGAGAGAGACACCTCACCACGCAGGTCAAAGGACAGAGAGTCCTCCCCGTACCAGAGCAGAGACAAGCACCGAAGCAAGCATCATAAGAAGGAAGAGAAAAAGCACAAGCACAAAGATAAGGAAAGAAAACGATCTCATTAAATTGTTTTTGTTTTAGTTTTATAAACTAAGAGAGTAGTTTTTCAACACTTTGTTATATTAAAGCAGTTGTACATTCTGTCATTTTCTTTGAAATACAA
>JADKLZ010000166.1:27998317-28022716 GCA_021533235.1 Biomphalaria straminea
TTTTACTGAATTTATGGAAATACTGCTTTTAAATATAATCTTCGTTTTCTTTCAACTTTTTAGAAGGAAGTTTAGAGACGTTTCTTTAGCCTCATTATTCTAAGTGATAAGAATCAAAAGTTTCAAGGAAGTTTAGAGACGTTTCTTTAGCCTCATTATTCTAAGTGATATCAAAAGTTTCAAGGAAGTTTAGAGACGTTTCTTTAGCCTCATTATTCTAAGTGATATCAAAAGTTTCATTTCTCTAGAGATTTACCATCATTTATTTTTAATGTACTTGCGTTTTTAATATGTGTAATGTGTGGGTACACTTCATTTAGTTAGGTTTTCGCGGGCCGCATAAAACACTTCGGCGGGCCGCATGTGGCCTGCGGGTCATAACTTGCCCACCCCTGATCTACATCGATACTTTCTAGTATTTGTGACTTCACTGACATTAAAGCCATGATAAGCCTTTCTTGTGTCATTGTGCTCCTGGGATAGTTTTTTTTTAGAATGACGCAATGGTAGTGGCCTGATTTAGTGGTACGGTATTCAGAGGATGTTGCAAAGGTTTGAACCTTTTTGGTGATTGTATTACAAGTTTGTTGGTGAAAAGTGCTCGTGCATCAGTGACATTATTGAAAAAGCGATTTGCCATTTATTTCACTAATAAAAAATATGCTATGATTGTGAAATTTCCTCTGACGAAAAGACGTACATTTGTTGTTGTTTTTATTCATTTTCCCAACTTTGCAATTCACTCTTTTATCACTCTATAACAACGATTTTTTTTTTATTTAGAAAAGCCTTTTTCCATTTGATTGCGGATAGATGAATAGAGGGGTAAAAAACTCGAGTGTGAAGTTAATTCTGAAATTACAGAATTACAGAAGCCAAACCCGAATAATGGACAATTCTAGCATTGTTAAGAATAACTATTGGATCTGTTATACTCGTTGCTGTAAATTCTGCTTCAAGGTTAATTAGCGTAGCCTTAAAATACTCGCCATTTAAATCTATTATTAGTAAATGTAACAAGATACCTGGAATTCCCTGTATACAGGGGCGGACTTAGCAGCGCGACGGGCCCTGGACCCTAGTCTTGTGCGGGGCCCGGAGCCGTAAGGGTGGACTATATATAAACCGTACCACATCACGCTAACGGGCTATTCCGTCTTACGGCTGTCATTGGCCTCCAACAATAACAATTCTGTATGTCCGCTTTTAACACTGTGGGCCTTATTTTTATTACAAAACAGAATATTACTTAGGTACTGTTTGCCTACTGTTGTATATACTTCGTTGTTATTGTTCTGCATAAAAGATTTTCTTTGAAGTTTAAAAAGTTTAAAAGAAAAATACTCCCATGGCCTCAAGATGTCTATGCACAGAAGCATATAAAACACTTAGGCGAAAATAATCAATACATAGAGGTTATGTTTGTATTCAAACATCGACGTCTAATCGGATTTTATTAGGAAAATGTGTAGTGATCAAGTTTGTTACAATAAAATCTCCGATCGCGGGGCCCCCACAGGTGCTCCACTTGCCACCTCTAAGGCCTTTACTGCTGTATATCATACAGTTTTATTCGTGGCAACAAAGAGAGTAATATTCTTTGTTTTTGCTGCAAGAACATGTTTGATCTCTTTAATCGGCAACAAATCTATTAAAGCTTTGTATTTCAAAATGTAAAACTGACTTTAAAAAAACAACAACTTTGATCTCTGTGGGAAAAAAAATATTTTAAAATGTCAACAAAGTCAACGTACTGATAGACCTAGATCTAGATTTAATATTTGATATAAGTATAATCCATAAATGTTGAAAAAAAATACACCCGTTGACACTATTTGTCAATCAAATATATTAATTTATGTATTTTGAAACACCCATTTGGGGGCCCCCCCTAGGCGGGGGCCCGGGGGGATTTCAAAAACCTCCCCCCCTCTACGCTACGCCACTGACCAAACCGCATTCTAGAAAAAGGATCGAAGTCAATTTTCAAACAATTGAATTAGCTGTTAATCAATGTTAGCTGCATGTAAGGTGAAATAATCAAATTAAAAACCATATAATGGGGTAGATGTGTTCCAAATTTCAAGCTTCTATCTATAACGGTTATAAAGTTATGATGAGATAAAGACGAAAATTCATTTTTTCGATCACAGTTTTTGGTATTTTCTATAGACACTATATAGAGTAAAACAGGGTCAACAGACAGCGACGTTTTGTAAAGCTATCCGTGCACTCCACTTATTATCAAAATAACTCCTTTATTTTAATGTTTATACCGGAATAGCTATATTGCTACTGCGCAGGCACCATTTTATCCCACTTTCGACATGTGGTGCTTCCTTTTCCTTGAGGAGGCAAAGTTCATCCTCAGGTCAAAGTAGACAGATACGAAAAAAAAAAATTTGCCATCTTGGTAAACAAGGGGAGAGGTCATGGGATTAAGGCTATTTTTAAATCTGATGATGCATCATCTCAACGAGACTTATATTTTTGGCTTCTAAATAGATGAGGAAACACATGTGATTTATTAAATATGTTGTCAATTGAGACATTTTTTTTTAAAGGGTGGTGTCTGTCGTACATGACGGATGTTAGTCTGGAAAGCTATCCGGACAACATAACTTTTCTAGTGATAAAATTGCAACTAATGTATTGTAGTTGAAGATAATCTGGATGTAGACTAGATTAAAGTAATCTAGATTAGTTATAAAAGTTATAAGATGCCAATTACATTAACTGAGGTATTTATTAAATCTTCACTTAGCGGTAACAAGCTACAGGTAAAACTAGTGTCCAATGACCTTGGTGTGACATATCTGAAATCCTACCCCCCTCCCAACCCCCTTCACCCCCTCCCAAGCCCCTTCCCTTCAAGTTTACTGAGCATGCTAGAAGAATGAAGGTGCTTTATAAAAAAAAAAAAAGAGAGAGAGGGGAGGGAGGTGTGGACTAACAATTGGTATCTGGTGTCAGGCCAGTTACATGCAGACAATTTATCCATGTAACCCCTCCTCCTGTCCACTTAGCATTCCAGAATACTGGAGAGGGAGAGAGAGGGAGGAGTAGACTACAGCTTTCATATTTGACGAGATGACGAAATCTGAATTAGTTCTGTTTTTTCTTGATTAGCAGACCCACAAAACACAAAATTTCCTGATCGTCTGTATGAAAATAAATTTTAAAAATTTAAAGGTTTAACTCTCTCTGTTGCTAACGCCTTTGAAATGGGCCTACTGGTACATGATGAGCTTCCACCAAATGATTTGCCACTAAGTGATCTGCCACAAAATGATTTGCCACTCAATTATCTGCCACCAAGAGATTTGCCCCTCAATGATCTGCCACCAAGAGATTTGCCCCTCAATGATCTGCCACCAAGTGATTTGCCACTCAGGGATTTGCCACTCAATGATCTGCCACCAAGTGATTTGCCACTCAATGATCTGCCACCAAGTGATTTGCCGCCCAAAGATCTGCCACCTAATCCCAGATTATCACTTGATGATATTTTAAAAATACCGATCTTTATGAAAGGAAAAAAAAAAGAATAGAACAACTCCAACCATACCAATTGTAGTCAGTGGAGAAGCATTTAAAAAGGTTCTAAAAAAAAAGAATTGATGATATAGAAGAAGATGCTAAAAAGAAAAAGGAAAATGATTTTTAAAAAAGAGCTAGATAAGAAAATAAGAGAAGAGTTAAATAAGAAAAAAAGAGGAAAAAAATGTTGAATGAGCAAAAAAAAAATTATAAAAAAAAGTAAAAAACAAAAGCAACCAATAAAAAATGAAAAACATTAAAACATGTCACACAAACAACACATGACAGAGAAAGCGAGACACTCACAGGCGAGGATCCACACACAGGCGAGAAACAACACACAGGCGAGGATGCAGCGACAAGAAATGAGATGGAATTAGCAAAAGGGGATGATGACCTGATCGAAGGTGTTAGCCTTTTCACAAACCAAAATTGCTTAAGGCTGCGGTACCTACAATCAAGGGGACCTCTAGATTCTCTGTGAATCATGTGACTCCTGGTGGCATGACTGAATGCATGACGCGTAGGACGTAATCATCTTCTTTTTTGAAGTAACGTCTGTATTATATAAGATAAGATAAGGCACACTGTCTGCACACATAATGCTAAAAATGTGACTAAAGCACAGTTGAAAAACTTTAATTCTGTGTGCAGTTGGTGTGGCCCTGGTCTTGCGTCGTAACATGTTCTATAAATCTTTCTTAAAAAAACGTGTTTGTTTTCTTAATTTTGTTTTTAATTATTTATATGCATACAGTCAATGTGTTATGCCAATTGATTGCACTTATCTTCTGTAGTGTGATCAGCTACAGGTAAAACTAGAGTGTCCAATGACCTTGGTGTGACATCATTTACAAGCCAAGAATGGAGATATCTGAAATACTACCCCCAACTCCCTTCCCTTCAAGTTTACTGAGCATGCTTTATTTTTAAAAAAAAGAGATGGGGGAGGGGGAGGAGTGGACTAACTATTGATATCTAAACCGCCACCCCCCCAACCATCATATCCACTTAGCACGCAAGAACACGCGGGAGAGAGGGAGGAGTAGACTACCAATGTTGCCGCTGTGTGACCTCAGTTGTACTGCTTGTAGAATGCCAGAACACTGGTGAGGGGGAGAGAGAGGGAGGAGTAGACTACAAATGTTGTCACTGTGTGACCTCAGTTGTACTGCTTGTAGCCACTGAGCATGCTTGTTAGATGGGGCACTTGACCTATATACCCCCCTCCCCCCCATATCCACTAAGCCTTGGTGTGAAGTCCGTTACAAACCTAGAATGGATAAACCAAGCGTGGGAAACCTGACAACGATCAGTGTTCTTACGCAGATGTAAATGAAAATGATTTATATATTAATATTAAAGATTAAAATATATTTAAAATGATGATTTGTGGAGGTATCTGTTGATCCTTACACAGTTTCCGGTGTTCCTGACACGGAGGAAAATTGTCCGGTTTTCTTTACGCGCGACGATACCGACCCTACACCTCTTTGACCTTATTTTTAATTTTAACATGGAGTAGTGATACAATACGTTGTATCTATTTTTATTGAAAAAAGGACGAGGAATCCATTGACACTATCAGTTTTTTCATAGGTCTGATCATTACGAAGCTATAACAATTCAAAGTTGAAAATGGTCGCGACTTGCCTTAGGTTGTCTGTTGACCCTGTTTTACTCTAGTCTATTTTTCAACACATAAAACCGCATAACTTTGACTTTGCTCCTATATAACATAGAAAGATAAATTTGGTATCATTGTAATCCTCTCAGCAAGCTCTACATAACTAGATATTTTCTGTTGTTATATATTTATTTAGAATTTTTTGTTAAAGTACCTAGACCTAGTAGTATTTTAGTACAGTTATGAATTATGAGTGGTCTTGTCACTTGAAACACTTGTAGTAGAGTGACTAGACTAAAAGTAGTAAAAGTCTAGATCTTCTAGATCTAGATCTAATCTATTTTATCTATCTATCATTCTATGTCCCTATGAATATGATAAGTCTACCTGAATTCGAGAGTTAATGAAAGTGCCATTGAATAGCACACATAAAAAATAATGTAGCTCTATAGATCTAGATCTATTTCAATTTGTTTCACTTAGATCTATCTGAATCTGTGTCTGACATGTGCAAATAAAAAATGTAAACATTGAAACAAGTTCTTGTTGCTAGTCGTAAACACAGAATCTAGGTTTTACAATACTTAAAATACCCAGATATTCACTTGATCCGAGAATGGGTGTGGGAGAAAAAGATCTAACGTGTGCACGCTTTCTACCAGATAGACAAAGTGGGTTGATACAAGTCTTGTAAAAAAAATTTAAATCCCACAGATTTATTAATCCAGTTCAATCATATATTAAATACTTGACTGATCCAAACTTATGTATACAATTACGATCTATAGGGCATTTGATATAAAAACTAAAAGTCACATGTTTCTATGGCACATAGTTAATGAGGGTGTCATGTGACCAGCACAACAACCAACTGCTTTTTTTCAACTGAATTTCATCTAGCAATTAGAGTTCGGTGGACTTAGGGTTGCCCTTAAAATCCCCATATTAAAAATCCCATTCTTTACCAGGACCCTCTCGTTCCAGAAGTCAGGCACTTTACCACTCTGCCCCTAGGTCCCCAAACAATAAAAGAATATTAACAAATATTCTAGGCAAAATTCAAGAAGTGAAAGTGCAAAAATCGTGCATTATTTTACAGTCTACATCACAATTTGAACCCGGTTCGCAAGTCAAGCTGTTTACCGCTCAGCCACCGCGCCTCCCATGTTTTCTTTAGGTTACCTTTTTTTTTTTTTGAAACCACCGTCACCGCAACAACTAATTGGGGCAACATTAAATTGAGCCTTTAAGTCCCAAAACGTGCCAGGGCTGGGTAGACTCAAGGGTGTCCCTATATCAATGAAATCGAATATGAGGCTTCTCTATATTTTTAGTTGGCCTACCAAATTACAACGTTTTTGTACAAAGCTTATTCACCCTATCTGTCCTGAACACATTTTGAACACGTTATTTCTCCCACTTCCCATTCTCGGATCAAGTTGAAACTTCGCACTATTATTCATTGTCCCTAACAAAACATGAATTAATATAAGAAAAATTAACCAATTGATGCAAACGTCTTGAGATGTTAATTACCAGTGAAAGGCCTGGTAGCAAGTAATAAAGTTTGTTAGATATCGAAAAGGGAAATAAATCTTAAAGTATTGAAAGCGTAAAACTGCAAATGTGGATTGTCCCTTTTTTTTTCTATTTGGCTTGTTATTACAAAGCGTATATCAACTCTGTATGTCTGTCTGCCTGTCTGTGTTACTGACTGTCTATCTGGTAAAAAGCTTGTACACGCTATTTCTCCCATACCGATTCTCGAATCAAGACTTCGCATATTCATTGGCGTATACAATATATAAATCATAAAAAATAAACTATTTAGTCAATTAATTATTGGTAATTAATTATTTTGTTTGACACCAACATGGGAAATTAATCTTCCAGTATTCACAGATATAGTTAAATATGTAGGGTTTTGTCCCCTTATATAATATCTACACGTTATTTCCCCCCCCCCAACCATTGTCGGATCAAGTTAAAACTTGAAACAATTATTTATTGCACCTAAAATAACATTAATCAATTCAAAATTAACTAAGTAGTGATTTAATTATTGGTAATTGATTATTCTGTTTGATACCGAATAAGGGAAACAAGTTATACATCATAGAGAGATTTAGCTGTTGCACAGTTCTTTCCCTTGGATAAACTTTTTTTTTTTTCTTAAATGGTTTTTCTTGAATGTTTAACACATATGGTTATAATTAGACTAAACGTTTCTGTATAACTTACACCTAAACTTGATAAAGTCACACTGACTTTTTTAATTTTGTACAAGCCTTGGCCTTGCATCTCTGTTACACTAAACCCCAGCAGAATCAGTAGAATATGCCATTCATCGCAGTGAACATTAATCACAAATGTTATATGAAGTATTTTATAAAAAAAAAAAAAAAGAACAAACTTTCTAAAAATAGTTTAAATTTACGGTGTTCAAGCCTTACGTGTAATTAATGCAGTCTCATAGGAACATAGATCTGTAAAGTTAGCAAAATTAAGTCAGGTGCTAACAATTCTGGCTAGCGTCAAAAGGTATAGGCATAGGGCTATATAGATCGCATAATACACAATCTAATAAACTATTCGTGTATCTATTATAAAGATGTGCCCTTGTACCCAGGGCCGGTCCTACAGATTGCGGGGCCCTATGTGAAAAGGAATGCGCGGGGCCTATATTGGGTTGTGATAAGGATAATAAGTGAAAATTAAGATATTGTATTAGAAAATAAATTTAGATCTGCCTTTTAGATTTACCGGTACTATCGACTAGCAAAATATCGCATTTTTTAAAAAGAGGTTGAGATCAATATTTGTATGCCGTGATTGTTTAAGTAAATTAGGAATTTGAACTTCTTGTTTTGGTAAGAATTCGCTTTATTATAAAATTTTTATTAAATGAAAGCTGACAATGCCTTTATTTTTTAAATTGCTTGTAGGATAGGTGTTTACCATATTGAATGACACACAGAAATAACATTTTTTCTTTTTTTAAGGAGATTTGCATCGTTTTCAGAAGATTTAATTATTTCAGATTTTCACTACTTTTTGCGTATACAATTTCAGGAGAATTCCAGAAACCCGTTAATAAAAAGCTTAAATGGTTTAATTTAATAATTTACACATGGGATTCGCGAGGGGCCTATGAAAGTGCAGGGACCACTGCGGCCACATAGGTTGCAGTGGTCTAAGAGCGGCCCTGCTTGTACCTTAGCGAACTGATCACTCCATATGTTCCTTAGAGAGCCCTGCGCTCAATGGACTCAATGCTTCTAGTGATGTCAGGTTACTCCCTCAAAGATATATACGGCCTGCGGGCTTTTTCTTTGCACGGACCAAAGGTTTGGAACTCACTCCCCATTGATATCAGACAGACAGACAACACGCTACACTGCATTCAAGAAAAACTTTAATACCTACCTGTTTAAAATTATTTTTTTTGAGATTAGTTTGTCATTTTAGCTCTCGTGTTTGTGTTTGTAATGTTATCACAGCGCCTTGAACCTACATTTTGTTTGTTAACATCTAATTGATATTGAAATGATATAAAACGAACTGCCATTGAGTGGTTATTTATTTCATTCGCCTAACCGAAAAGAAAAAAAAAGGCAACAATAAACAAACAATAACTCACAAAAGCACTATTAGGTCTATAGACACACTTTGCTTTTCCAGTGTGTATTTTCGAAAACAATGTCTCCTTCCAAAGAGCAAGAGCTCATAACATTCTACATTCAGTTGTGTCTTGTGTATAACACTATATTATTTTAGTGTGTTATACACGTAGACAGTGCTCTGGGTATATCGTCCTTTCATTTTGTCATAGGTCGAGTGTGAGATTAGGCATCGCTTCTTCACAATCATTTTAAAATATAATTTAATTACATTTTCGAACAAGTGTTATTCGGAGGAAAAAAAGTGAATTCTTTAAAACAGCACGCAACATGTTAAAGTTTAAAATTAATATTTATCTTGTTGTTTTTACGACCAATGCGGTTTTGTGCCAAATTGTGAGATCGCCTTCAGAGGATTACCGTATAGATCTACCACAGGACACAACAAACTATTATCAACATTACCAAGAGTTTCAACGCTTGGTTCCTCAAGTGCTATACCAATCTGATCTGTTGGATTACATAAGCTCAGTGAGTCGGCCTGGAGTGGGCAATCAACAAATTGACAAGTTACCAGATATAAATCAACTTTATACATCAAATACATCTTTAAACAAAGTTCTTGAAAACATTGCAAACAATGCCCGGAGACTTAGTTTCAGGTTAGGAGTAACCTCTGATTCAAGAATGATAACTCCGTATATAAATGAAAAATGCCTAGCACACATAAATCAGCTAATTTCTGCTTTGAGCAAATCTGAGTATTGGGCCTTGTCAGGTAAGTTTTATACTGTTTTGATCAGACACGTGCAGAACAATATAAATTTGACCTTATTAATCGGGGCATACAAATGAGTAGGCCCATTCTAAGTAGACGTTTTTTTTTAGCATTAATTTATAGATTTTAACAAATTAAAGCTTCATTTACATATTTTACGGTTTTAAAACTTGGGCCAGAACTATTTGGGCCCCGAAAAGACATAAGATCCTTCTAGATAAGACTAGATTAGTGTATGAACCGGCTCATACGACAAAGCTCTTACTATAATTTATCGCACGTCCTTCAAGATCAATCTCGTTAGTTCGAAAGCTAGCCTATCAATTTTGTGTAGATGTACAATTAATATATTAATTCCTAAACTTCTACAGTGATTGATTCATGGGGAAAGCCAGGTCCTTCTCTTCTCGAAGGAAGATTCAACTTGGTTGGCAATTATCGCCAGTGTCGCGTTGCTCAAGGGGCGGCAATAAACAGCACGATGGATGGTTTCAAGGGAAACTACTGCGTGCTACAAATCAAGATGAAAAGTACAATGGTAGGCTTAATTATAAATTACTCTTATTATAAAAAGTCTTATTCTACACCAATTATTCAACACCTTATAGGATAACTTTCAGCAATGAAATGTTTCAAACGAAAAATAACAAAACAAATAACACTATAGGTCTAATGGTCTAAATACATACATCTTTCATATCTTATATATTACAGACGTTACTTCAAAAAAAAAATGAATAAAAATAATCACATTCGACGCACTTGGTATGTCAAACTAGTGTGTTAATCAATGACCTAAACTCTGCCAAGTCTTTTGGTTTTCCTGGCTCATTCAGACAACTTATTCCGCTCTCTTAAGGCACTAGGGAAGAAGAACTTGTATGAATTTGTTCTAGCGTATGGAATAAGAAATTTGCTTAAATCTTTGAGTCTTTCTGAATTTTTCATTAGGTTTTGTTTTCCTATTTGAAAGTTATAGTAGTGTTTCATTTATCTTCTTTTTTGATGTAACGTCTGTATTATATAAGATTATAGCTACTTTGCTTTGTATTCTTCTGTCTTTAAGTGTCTCTAAGTTTAGTCATTTTACTAATGGTGTTACAAAAATCATATTGGAATAATCGGTTGTTATAAATCTCACAGCTCTATTTTGTATTTATTCTAGTGTCTTTGTTTTGTTGAGTTGATATATCCCAGACAGAGGATGCATATTCTAATATCGGCATTTTAATTGTATGTTTTTGCTTCATTAGTAAAAAAAATTCTTGTAATAAACCCTATTGCTTTGCTTGAAGTATAGCTTTGACATTTTGATTGACACTAAATACTTTGACCATTACCATGTTTAAATCTTATACTATAGTGTTACAATTCTAATTTAATTTCCATTACTTGTAGATTTTGTTCTACGCTAAAAGCAATTCTGTCTGCTTACATCTTGATACATTGATCTACAATTCTACGTATTCAATTTGTATCCTAATCTAGTTGCTGTTACCCTTGGTGCTTAAAGCTTTTCACATAACTCTTTTGAGACCATGAATGAGCCATTTCTTTTTGAAAAGAAAGCCAAGTTTATAGTTTCGTAGTAATTGTCCTAAAAAGTTGTCATTATCACTGAATTGTGCCTAAGTCCCACGTATCCTGTCCATTAGAATGTATTTACATTTTATAACACGACAAAAGACCATGAAAGACAATCATCTCGAGACCAATCGTCATGGAAGGCCTGAACACTTGACCTGCAACGTCACAACCTGTGGGCAGCGGAGGCCAATAGCTAGTTGCCACTTCATAGATCCGTATGATGTAGCAAACGAGTAATTGGTTTCCACTGCCCACAGGCTGCTACGTTGCGAGTAACTGCTGGAGACCTACTAAACGATCATGTGCGTTTTATGAATAAGTAATCGCGAAAAGAAGGAGACGCCTTTTTTTTGCTTTATGTTGACCTTGAGGTATTCAATAGAGTCACTATTATAGCTAGTAATTTGCACATTTTCTCAGGACAAGGAGACGCCAGTATATTTACAAAGCCAATTTGTCCAGCTTGGTGCATGTTGCCCAGCTTCGTGTTCTCAAGGGGAGATCAGTGTGCTTCTCCGAGAAGGTACGTTTCGCTATAACTTTTTAAAATAGAAAGTTAAAAAAGTAAACTTCCCCTTTGAGACATTGAGGCAGATGATGTAAAGGTCATCTGATTCTGTGGCCTACGGTTAACGAGGGTGTCATGTGACCAGCACAACGACCAACCGCCTTTACTTTTCCCCAACTAATGTCAGGTACCCATTAAAGCTGGGTGGACTCAGAGGCGCCCAAGGATCCCGAAATAAAAATAACAGTCTTCACCAGGATTCGAACCCGGGACACCCGGTTCAGAAGCCAAGCGCTTTACCGCTCCTGTTTTTTAAATAATAATGGTAATAAGAAAAAAAAACAACGACTTTGCCAGCTAATTGTTGAAATAGATTTAGTTTGAAAGCAGAGTACGTTTTACAGAAATAAAGAATTGAGCTTGTAAGTAATTAGTTACAATGCTGGCAACTATAGATACTATAAGATAAGCTCGTTCCTTCGTTACAACGTCATGGTATGTCATAGTCCAAACCACCTACAAGATGCTAGGAGGTGGTAAGGCCAGGGCTAAAACTCTAAAACTCAGGACCATTGTGGCGACGGGCTGACTAAATATGGCGACTAGGACTGACTAAATATGGGAGAATGGGTAAGTAATCAAAATACCTCTCTATCTGGAGGAGATGAAGAAAGTGTAACCACGGATCAGTTCAAACTTTTTCAAGTTATCCGGACATATGATGTAAATGTCATCTGTTTCTGAGGCCTACGGTTAACGCGGGTGTCATGTCGCCAGCACAACAATCAACCGCCTTTTCGTTTCCCCAAATAATGTTAGGTACCCATTAGAGCTGGGTGGACTCAGAGGCGCCCAAAGATCCCGAAATTAAAAATCCCAGACTTCAACAGGATTCGAACCCCGGACCTCTGCTCGGAAGCCAAGCGCTTTACCGCTCAGCCACCGCGCCTCTCAAGTTATCCGGACATGAAGAAAATAATTTTCGCAACAGAAGATGAAAATAGATCTAGCAAAAAAAAAATGTCCATTGCGTAGTGTCTCCAGAGAATGCTGACCACCTCTTTCAAAGCTGCATACTTAAACGAAAGGCCCGAACAAGATACTATCCATCAAAAACTCCTTTAGAAAAAACAAAACTTTATGAAGAGCTAAATTATTTGGAGACCATTGCTGAGTTACGTATGGGAGACGAACGTATGCCAAAGGCAGTCTTTTTTGGTGAGCTAAAAGGTGGCCGACGTAACAGAGGCGCCCCACGGAAACGCTTCAAAGACCAGCTTAGGCGTCAACTTTCCTTGGCTGACATAGAGGAGAGCACCTGGCTGCATGCGGCGTCGGAACGAGACAGCTGGAGGTCACTCACAAAGGCCGCGGGATACACATTTGAGACCAAAAGAAAATCTGCCGCCGAGGACAAACGCAGACGACGAAAAGAAAATCTAAACCGACCACCTGCGGACAATGGTTTTGCTTGCCCTGGATGTGGCAAAATATGTAGGTCACAGCTGGGACTGCACAGCCACGGGAAACACTGTATTCCTCATTAATCTTCGGACTCGAAGACAAGCCTATTATTATTATTGCTGAGTTCATCTCAGTTATAGAACCTGTTATCAGAACACAAAAGTAGGCCTGCTGAACCTCTTCCAATACCACTAAAAGAAAACAGTCTATTCACAACAAAAATTGATATACAAAATGTTTCTGTTAACGTTACATTACTTTGAAATGTTCTTTCCTATTTTCTCTTTTTCATATTTTAGGTTTCAGATTATTAAATTTATCGACGATTGTAGCTATTGACACCGAATGTCATACCGTCGAGCGAGTCATCACCAAAGCCACAATAGCTTCAATGTAAGTGAATCAGTCTCTTTCTTCTCAATCTTTAAGAATTTAGCTTCACATGGATCTTTAGTAATCCTCTTTTCGTTATTCAATGCATGACACAAGATAAACAGACTTTAAGACAGTATTAGCATACTGTGATGATCTTAAATAGTAGGATATTTGTGACCCTTAAAACGTCTTAAAAGACAGGTTAGTTTTCTTTCCTGGGGACAGTGGTAAGACCACTGATCCCTGGCAAACTCTTGTAGTCACCTAATCCCATATGGCAACGGTTTTACATCCATTTCAGTATGGAAGAGATACGAGTGTTGACGTGTGGGCAGCCTAGCACTCGCAAGTCGTATGCCCAGGCTTTCCCCCATATGACAGAAATGTCTCGCTTACTATTTAAATAAAATTAAATAGTTTGGACCACAATATATAGTTCCATAACTCAGAAAACCTTACTCAACAAAACTTCTTTACAAAAAGAGCCACCCCTTCTCTTCTATACCTTAGATCTTTCCTCCCCGTTACAGTTACCCCACGTCAACATAAGCATTCATTTCTTTTGACCCATAGACATAAATAAATATAGACTGGCCAATAAGACTATTTTATGAAACGAAAATTTGTGAATTGTAATTTTGTGTACTTTATTTATGTCTGAGTTTTGTTTTAATCTCTAAGACTGAAGATCATGCAATTTTTTAAATTTTCATAATTCGGAAATCCGAATACAATAGATATACATGTTTTCAAGCTACACGAAGTTACTTCCTTTTTCCAGTCTATATCTATATAGGCCTATGTCTATGTTTTGACCATTGTACTGGTACACAAAGGCATTGAACAAACACGCTCGTCTTAAGTATAAACGCAACACAAATATCCATATAATTTGTTGTTTACAAGTGCTATTATTAATCTGTGCATATAATTATAATCTTCAGTATTCTAGCGTCATTTATTGGCGCAGCGATCATTTTGGGAAGTATGTACGACTTCCTACATACTAAGCACTCCGTGGGGAGTCAGGTGAAGCCAACCTCAAACATTTTGTCTGGCGTTGAAGATACTATGACTCAAGACAACTTCAAGGGCGAAAATGTAGTAGGCCTATGCGCCAAAAGATTAAAATTACTGCTACAGGAAAAGAAAGAAATTAACGAAGCGAAAATTAATCCAAGTGATATAGAGAGAACAGAAACAGAACACTTGATAAATTCAGCATCGAAACACAAAGGTAAATACAAACAATTCTCCGATGCATTATTTTGAAGATGGAGCAGCGGGAAACTATGACTAGGTAGCTTTTTTTGGTGTATCCGGTGTACAAAAGGAAGGAAGTGTTGATAAGCTAGGTATTTTTTTAAAAAGTTGTATGTAGGCCTAATGTTTGTGCAAGTTTTAGAATCAAATTTTCTAATCTTCTCAGTTTGTTGTACTTAAAGTTTCTGTAATGGAAGAAGCATTATACTTTTACTCTTTTTGTTTTTAAAACAAATTGACAACTAACTCGCGGTAATAAGGGATACTTCATATGAAGATCTTCTTCTTCGTTCTCATTTTTATGTTGGAGGGTTCAGATCACTACACCAATATCTGAGATGAACTGCGCAGTGGTTTCCAAGTCAGGGAGCTCTCCATATAGATCTAGTTTTCTTTCTATTGGGGTGTTTTGGGGCCAGTGTCTTAGACGGGTCTCTTGGTAAAGTCTTGGAGGACGTGGTCGGCATTCTCTGATGACACTTCACATGGGCAGATATCACTGGTTCCAATTTTGAGCTTCCGGTACATGTGTTGTCGCATTCTGTTGTGTCCGGTCCTAAGTCGAAAGTTTACACGTCAAATGTGACCTATTGAAATTTTGTTAAAATTATATCGCAATTATTTTGTATTTAGTTGGCAATAGTTCAATTTCGCGTCCTTGACATTGTTTAATTTGACGTGAAAATCTATTAAAATTACGTAAAAGTTATTCACTTTATTTTTAAGCTTTTAAACACTTCTCTTATATGCAATGTCAGAAAGAACTTGCATTACGCGAGATGTCAACTTGTATGAAATAATCAGGGCTGGCCATAGGTAGGCTATATGCAAACTAGACAGCCGCCTTGATGGGGGCTTCACGCAGGATTCTTTATAACCTTTATAAAGAAAAAATAGTGAGACTTTTGTCCAATGTTATTGTTAATGTTGGAATACACTTTGTTTTAAATAAATTGCATAGTTTTTTTATTTTTTCTTTTTTTTTTTTTTAATTTTTCTGTTTCATTTGGGGCCAACAAATTCACTTCGACTAAGGTCTCCAATTATCTTAGGCCGGCCCCGAAATAATGTTAAATCCTTAATCACAAGTTTTTAAAAACTGTTTCTTACTTCAGAAGACGTCTCAGACCCAAATGTTTTTAGCAAAATGTTACTGGCCTTCTCGCTATTCACCAATGGATCTAAACTTCTGAGCACGTCACAATCCCCGGACACTTTGTCTGTTATCAGTGGGATACGGTTTCTTAGTATGACCTGGGTGATCCTTGGTCACACTTATACGTATGGATTTGAAAAGTTTGGTAAGTTTTTGTCATTTTCTTATCTTATCTTGTATATTACATACGTAACTTTAAAAAAAAAAAAGAAGATAATTACGTCTTACACATTTCATGCGTCAATCTAGTCATGCATGTAAATCAATAACTTATTTAAACTAAATGTTAGAAAAACCATCTTAGAAGACAGGCGGAAAGAAGACTTATACACTTATACCCTTAGCGAACAACCGCTTTATCTGCATCATATGTGAAAAAATATGCAGGTCGCAACTGGGTCGGCATAGTCACATGAAACACTGCAATTATCCTTGTCATCGGAATCGAAGAAATTACCATTATTATTATATTAAGTTATGCATCCATGGTATGGCTATGGTAAATTAAATGTAAAGTAGTCATATGTTTTTTTTTAGCTAATGCAATTACAGAGTTTCCATACCTACTTCGCCGATGGTCATCCGATGCTATATCCAACAGTTTTGTCTCAGTAGATACATTTTTTGCCATCAGGTAATTGAATGCTTTTAAAATTATATAGCCTACTATTATGAAAGTTATTCAATAATCAATAGTTCTTGCTTGGTGGATTTTTTATGAGATAATTTAATGCATACCAAAATGACTGGTAATTGTGAATAGTCAACTACAGCGTAAAAAAAGTTGCACGAAATGAGGTTGTACCTCGTCATTGATTGTACAACTTCAATATTGAAGTTTAGCTGGATAAGGGTAATGGGAGTGGCTTTTTTCTTTTGAAAAAACGTCTGTAATTTGTGTAAGATTAGGCTAATTCTAGACAATATCTAACAAATCACAAAGTATTGCCATTCAGGCTCCCACGCCTTGAGATTGTTCAGAATAAAAAAAAAAGACGTCATTAGTTAGTCAGTAGATCCTGATGAGATCTTAACGTCTTTAGAGGCTCCTGCATTTTGACATTCGACATCATGACATGAGATAATGGCGTAATATTTACAAATTCTTCTGTCACTGCAGTTAAATGCTAAAATAAAGTTTTTATAATTATTAATTACATTTATCATTTATCATTTAGTTTAGTTTACTAAAATAAGTTGACGTTGTCTCTGTCACTAATAAAACAAGGTTACAAAGACAGTTTGATTATATAGTGCATAATCTAAAAAAATGCATTGTGCCATTCAGAACAAGGTTACAAAGAGAGTTTGTGTGGAAACACAAACTTAAAATTGGCCCCCGAAGTGGTTCACCCAGGCAGGTTTCAATATTTTCAGAAATAACATCCGAATGAAATTGTATCAAAGACAAATGACAGATAAGAATGCAGATAGAAGGTTGACAGATCTTATGTAGTGCCCTAGCGGTCCAGCAGATCAAAGGATAGGTGTAGGTGAAAGTTAAGTTTGATGTGAATCTGGACCGACTGATGTAGGCCTAATATAATTTATTTTTTTAAAATATATAATTGATTCGCTAATTCAATTTCTTTATTCCTTAGATAGCAAATACTTTATCTCCGAACAAAAACAAACGTGAAATTAAATGAAATTTCTAACATTATTAATTGTCTTAAATTAGGTTTGATTTATAATGCATACTAATTAGTTTTTTCTCTATAAAAAACTTCTTGCATAAATGATTTTAAAAAATTAGATTTTGAGCTTTTAGAAAGAAAAAAAGTAGCCGTTGCATCAGAACTTTGAATGATCTATATTATCGTGATGTCAGATTTTTATTTTCTCTTCTACTTTATGAGCACTAAACGGGACGGACGAACAGACAGACAGACGGACAGACAGACATACAGACAGGCCACACAAACCTAATAGCGTCTTTTCCCCTTTCGGGGGCCGCTAAAAAAAGCAGAAACTGTAGTTCCTGAAAAAAAAAACTATAATTACTAGGCCTACTGCAGATGGCTCGTCACTCATGTTTCTGTCCACTAAGCCGAGAGCATTTGGCAGAGACCAGACCATCTACGTTAGGCTTGAAGTCGCGTGTAGTGGCAAGCCGCAAGATTGCTTTCAGATGCTCATCAGTCTTGATCGTAATGCTGTTTTCTTGATCTTCCCTCTGGAGAAAAACTGTTGGCAAAAGTACGTACTCCCAAACCTCGCTAGAATTCTATCAGCTGTTCAGAATAAGTTTGGAAACTTCTCTCTGGAAAGAAACTGGTAGAAATCTGGAACGCAAACATCAGCGTATTTTTGCTTCAAAACAGTGTCACACTGCAGGTCCAGTAGTTCCATCTGCGAACTGAGTGGCAAAGGAAAAACTGTGGCTCGAGAGCAGTGAATTGCTGAAAGCGATGTTCAAAATCTTCCAGTAGTCTGGAGAGGATGTCTACGTTGTCTTTCAGGCGCTGTGATTCAACCGTTATGCTCTGTAGAAAAGAGAAATGAGCCAGCTAGCTGAATGATTTGGTGCGGTCAAACATCACGGTAATTAGCTGCTTTGTGCCCTGTAGTTGTGAATTGAGTGCATTGAGATGTTGCGTTATGTCAGTAAGAAAAGCAAGATCAGACAAAAACATTGGGTAACTGACCTGAGGTATGTCTCTTGTCTTTCATAGCCATGAACAATGCTATTTCCCGTCTCAGTTAAAAAAATCTCTGCAGCATTTTTCCCACGACTCAACCATCTGACTTCCGTATGATACAGCAACTCTCTGTATTCCGTTTCTAAATCAGCTAGAAAGGACACAAACTGTCTATGGTTCACCCAGCTTCTGATGAATGCCTAAGCAGTCGGTGGGTGACAGTCACACCTCATTTACTGATTTGTGCAGTTGTAAATCATTTCACGGCTTATATGGGGTCATTGTAAATTTTACTAATTTTTTATTATTCGTGAACGTGGCCGCGGGCGTACAAAATAGTTTCGTGGGCCACACGCGGCCTGTGGGCCGGTGTTTGAGACCCCTGCTATAGGGTAAAGAAAGTTGAAGAAAAGTAATATTAGAAACATGAGTGCAATAGAAATTAATACTGAGTTTCAGATTTTTTTTTCTAAAAACAAAATAATATAGACTGTCTTTTGCAGGTGTTGTAGAAATTAAAAGGAAAAAAATCACATTATAGATTGCCCGTATTCCATTCGACCATATGTCGCTATAAAGATATCTGCAATATTAACAAAACGTTAATCTTTAGGTTGTATATTTACAGCGGTCTCCTTGTTTCGTATTTAACTTTGAAGGAGATGTCAGTCAATGGCTGGAGACTAAAGTGGGGACTTTATTACTTTCATAGATTTTGGAGGTGAGAATGTTAGATGTAATTCCTGAAAAATAAACCCATACTTTGGCTTTTTCTGTTATTAATCTATTGCTTAAAAGGGATTTTTATTTTATATTTCCATATGTGACATTTTGAGTTAGCTAACAAAGCCATTTTTTTTTTGTAAAATTTACCGACTTATTTCCATTGACTTACAATTTTTCATATTTTCCATGTATTATTAGTTTATAACTAGAATCATTACAAGATAGTTACTTTTAAAAGCTTCGTTTACCTACAATAAAAATCTAACGCAATGTCTAGTCTAATTAAATCTTGGAGAGAATTGAATCCAAAGATGTATATTCCCTTATAATTAGGACAAGTTTATTTCCCTTATCCAGATACGTGCAAATGTATTTATAAGTTTTTTCATTGAATGATTTTTTTTTTTGCTCTAAATAAAGATATCAGAATCTATAAATCAGTAAATATTTCCACCTTTTTTTGTTTTTCTTCATTTGTCTAGATTGACTCCCTCCTATATGCTGGTCTTGCTTTTCGTTCTTGGCTTTCAGAGGTTTTTGGGTTCAGGTGCTTTATGGGATACAGTCCAACCAAACGACCAGGTGGCATGTGAGAAGAACTGGTGGACCAATTTATTGTATATAAACAATATAGTCAATAGATATGAGAAGGTGATTCACTTTGTTTGAAACCTGTAAGACTTTATTTCTGAAAAGGGCAGTTTAGTATTCAACTGCTGATCTGAAAATGCTGATCACTGTTGTCAGCCAGTGGATTTTTATTTATAGCCTTTATCTATACCCAAATGTTTTCTGGTTGAGGAACACAACACCCCCATTTACCATTGACCCGCATGTGAAAAATACTAAACAAATTATCTACTTAAGTAAGGTTTCCATTGCAGACCTTGCGATCTATAGGGCAGATGATGTAAAGGTCATCTGTTTCTGTGTCCAATGGTTAACAAGGGTGTCATGTGGCCAGCACTATGACCAACCCTTTTACTTTTCCCAACTAATGTCAGGTACCCATAAGAAGTGTGTGGACTAAGAGGTGACCCTAAAGATCCCAAAATTCAAAATCTCAGTCTTCACTGGGATTCACCCAGGACCCCAGGTTCGGAAGCCTAGCACTTCACCACTCAGCCACTGTGCCTCTTTCTACCTATACAAGTGGCTGCCTGGTCGAGCGGTTTGCACGCTGGACTGTCGTATCGATTTACCGATGGTCCCGGGTTCAAACCCTGCCCGCTCCCATCCCCCGTAGTCCTGCGGGAGGTTTGGACAAGGAAATAACAATCTTCAACTCTGAAGGAATTTCCGAAACATGTAAAAACAAAACAAAACATTTTTACAAGATATAGAATAAACTCTTTTGGGTAAAGTTGCACTAATATATTGTTCATAGTACTTTATAAACACAATATGGCATCACTTATTTTAAATTGTTTTGATACAGTCCATCTTTCATGGTGTAGTATGCTGAGTGTGCTATGGCCCAATCTCTTTAGTTAAAATGTGGGGGAAAGGGTTATCTCTTAGGTTTCTTTGCTACCTTTAACATCAGCAAACATCTCAGTTTGAGCCGGGATCTAACTCAGCCTCCTTGATGATATATCCAACAGTTTTGTCTCAGTAGATACCGAACTACTGATAGGCAGTAGTTACCTCTGAATTACATATCCTTCTTTAGTTTGCTTAAAGCATGTCATTCTATAAATAATGGTTATTGTTTGGTTGTGCATGTAAATCTTTCTGCCTTATCAAATGAAAAATTTATTTTAAAAAAATATATGTTTCTGTTTGATTTGAAAAAAAGTTTAACCTCATATTTTTTCCTCTCTCTAGTGCTTTGGGCATTCATGGTATTTGGCTAATGATATGCAGTTCTTCATGTTATCTCCCTTAATGTTAATACCATTGCACTGGTGAGTATTTTTCATTTAGATAGTTCATGTCTTAGGATGAGTCTAAACTGGTATCTATGTTTATATATATATTTTTTTAAAGAGAATTAGATGAATGAAAATTAAGACTATGGCTGCTTTATTTATCCTGATTAGTATTGTGATTACAAAGACTCTGTTTTCCATTAAAAACATTATTTTACATATATAGAACAGATACACAACAAGATGTTATTAATGTACATTGGGATGTTTTTTTCTTTGATCTTTAACCTAAATTAACTTTGTATGGTTGGTTTACACAAGCTGCAATAAAAAATGATTTAAAATTGAAACACAAAGTAAATGTAAGCATTGCCTATTACTATTACAATTAAAAACTATGTGGTGGCTAAGTCTAATGAGAACTCTGCTTGATGATTTAATTGAATGATACTTGAAAATAATTTAGAACTTATGTAAAGGGAAGTAACTCTTTTTTTTATTGAAAAAAATACATCATAAAATTTAAATAAATAGATTTATAAAAAAACAAAAATTGAAAGCATTTTATTATTTTGGTAAGCATTTATTGAAAATATTTTCAATGTCTTTCTTTTCAGTAACATAATATTTGGGTTGTCCATTTGTTCCTTTTTTCTGATTGGTCAGTGGATCTGTGTTGCTGTTCTGTCTGTTCACTACAGATGGCCAACTGTATTGGTAGGACTCAACAGACTTATTCAGTATGTAAATAATATTATAAAAACTGAACATTTAAGATAATTCTATAATCTATTTTATAACAATTTATTGTCATACATAATATCTATGTAGGGCCTACAAGTCTATAAATAATCATTAGCATTTTATTTATTTATTTATGGTAATTGAAAATTGTAAATTTTCAAGCCACGAAAAAATATAGAACTTTTTTTTTGTTGAAATGTTTAAAAACCTTTTATATAATGTGGTTGGTGGATGAGTGCTTTGGCTACCAAACTTAAGGTTTTGGGTTCAAATCTCAGTGAAGACTTGGATTTTGAATTTCTGAATTTTTAGGGCACTCCTGAGTCCAACAAACTCTAATGGGTACCTGACTAATGTCGGGGAAAGTAAAAGTGGTTGCTGGCCACATAACACCCTGTTCATTAGGAAATAGATGACCTTAACATCAACCTGACTAAAGTCGGGGAAAGTAAAAGTGGTTGCTGGCCACATAACACCCTGTTCATTAGCCAAAGAAATAGATGACCTAAATATCAATATCCTAAAGATCGCAAGATCTGGAAGGGAACTCGAGATCCTTTTATAGGTAGTCAAGGGGTTTATGACACTCATCCACTCATCCCACTATTTCATTGCAGGGAATCATCTGATCACTGGATGAAAAACTACTACATAGTTCCATGGTGCAGGATTGGTCCTTATGTTATTGGCATACTGACTGGTTACTTTTTGGTTAGATCTGATGGGAGAATCTCTTTAAACAAGGTATGTCCTAAGCATATAACATAATAATCCTTCATTTATGAAGGACTTATCTGAAACAAATAAACTTTCATTTACAGAGTCTGGCAATGCTCGGCTGGACAGCTGCTGCAGTGACAGCTCTGTTGGTTCTTTATGGTCTGCATGGAGACACAGGAGGAACTCATCCAAGCAGTGTTGGGGTGGCAGCTCTATACAATGCAGTGGCTAGGTCAGCCTGGGGAGCCTGTGTTTGCTGGGTGGTCGTTGCATGCGTGTCAGGATATGGAGGTACACATTACTTTAAAATAAATTAAAGCATGAATTACACATTACCTATATCAATGTAGTTATTACATTGGTTATATAGTTTGGTGACTGCTATCTGGAGATCATTTTCATTGTGGGCTAGCAGGGCACAGTCATTGGCATAGAATAGCTTTGTTATGACCATTTCTTTTGTTTTGTATGGGACAGTAGACATTGAAGATCAAATACTTTGCTGTCTGAGTGAAACCTGATATAGATGCCTTTTTGCAATTGCTGCATAATTAGACTTTAGAATGAGACAGCTGGAGGTCATTTGCCAAGGTCACAGGACACATATTTGAGACCGAAAGAAAATCCACTGCTGAGGACAGAAAATCTTAATTGATCACTGGAGGACAATGGTTATGCTTGCCCTGGATGTGGCAAAATATGTTAGTCACAGCTGGGTCTGCATAGCCACAGGAAATACTGCATTCCTCATCAATCTTCAGACTTGAAGACAAGCCTTATTAATGTAGTTCGTAATGTTTGTAACATAGTAATATTTATTTTATATATTATTGACATTCCTTCAGAAATGAATATTATGTCTCAACCAAACCTCTTTCAGGATGACAGCAAGCAGACTTTGTACACATGACCATTTTGTTGACAGTCCAAAGTGCATATCACATAACTAGGCAGCTTATTCTATGAAGCCATCAAATTACACTTTTTAAAACAATAGCTATACATTTACTTTGAGAAAGTCAGTGCATATATTTCTTTTTATGCAGGATGTTGTAATCATTTTCTTACTTCATGTAGGTCAATTTAGCCATCAGTTTTATTTTTTATTGTTTAATTATTCTTTTGAAATTAATTTTCTAACAGGTCCTGTGAACAAACTTCTGTCCTGGTCACCCTTCATTCCCCTAGGTAGGCTGACCTATATGGCTTACCTGATTCATCCCTGTCTTATCAAAGTGTATTATGGTAATCATGAGGTTCCATTCTACCTGAATGACACAAACTTGGTAAGTTTGAAAGAAACTTAAGTCTTTGCCTTCACTACCCAAAAATAAAATAGCCAGTGAGACATGGTGGTGAAATAGTAAAGTATTAGTCTTATGAACTAAAAGGTATCTTAATATTTTTCTTTCTTATCTTATATAATACAGACGTTACTTAAAAAAAGATGATTATGTCCTACACGTCATGCATCTAGTCATGCATGTTAACCAATGACTTAAATATCATGTTTGAATGTAGAATGGTTTGCAGAATCTTTTACATGTTTTGGATGTTCTGTCTGAGTTGAGGATTATTTTCTTCCTAGTCCAAACTTCTAATTGGACAATGGGGTAGGGTGTGAACCTGGGACCACAGAAATGGACAAACAACAGTCCAGTGACCATACCCCATGGCCAGTAAACAGTTATTTAGAATGAATGTCCAAAATGTTTGGCCAGTGACCATACCCCATGACCAGTAAACAGTTATTTAGAATGAATGTCCAAAATGTTTGG
>JADKLZ010000166.1:28036153-28051077 GCA_021533235.1 Biomphalaria straminea
ATAGATAGATAGATAGATAGATAGATAGATAGATAGATAGATAGATTACACAGACAAACAGATACCTAGAGCTTTTATTTCTATACTTGCCTAGCATTAGATTAACTACACTTAAGCATTCTCTACAGTACGTACTTTTAATATTTCGCAATTTTTTTAGTTTACAGTGCTACCACTAATAGCGACCTTCATACACTCATTCGCTTAGTTGAAATGTCACCCAGCCATTACTAACCAGGTCTAGAATACGTTAACATTTCGGTATAAAGCCCCTTCTCTCTACATTCGGTGATTTCATATGCGACATTGTGCAATGCTATCTGTAGCCTACACTTTTAAACACCAGGTGAATAGTCAGCTCCAGCACCGTTATTATCATTTGACCTTTCCAAAAATTAGGTCGTAATTTGTGGATGCTTTGTTCTTAAGTTTTTTTTTTTTGTTCTATAATGGTGGACTCCCAGGACAACGTTAGTATTTATACAGAATACTAATTTTAAAAAATGTTAGGCACATATACAAAATTGACCACAGCAAGACTTCTGTATGATGTTACTGTGAAATCTTTTTAAATTCATTTTTTTAAATCGTCTTGAATTTAAACTCAGGCCTCAAGCGGCCCCCCCCCCCCCCAGGAAAACAAATTATTTAGTTATGTAAGTAATTGTTTTTTGTTGTTTTTATTGATTCTTGTTTTGTCAGGTACAAGAAATGATTGTGCAAAATTTTTACTTCATTTGAGACTGACTGCACCAAACAGACAGAAAGAGTGCGTTGATAAAAGCTTTAGAATGTGTTTTATAATAGGTTTTAAATCAGAGGAGTATTCACCTGAACGCGTGACATAGGGCGAGTGACATATCGGTGCCTAACGTTAACAGAAAATTTCACAATCGCTTTTATTCTAATTCATATAGATGTCTGGAAAATCTTCAACAAAAAAATTGAGTCAAAAAGTATTACAATAGTTAGCCAAATATATAAGAGACAATACCTTAAACTTTGTCTACTTTAAAAAGTATGGGTGGTATCACAGCTCTTCTTTATTTATTCCTATCTTTAACTTGATAGCAACTACCTTAAGACTCGATGTCTAGGTGTCCCTGGTTCAGCTGTGATTTAATAACCAAGTAACACTTGATAACACATAGAAACTTTAATAACTTTACTGCATCTCACAACAAGCTGGACTCTCTCTGACAACTAACACACTTCTGGTCATTCGCGCATATATAAAAATAGATTATACATTCAAACACACATTCATCCGTGAGAGGTAAATAACTTTTCTTCTTTTGTTTTCCTTTGATATATGAAAACTGTAGTACATAAAGAAGAGATCTATAAAGTTGTTTTTAATCAATGCCTCGTATATAAAGCTGCTATCTTTTTACCTTCTGTGTTATTTTAGCCGTTTTGCAGCAGCACCACAGTTTCATCACTGGGGCGCATTCCTGGGCGTTAGAAAAAGGGATCATGGGTGACCCATGCGTCATGGTCCCTCTCCTTCTCAATAACTAATCTACAATTCTTTTTTTGTTTTTAAAAGAAATATCTCGTTTACCCGCTTCTACTTATTTCCACCCCACTCAAAATAAAAATCCTGCTATCGCCCATATAAGAATCGGCTCAAGCAGATTTTAGTTTGGAGATAGAGAGCCAGACATGGAAATATATAAAGACAGAGGTGTATTCTAAAATACTGGACCTATTTTAGATATTTGGTATAGAAGTGAGGTTCTCCACTTTTTAGCTCTGGGACCCCTTTATATGCTATTCTTCTTCTTCTAGCCAGCTTTATTGCTGCTGAGCTGTGAGCTCTTTTGCAGACTGTGCCAAGGAAAAAAAAGTGTGCTGTTTTCTTCAGTTGTTCAGCACTGCCATACAGGGTGTTGGTTATGTTGGGCTGTAGTGGAAGTAGGGTCTGCCTAATGTGGATTAGGGAGGGGCATTCATGGAGGATATGGTTTACAGTTTCATAAGGGTGGGCGCAGTGTCTGCAAAGAGGGAGTTGTGTGGAGTTTATTTTGTTCAGATGGTAATTTAATACATGCTATACTTGCGGATATAGGCACAGGCTGAAGTTAACTGTATAAAGTAAAACACTCTTTGTCATCACATCAAAACATCATTGACTATTGACATCAGACAATGTCATACGACAGTCACTTGACTAAATATATATATATATATATATATATATATATATAAAATATATAAATGTACAATATGTACTTCCAATACGCTAGATAACTATGTATAATGTCTTATAATTCACATTTATAATGTATTGTTATAATTTAAGTGACAAGGCAAACTCAACGAGACATATGTTTATTTATAAGACATCACAGGTACACAAATAACATCTTCATTAAACTACAGTGTCTTTATTTTCCACTCTCTAGCCTTGGGCGGAAATCGTTCCTCTCCCTATAAACATCCTGTTCACTAGAAGTGCGCATCTATGCACTAGCCAGACTTGCGATGCGCATGGCGCGGTCATAACAGTATTATACGTATACATTTCATTTTTCACACTCTTTGTCATCAAATCAAAGCCGCATTGACTATAGACAGCATGCAGTGTCATACGAAAATCACAGAACTAAAACCTGTTTAGCCAAAAAGCAAATAATAAAAAATGGGTACTATTCTATTGTTTGATGCTCAGCAATTATCACCTCAATACTCCAATAAAGTATAGGTACTATTTGTTACTAATATGGGGTGTAAAACAGTTCCCCTTTCAGACCATGTGATGTAAATGTCACCTGATTTTGTGGCCCACGGCCACGGTTAACGAGGGTGTCATGTGGCCAACACAACGACCAACCGCCTTTACTTTTCCCCAACTAAACAAAAGTTAGTCCTTTCTGTTTCTTTGTCCGACGGTTAAAGAACAGGACTTCATGTGGCCAGCTCAACGACTAACCGCCTTTGCTTTCCCAAACTATAGTCAGGCACCCATTGGAGCTGGGTGGACTCAGGAACGCCCTTAAAATTATTTCATTAGTCACGTTTCACCTGTCACGTTTAATTTGTCACGTTTCATCTGTCCAGACTCTTTGGTCACGTTTTCTTTGTTTTCTTCTCTCTCCTACTTACTATTCAAGTCCTTATTTGCCTAAATGTAATGGCACCTAGGAATCCATGTGTTACGTATATTTTTTTCAATGCAGCCATTGAGAGAGGTTTGCATATAACTTTGGTATAATTATAGGAAATGAGTTGGGAACTAATTAACTCATAACTCGCGTGTGTCTTGCTCGTTAGAAATTATTACGTTCAATGCATGGGGCAATAAGTGAAACCAAGTTATCAAGCAGAGGCGTAGTCTTTTGGAATGTTCATTGGAGTATCGACGGTATTATCTTATAATGGAAGGCGTGTGCGGGTTGCTATTAGATGAATAGATTGTCATGAATCCATCAGTGAAACTATAACGGATAATTTTGTTTACTATTGGCTTACGGAGGAATTCCAGCTACCGTCGCCTCAGCGTGGCGCCTCCGTGGAAACGTCCGCCAAGGGAGTCGGATAGGCTAAGAACGGTATCACACATAGCTCTCGTTGAGCTACCACAGAAACGCTCTGCCGAGTGTACATTGCACGTGGTAGGGATGTAAAAGGGCTCGCTAATCAGTCCAACCCCCACCGCTTCGTTCCCTAACGGGGCCATACGAGCGGTGATGGTCCTCGCACGGGTGCGTTGGGACATAATAAGCATACGAAGGGCCCCCCACGCAGCTCGGCCTCCGGCTTCGCACGAGAGGAGGGAATTCGTGCTTGGCTCAAGGGGGTATTTCCTATCCTATTGGCTTACGGATATTCTCAAGTTAAGTCCACAGAGTTGGAGTTATAAATAAGGGGGGGGGGCATTTGAGGAGGACACATTACACTATGTGCGTGTACTAATACATTTTATATAGTACATATAAATTCAATATTTAAGATTTATATTTGGATTAGATTGTTTATCATTTTAATAGTTCATTATGGCAAATGTTTTCTATTTAAATCTACATTCGTAGATGAAAGTTTATATACCACTAATAAAAGTTATGTTCATTTCTGTTTTAAAAGAACTGTGTTGAATGTAGAATTAATTTGCAAATCTTCTCCGCGTCGTAATGAGTTCAAGGGACTCCACGCTTTCAAAACAATAACTCATGTTGAACAAGTATCTTTCAGAGTCCATCTTCTACCAGCTATTTTACACTATGCCAGAGAGGACACAATAGCGCCTGAGATTATTGCACTTACGGGGGAAAGAGAGGGACATTTCTGTTACGACGTCCTACATTAAGCTCGCCAAATCTAGTGATTTTACTAGTACATCTCAAATAATGTACCTAAATTTTATTTTAACGCGAGATTTTAGATTCACTTTTTTTATGGACTTATTAAAGAGATTTGTCCTAGCATATGGACGAGGAATGTGCCTTTATCTTTGTGTCTTTCTGAGTATTTTATTAATTTTGTTTTTGTATTTGGAGATTATGGTTCAGTGTATACTCATTAGAGCATGGAATGGATTGCCTGAGCTAGACAGGAAAACCAGTGACTTGGCAGAATTTAAGTCACTGGTAAATATACATGACTGAATGCATGACGCGTAGGATGTAATTATCTTCTTTTTTGAAGTAACTTCTGTATTATATAAGATAAGATAAGATAATTGGAAATATATGTTTAGAAATGTATAGACAAGGCTCTCAGTAAACACAACACATTAAAATCTTTAAGGCTGTGGAAGTGACTTTTTAAATAAGTCAATAACACTTACACCAATAATTATAACTATCGAAATTTTATTCCTTGGTTATAATATATAAAAGAATATTTTTGAAATACATTGAATATAGTTTAAAAAGTATATTTTGACAAATTCATTTTTTATCTTGGACATCATAAGATTTGAATCGTGAAGCTGGTCGACATTTAACGTCTTCTTCTGACACCAGAGATGATCAAGGGAACGAGTCTCGATTTCAGAGTACCTGAAGATGTTTTAAAAAACACTATAATTTCAAAAAATCAACAAGTGAAATTTTCCTAATTTAATAAAATTAAATAATTATATAATTTTGTAGCCTCTATCCATAAGCTAAATTATATTGATGCCCAAAATTTATAATTTTTTTCCGCTCCTGTGCATGTGGATTTTGAAAATTCGCAAGTATATTTACATATTAACTATCATTATATATATATCATTCTCTTCTTCCCTCAAGAGTTTGGACGAGCAAGAAGTAAAGGAAAGATCACTCTCTTATTTCTGCAGAGTTATCCCATGAAATTCACCCTTCACAAAGTAGCAATGCCGGACCGTTGTGACCATGAAAGATCACTCTTTCTTTTATTTCTACTTCACATTAGAAAAAGAGGAGGGGGGGGAAGAACAACTAACCTTTCTCTTTATACATTCTATACACTTGACTATATTTATGAGCGCATTTTTTTTTACACACGTCAATATCTGGTGTCATTAAAATAGTTGAATTTCATTCTGTACATTTTTTTTTATTTTGCTACTTCGTATTGCCTTTTATTTTCTTACAATGGCTTCACATATATTTCGTGGCGTCAACAGGTCTTTCAATGTAGTTCGAATGACAACCCAAAACGGCAATTTTTATCTATATATTTCTGTAGATTTTTTTTTCTTTGTTTTCAAAAGATTTTAATAATTTTCGGAGATTTCCAGGACTTTTTTTAAGTATATTTTTCAATTCCAAGAGAGGCTCCTGGTAAATCAAAAGGCAGCGGAAAATGTGTTATATGTTATATAATGGTTTAATTTTATAGTTTATACAACTAAAATTAGCGCGGGTCGCATAGGTTGCAGTGGCCTAAGGCCGGCTTTGCAAAATAGAGGCGTTAGTTTCGCAGCTGGTCTACTAGAAGCATAATAAAATAGAAACTTTTTTTTAATTGTGTTAATTTAAAGTTATCTCAATGTTTGTTATATTTTATCATTATACATTAACGTCTATCATCGAAAGATAATGGCTCCTGCTAACCAAAGACCTTTCGGTAATGCTAATTCGTATAAATTTCTGGCATAAACCGATTCGCTACTTATGAAAGGAGCTCCATTGAATCCCAGCTTAATGTGAGTTGTTTTTTTTTAAGAACGCTTTGCTTGATAAATGCTGTGTTTGATGAACGCCTAGGTGCAGCAGGGAAACCATCTCTCAGTTACCTTCTCTTATCTTATCTTATCTTCTTATCTTATATAATACAAACGCTACATTAACTAACAAAAAAAAAGAAGATTGCGTTCTACGCGTCATGCATCTAGTCATGCTTGTAAACCAAAGACGTAAATTCTGCCAAGTCAATGGTTTTCCTGATAGAATGTATTGAATACATTAACGCGTTCATTTCTCTTTAAGAATATTTTATATGATACTTCCTTTCATATGCATTTTATTTTGAAAAAATTGTCTAAATTTGATGAACTAATTAATCTAATTAAAACAACAACAAAAAAAACTTACGGATTTGACGTGCTTGTTGACCGCAATTCAACTCCGAGGCAAAAGGCTGGTATTCAATGTCCAGAAGTTTTCGAGCAATGTTGCCAAAGTTTTGACCACAATGATTTTCCACCGATCCCAGGGCGCAACTTCTCAGTTGATCTAAGTATCTGTGAGTAAATGTTAGTTTGATTCAAAGGAATCCTACTATTCATATACAATAGTACAAAAAAGTTATGTTTTTACACAAACTCATTAGCGGCCTAACAGGTCAATTCATGGGTCCCGCCGTTTCTTTAATGAATGAAATTTTTTTTAAGAAGTCCTTATATTTTCAGATTTTGTATTACAAGCCATGAGTTATAAATTATCAATAATTTCTATCTATTTCCCTACATTTCAAAAAAAAATTAAATTATTCTTTTTTTTTTCACCTTCTTCACTTAAATGTTGGTCCACTTCTATAAAGGTATTTTAGTGAAACGATGTTTTTTAAATGTTCAACTTGAAAGAAACTTAACTTACAAACAGATATTGATGGACTCCAGTTCTTCACCATTAGACATGGCGGAGAAAGAGGACGAGATCAACTCATTCTGGAAAGTTTGCGCACACTCTTCCATTCCTTCTTTAGCTGACAAGAGAGTGGTTTGATCGTTGACACATGGAGAGTCTTTAATAGAATCTAGTTCTGGTAAGGAAAAGATTAACTCCCTCAGACTTGACGTCAAAATATGTTTTTACTCTACCAAACAAATATTTGTGGATTTTTTTTTAGCATTGGAAGGTTAGACCTAACCTTTACTCGAAGTACAAGAAAGAACTCTCGTTGCCAATGTACTTTTTAAATTTATAGTTACTTTTCTACTTATGTAGTTTCACAAGCTAGAAAACATCGAGTCTCAAATGTCGTAACTCTTTTTAAATATGATATACCAAACTCCAAAGGTAATTTGACTTAAGATGGGGAAAAATGGATTGAATCTCGTGTCACTGATCTGTAGACCTCAAAGTTTGGAATGCATGTCAGGAAATATAACAAAACTAGTCAACCGGCTGCGTAGCATACGCCGCTATTTTGCTGGGTCGGCCTTAGACCACTGCAACCTATGTTACCGCAGTGGGCTTGCACTTTCATAAGACCCGCGTTAATTCTAGGTGTATAAATTATACATTTAAACCATTTTATAACTTATAACAGATTTTCCGCCTGTCGATTTACACACAATGAGCTCCTGCAAATCTTTCGAAATTGCAAAATATACGAAAAAGTTCTTAAAATATACCGAAATATAAAGACAAAAATTGTGCTGAAACCTTCTTTGCCCTCTGCCGAACAAAGGTAGTCTACCGTCTGAACTCCTCCAAGGACCATGTTTAACAAAGTTAAATCTTGGCAGTCATCTTTATTGTCGTTATAACACTTTTGTAGGTCATTGTTCTTCCTGGAGAAAGATAGAAAGAAATTTTCATAAACATGTTTGTAGGATTTCTTAAGAGTTTCTCTATATAGAGTCTTACATTTTTTTCTTTTTTTGTTTAATTATTTCACATCACGTGACTGTGTGAAAGATAATAGCAGGGCGGACCATAAGCATTGGTAAACTAGGCTGCTACGAATGAAAACAATTTTGTTTCAAGATGAAATGGAGAAACTTGTCCCAATGTAATGTTAGAGTCACTAGCCTGACAAAAAAAATTCCCCTGCAGCCCATGTCATCTGATTCTGTAGCCTAAAGTTAACGAGGGTGTCATGTGGCCAGCACAACGACCAATCGCCTTTACTTTTCCCCAACTAATGTCAGGTACCCATTAGAGCTGGGTGGACACAGAGGCGCCCAAGTATTCCGAAATAAAAATCAAAGTCTTCACCAGTATTCGAACCCGGGAGCCCCAATTCAGAAGTCAAGCGCTTTACTGCTCAGTCACCTCGTCTCCTTACTACGCTAACTATATTTTATATCAATTGCGTACTTTTATTTGTTCGCTGTTAATTACTTTTCGTTTAAGAAAATCTGCATACGAAAAATGGTTACAATAAAAATGTTACATTTAAATTTTGAAAAAAAAAATTAAATGACAGTCTTACTGGCATAGCTGTACATATTGTTCTTCATCCTCCAGGGGACCAAGACTAGATGTCTCCATTCGCGAAAGTAACGCAGCGCACTGTAACAACCCGGTACATGGCCTACTTCTCTTGGCTACATTTGCTGCTTCTGTATTTTTGTAAATAATCATAAAATATATATTTCTGTGGGAATTGTCTTAAACTAGATCACATTTGAAACATAAAGAAACTAATAAAACAACTAACAATCTTATGTAATGAGATACTTTCAAGATATTCTATTTTATAAAAATATCAAAGCAAATGAAATCTTAGAACCACTGTCGATAACATGAAATAAATGTAAGTCCATTAAAAAAAGGAAAACAAGGGAGTTAATGTCGTCTACTTTCTCTCTGTTATTGTTTTTCTTTTCTGGTTTAGAGCGTGCAACGAAATATTTTATATTTAGTAGTAATATTTGAAGGATAGGAATATAGATAGATAGATAGATAGATAGATAGATAGATAGATAGATAGATAGATGGATAGATAGATAGATAGATAGATAGATAGATAGAGATAGATAGATAGATAGATAGATAGACAGACGTACGGATAACATATACATAGATAGATATACAGAAAAAGATAGACATACATCTAAACAGCCAACAAAGAATACAGTGTAAGAGAAAAGTCAAAATATGGCTTAACTTCAACAATTTAAGTAAACCATACAATCCTACTGTGTAGATTAAATACTTATATTAAGTCCTTTTTATATCTGATTAGAACAACGTAAAAAACAACATTTTGAATATCTCTATAAATAAAAATCTCTTAATAACCTCAAGTAGACATTATAGCTTAAAGGGAAAAAAAATCTAGATCTAATTGTAAATCGAAATATTAATAATTTGAATTTTTATAACATCTTACCACAAAAAACAAATGCTGCTATAAGTAGAATTACTAGCTTGTACATTTTATAGCACGCTATAATAGTAAGTATTTTTTTGTTTTGTTAAAATATTCGATACCTTTTTTATTTTTGCAAATATTTTTTTTGGATGGTCTCCCCTTGTTTTATAGACTCACTGTTCCAGATAATTGCGCCTATTATGTTGCAATGTCGCCTATGTGCAACAGGAAATGACATGTACTTGCCAGCTTTATTCAGCTATTCTCTACTGGAAGCTCAGGAATTATGCACTAGAAATCAAATAATGGAACTTTTTTTTATAAGTTAAGATAACATAAGATAATTTTTATTGATCCAATCAAATGAGAATTCAGTTTGACTACAAATGACAACCTTAGCGTTACTACTGTACAAAAACAATATAGAATAATATCGATGAAAACATTCACACACAAAACACATAGGCCTACACGAAACACATACACATTCACAAACAGCGCATTATGAATTTGAATTCTATGTACTTCTCGATGACGACAGCTGATCTCCTAACACTCTGACCCAAAGTGGGATAAAGGAGTTTTTAAATCTTTCAGTTTTAGTCCTAATGAAAAGAAGACGACCACTTCGTTCAGATCTTATGTAACAGTTGTTTAAATGGGTGCAGGTTGTCTTTAAGAATCGTGAGTGATTTGGAAAGGTATCTTTCATAAAAAAAACTCTTCAAGAGTACTTGAGTGATATACGATGTTTTTTTTTAAATTAGACTATTATTACAATGTAACATTCATGTACTCACAATAGAAATGAAAGAGAACAATGTCCATTCAATAAATCTAATACAGGAGGCCCGGTTATTGAGTGGTAAAGCACTAAGCTTCTGAACCGGGGGTACCGGGTTCGAATCTTGGTGAAGACTGGGATTTTTATTTCGGGATCCTTGGGCGCCTTTGAGTCCACCCAGCGCTAATGAGTTCCTGACATTAGTTAGGGAAAAGTATGACCATATGACACCCTCGTTAACCGTGGGCCACAGAATCAGATGACCTTTATATCATCTTCCCTAGAGACCACAAGATCTGAAAGGGGAACTTTACTTTTTACTTAAAACTCATTCAATGTCAACTCTATAAACATTCTTTTCAAGTATTATAGATTTATTACAAAAAAACAATTAATAATAATAATAATAATAGCTTTTATATAGCGCTACTTTCATGCTTATAGTATGCTCAGAGCGCTATGGTCCAATATGATTTCTGGACCAGTGGAGGAAGAAGCGGAAACTGGAAGAAGGTTTTTGCTCAATAGGTGGTCAGTAAACACAACTCTGCTCCAGTCGGGTGTCTAACCTCCATCATAGGTAGCCAAGGCAAGACAGGTTTAAGCATACTTAGCCTCTAGACCACGCTTCCTTCTGTTCGCTTTACGAATTCAGAAAGTACAATGGCTGGAAGCTGTACTGAAATTTCAAAAACAGCTCAAATTTGTTTTTTCTATTGTTTATCTTTGGGTAAAAAATATTAGTTGGCCACACAGTTGAAACTCGGGTTTGACCATTATATTTTTTCAATCTAAAATCATCTTAAAATTAAAATTGACTTTCTTCTTTTCATTTCGAACAAGCTTCAGCGGGAATTCCCGCACTTGACTTGAATGTTTCTTTGCAATCTGTAAGGAGTTAATTAAAATGTTTGTTTTGTTTGTAAAATGTTTTACATGTTTCGGAAATTCCTTCAGAGTTGAAGATAGTTATTTCCTAGTCCAAACCTCCCGCAGGACGACGGGGGATGGGAGCGGGCAGGGTTTGAACCCGGGACCATCGATAAATCGATACGACAGTCCAGCGTGCAAACCGCTCGACCAGGCAGCCATCCAATTAATTAAATAAATAGCCGTACAGGGAAATTTTGCTCATCGTCCTCTGTAGAAGTTCAAGTCTACATTACTTTATTGAATTATTAGCTGAACTAGTAATTAAAAAAAACTTGACTGAAACGCAAGATTCCTTGCAATATTGAAGCATTATTATTATATTATATATAGCGTTACTTTCATGCTTATAGCATGCTCAGAGCGCTATGGTCCAATCTCGTTTGTGGACCAATGGGGAGAGGTTATGTAGGAGTTAGTTTTCATTAAAAGAAATAAATAGAAAGAGAAATGGTTAACTTTTATGAAGGAGAAATCTATTTTTATTTTAAAGAAACATGCTACGTATTTTTATCATCATCAGGGTTCAATCCATTAAAGCATTTTGGTTTTGAAGGAAACACTTCACACATTCTGAGTATTTATTAGAACACTGTGCTTATTATTTTTAACATATACAAATTCACGTGTTAGCTTACTAGTTAATTATTCAAACAGCTTGTTTAACACCTGGCGTACAGTTTGGGAAACAATTCATTAAAGGTAAGTATGGCAGGAGACTTTCCTTGATATGCCTACTACCAGCTCTGGGCTCGACAACACAGCGCCTAAACTAGTCATTGTCATTTGTTATAAGCCCCGAGCCCCGCCAGTCAGAGCTTAGCGCTTCCTTTAAACCTAACAGCAAATTGATGCACCGGTCGAGAGTGCTGAGACATGCCGGGAGTAGTTGGAGTTTATTAAACAAAATTTTCTTTTCAAAAATTCATTTTAGCCACGAGATAAATCAGTGTTTCTCAAACTGTGTGCCGCGGCACACTAGTATGCCGCCGAAGAATCTCAGATGTGCCGTGGGAGTTTTCAGAACAATTCTGCCTACTATTAAATTTTTATTTTACGTTGCGATGACATCCCCACTTATAACTTTCAGTAATAGTAGTCCGCACTCTCCCATTTTCTCTGCCCTGCTAAATCAGATCGCTCCATTTTGACGGAAAGGGGTGTTAGCTACTCAAGTTATGTAATTTTCCACTATACATATATTATTATAATTACTAAAATGTTGGCCGCCTTAGCAGGGGCACAGCAGGTTTTGAATTGGTAACGATAATAATGAGCGATGCGATTCGTGTAAATTTTGTTGGTGTAAGCTATTAATCACAAATTATCAATACGCGTTATTCATTGTTATCTATGGAGAAATACGTTAGCTAGAATGAAACTGCGAAAGCGTTAAATGAAAAGCAAGGAACCAAACGAAGGTAAAAAGAAGACAAAATAGGATATGGTTTATATCTTCGGGAACTGAAGATGCTCTATTGCAATTCTGTCTGATCTGCAATGCAACTCTATCGAATGAGGCGCTTGGAAACAAAACATCCAGCTGTAAAACCGCAACCGAAGGAATACGTTGAAAACATCAAGGCTCAACAAAATAAACAAACTAGGAAAGTGACGAAATACCTAAAGCTGCATGAAAAGGGATTGATTGCAACTTAAAAGGTTGCTCAGTTATTAGCGAAGCGCAAGAAAGCGTACACAGAGGATGAATCTGTCATTGCACCATCTTTAGCAATAGTTGTGAAACTATCCTAGGACCCAATGACGCCAGAAAAGTTAAGAAAGTTCCATTGTCAACTGATACTATCTCGAACAGAATTGAAGAAATATGGTCATGTTTAGAAGATCAAATCTGCAAACACTTCGACGTGACTGACGATGAAGTGTCTCTGCTGTGATCTCTTCAAGTTGATGAATCCACTGACGTTAGCTGCAAAGCTCAGCTGCTAGCTTTTATTCGGTTCATAAACGATGAAAATAAATATGTCAACAAATTCTTATTTTGCAAAGACTTACAACCTACGACCAAAGACGAAGATATTTTCATTGTGGTGAACGAAAACATTTTGCTCTTCGAACTATACTGGAAAAATTGTGTCAGCGTTTTCACCAATGGCTTTACTTCCATTGAGTCGTTCTTGTGCGCCACGAAAATCCAAATTTTTTGTTGTTCACTGCATGATCCACAGAGAAGTTCTTGCCTTCAAATCTTTGCCGAAAGATTTGATTCTGTTCTGGATCAAGTGATTGAGGTTGTAAACTTCATCGAATCTCGATCGCTTGCATCCCGAGTTTTCTTTCAACAGGACATTAGTGTTAAAGCGTGTCGTCCAACTCAAGGCTGAGCTGATTTCATTCTTGGAGGCTGGAAAAAAAAGACTTAGGATTTTCTATTTATGACGAGATCTGGTGGGTTAACGTGACATTTCTCTATGATTTATTTGACCGATTAAATTCCTTGAATTTAAGTCTTCGCTTCTCCTACTTGCAATGAATGTGTTTCAATAAAGAAATTACCCACGAAATTCTGGACACTTTGACACATCTGCAGTCAGCATTGCAGCATTACTTTCCAACAGTTGAAAGTCTTGAATATGGATGGGTCAGCTATCCATTTGAAAACAATGAAGCTACAAATCTTATGTTCTTAAGTCAAATTTTGCAGAGAGAAGCCTGGATATGTTTTGGATTTCAATCAAGAAATGATATCCAGCAATCAGTTTAAAAGCAATCAAAATAATTATTCTATTTTCAACTTCATTGTATTGTGAGTTTAGATTTAATTTCAGCACTAGCTGAAATCAAGTCTAAGAAAAGAGAGAAACTTATTACAACGGATGATGAAATGCGAGTTTGTTTGTAGACTTTGGAGCCTTAATTAGATCGCATTTGCTCTCAAAAACAGGGACACACTTCAAATTTAATATTAAATTTAAAATCAGGTCAAATATTTTTTATTCATATAATATAAAACCACTGTTACTTTTCCTGGTGTGCCGCGAAATTTGTGTACTTTTTTTTTACTGTGCCGGCAGACAAAAAAGTTTGAGAAACACTGAGATAGATAGATAGATAGATAGATAGATAGATAGATAGATAGATAGATAGATAGATAGATAGATAGATAGATAGATAGATAGACGTAAAATGCCACGAGACGTAAAATGCCACAGACAGACAGACAGATAGATAGATCGATAGATAGATCGATAGATAGATAGATAGATAGATAGATAGATAGATAGATAGATAGATAGATAGATAGATAGAAACCAGGGAGGGCTACTTCCACCAACTGAACAGGCTGTACGTTTTCACCATGCCCTGGCTATAATTCACAAAACTGAAATGGAGAAGTGGTTTGAGTGCTTGGACAAGTCCCAAAAAGCATGGAGTCTGGGAGCGCATGAGGCACCTTGACCGCACTTCTCTGTGGTGGAGGCTGTCCAGACGTGAGCGAACTATTATAGCGCAATGCAGAACAGGCCAGTGTCCTGTTGGCTCATATTTCTCACGGCTATGGTCAAATTTCGATATCACAGTGCCCCCGCTGCGGGGAAGAAGAGGAAACCGTGCCTCATATTCTGTTTGACTGCCCCAGACTTGCTAATCTCCGCCTCGACAGGTCTGATAAACCAAAAATTCTCAACCTGTATGGTGACGCTACGCATTATGCAAGACAGCGGGGTTTCTGTCCAGGGCTTTTGCAAGAGAGGATTTAAGCCTCTCAAGCCCTCACTCAAATGGAGTT
>JADKLZ010000166.1:28057355-28092601 GCA_021533235.1 Biomphalaria straminea
AATCTTGGTTTCAGTATTTGCCATCTAATTGCCCATACTAATAATTGGTCCATTTTTATTAGAATTACTGCCCATAAATCGATCTATCAGCAAGATGAAGTACCAGTTAACTTGTGCTGTTCTCTTGTGTTTGTGTGTGCGTGTGTGGGGGGGTGTGGGGGTGTTTACTCCGTCACTTAGTCAATCTCATTAGAACTAGAATTTTCTAGACCGAGTTTCCAGCCTCTATTAGTGGACTTTTTTTTTTTACAATTGATTCCAACCATATTTTTGTTAATATCGATAGTTCCTTATTTTATATTCTCATACATAAATATTTGCATACCTACATATTAAACAAACCAATTTGATTATAAAAGTTCTTGTACACATAATTCCATTGTACAATGTTAAGAACAGAATTAAATGACGACATGTCAAATGTAAATATTTATGTAATAAAAACACAAAGATAAAGACACATTTCTTATCCAAAGTGACAATATGTCATATAAGTGTGTGTGTGTGTGTTTGTGTGCCATTTAAATGGATTGCTTGAATCAGCCAGGAAAACCAACGACTTCATAGTATTTAAGTCACTAATTAACTTCACACAGCCTCTGTCCAAAGGCTGTGTGAAGCGTCTAGTGTGGTAGCTTAATTTGCTGCCACCGCTGGCTAGCTTTTGTGAAAGGGGAGCAATTTTGTAAGTCTCTCTTGCCAGTATATAGCCTCTCCACAGCAAGTCCTATGCAGTACCTCCTCGTGGTGACAGATGGAAACTGAGGCTGTGAAGCCTTAGGCTAATCTGCAAGGGTCTCGGAGGAGGTTTGGCCCCAAGATGTGAGGCAGGCATGGCCCGTCGGTGTGCGGACACGCCCTGCTGCCCACAAACCAAACCCCTAGCTATAGGTTAATAGCCGCACTGCCTTGTGTGTGTCCTTGTAAGGACTAAGGCTAAGGGAGTAAACCCTAACAGAAAATCCGGTCCTGGAGCCCCGTAGGCGGGGGGACAGTAGTACAACTACTGCTCTCTGGCAAACTCCTGCATCCACCTGACCCCAAATTGTGTTGGCTTGCCATCCCTTTGGACCCGGCCAGTATGGAAGAGAGGCGAGTGTTGACGTGTGGGCAGCCCAGCACCCGCAAATTCACGCCCAGGCTTTCCCCCAGCAATGGAGAGGTCACTCCATCTCTGACAGTAATGTCTCTGAAAAAACACGGGGAGTGGTAGTTACCGGTGATAAGTTCCTAGCTGATTGGCGTAAGCTGGAACGCCAGGGACCACTCTTGACGGTAGGAGGGGCTTTCTAGCCTCACTGGATAGCTACTGCCTGCCTTAAGCCGAGCAGCCCTCGGACAATAAAGTGCTATCCCGCCACAGCTTGCCGCACCACTGGGTGCTTGGTGCTTAGACAAAATCAAAAAGCAAGCTGCAAACCCGCACCTGCAACTACAATCAAAAGAAAACCCTTAACATTAATGCGTTTTGCAAGCTGGAACATACGGACAATGTGTCCTGGCTTCAATACTGATCCTGAATCCGTTACCGACATGCGCCAAACAGCTATAATCGACAGAGAACTGAGCAGACTAAACATTGATGTAGCCCAGGCATGTCAAACTGGGTGTTCGGGGGCCGCATGCGGCCCGCGACCACCTTGCATGCGGCCCGCTTGTCCACCTAATAAAATTATAAAAATAATGTTAAACTATTACGCTGGAAAACAAGAGATGACAAGCTACTTGAATGGAAAAATAATATTTGTTTAACTGAACAACGAGGGTGAGTCTGCTGTGAAAGCAAGCTACATTTTGTCAAACTTCATTGCAAGCCATTTCAAATCATTTAATAAATGTGATCTTATGAAGAAGAGTTTCGTTAAATCCGAAGTCATTTATTCAGAAAAAAAAAAGGGGAAAGCATTCAAAGAAATAGCGTTAACTAGTGCCATTATTGCAGATAGAATAAATGACATGTCAGTCAGCTTGCTTGAACAATTAAAGAACGACAGAGCTGATTTTGAATTACTTTCATTGGGTCTCTATGAAGCAAATAACGTAACGGGTGCAGCACAGTTGGCAATATTCATAAGGGCCTTTAACAGGAATTTTGACATATACCAGTTCTGTTCTATGCAAAACAAGCGAGGATGATATTTAATTAAGAAATGACAGGAGGTGAAAATGCAGTACAATTTATCTTTGGTAAAGCTAGCTAGTCTAACAAAGGTATGGCGCACCAACCATGAAATGAAATGGTTTTGATGCAAAGTTACTTGCAAAATAAGAGAGACTGATACTAACTTTAAATTTGCTCATTTTCAGTCCATTATTATTATTATTATAGCTTTTATATAGCCTACTTTCATGCTTATAGCATCCTCGGAGCGCTTTGGTCCAATCTCATTTGTGACCAGTGGGGGAGGGGGCATCTAGGAGTTGGTTTTCTGTGCTGCCGTTACGCGCTCTGCCTGAGTCGGGTGTCGAACCTCGAGCCCCCTTCTAGGTAGCCAAGCCAAGTTCAAGCGCACTTAGCCTCTCGATCACGAGATCTTATTTGATTCTGAAACTGCTGCTGGAAATGTGTAACTAGAGCTGATAGAATAAAAGTCAGGTTCTTAGTTGAAATCGAAGAATATTGAAATGGCTGTGCCAAAATTTTACAGTCATTTACCCTGAACGGTTCGTTAAATTGCGAAAATTTGCAGCTAGAATTCTAGCTATTTTTGCATGCACTGGTCTCTGTGCGCAGTTCTTTCCCATAATAAACGCTATTAAAACACCTCACCGTTCGAGATTATCTGATCAAAATTTGTCATCTGTAATGAAAGCGTCAGTGACAAACAAACTTTAACCTGACATTAATAAAATTGTATCCCAGAAAAGATGTCAAGCATCAGGACAAAGAAAATAATGCGTAATCATAGTAATTTTAAATTAGCCGATAGTACTACAAATTTAGCTAAGGGACAGGTATGCCATTAATTATTGTATTATATTGTATTATTTCTAATTTACATAAAACTAGTTGGCTGTTTTCAAACTGATTTTTTGCTGCGGCCCCTCAGGTCATAATAAGTTGCTTATGCGGCCCATATACCTTAATGAGTTTGACATGCCTGATGTAGCCTGTCTGCAAGAAACCAGACTGGCAGACAGTGGATCTCTTACAGAATGCAATTATATATTCTACTGGCAAGGAAAACCAGAACAAAGCCCCAGAATTCATGGCGTCGGATTCGCAATAAGAAACAGCCTCGTCCCCTGCATTGAGATGTTTCCCTTAGGCAATGAAAGAGTAGCACACATAAAATTTGCATCACCACAAGGCAGGGTTAATATAATATGTGCTTATTCACCAACCCTTGCTGCACCGGAAGAGGAAAAAGACAGATTCTATCAAGCACAGGAGGACGTAATTAAAAATATCCCGAAGTCAGAGCACCTCTACATAAACGGAGACTTTAATGCCCGTGTTGGTGATGAAAACGATGCGTGGCCAAAATGCTTGGGACCTCATGGAGTTGGCAAAATCAACGACAATGGCCAAAGGCTACTCGAATTCTGTTGCTCTCATGAACTATGTGTGACAAATACATACTTCCCTGGCAAGGAATGTCACAAAGTCTCGTGGCAGCACCCACGATCAAAAAGGTGGCACCAGCTCGACCTCTGCATCACTCGAAGGGCGGATCTGAAAAGCGTTATCCACACCCGCTCATACCATAGTGCGGACTGCAACTCAGACCATTCACTTGTGCTAAGCAAGATCAAACTAGCTCTCAAGAAGGCTTATACCTCCAACCAACCTGGAACTAGGCGAATTAACGTCAACCATGTAGGAGACCCGGAGAAGTCTGCACTCTTTGGCGAGCTCCTGAACAGTTCAATCCCTTCGTTTTGTGACGAAGAAGACATCTCCACTAGATGGGAGAAATTAAGAGATGTGATCTATAGCTCAGCAATTACCGCATTTGGACCTCAAAAGCACAAAAATGTAGACTGGTTTGAGGCAAATATAGCTCAGATGGAACCTTGCATCGAGAAAAAGCGATCTGCACACCTCGCTCACAAGACAATGCCTAGTCCAAAATCTTTGCAAGCCTTCAAAGCTGCTAATAAAGAGGCAAAACAAATGGCTAGACAATGTGCTAACAACTTCTGGAGGGATACCTGCAACAGAATCCAAGAAAGTCTCTACTTAGGAAATAGTAAGGCTCTATTTGACGGCATTAAAGCGGCCCTGGGCCCAACAGTGTCTAAGCCTGCTCCCCTCCTATCAAAATCTGGAGAAAAAATTACAGATCAAACCAAGCAGCTAGAACGATGGACAGAGCACTACCTCGATGTCTATGCCACACTGAATACAGTGGACGATGTCGCCCTGGCGTCCCTACCAGATCTCCCAGTATTGGAATGCCTAGATACCATTCCTAGCCTTGATGATCTAAAAAAAGCAATTAACTGCATGAAAAATAGAAAATCCCCAGGGAGCGATGGCATCCCAGTGGAAGTAGTTAAGGTCAACGAATCAGTCTTGCTACCTGAACTCTATAATCTCCTATGCCGCTGCTGGGAAGCAGGTCATGTTCCACAGGATATGCGTGACGCAAATATAGTCACAATATACAAGAACAAAGGGGATCGGAGTGACTGCAACAATTATAGGGGTATCTCTCTCCTCAGCATAGTTGGCAAAATCTTTGCTAGAGTAACACTATCCAAGCTGCAAGTGATAGCTTCTAGAGTCTACCCAGAATCTCAGTGCGGATTCAGGAGTGGCAGATCCACCATAGACATGATATCCTCTCTTCGACTACTGCAGGAAAAATTCAGAGAGAGAGACAGACCCCTTTACATCGTTTTTGTTGATCTGACTAAAGCCTTTGACATGGTCAGCAGAAGTGGCCTTTTCAAGCTCCTGAGGAAAATAGGCTGCCCTCCCAAACTACTGAAGTTCATTGAATGTTTTCACGAGGAAACGAAATGTACAGTGAAATATAATGGAGTCCAATCAGCACCTTTTGAGGTTAGCAGTGGTGTCAAGCAGGGATGTGTGCTTGCACCTACTCTGTTTGGCATCTTCTTCTCTTGCTTACTGCACTATGCTTTCAACGACAGCAACGAAGGTGTATATCTCCACACAAGATCCTCTGGAAAACTTTTCAATATATCAAGGCTGCGGGCGAAAACCAAGGTTAGGAGGATACTTGTTAGGGAACTCTTGTATGCTGATGATGCAGCTATTGTAGCTGACTCTGATATTCAGCTCCAGACCCTGGTTGACAAACTATCTGCTGCTTGCCAGAAGTTTGGCTTAAATATTAGTCAAAGCAAGACCAAGATACTGGTCCAAAACACTAATGCTGCACCTCAAGTAAACATTAATGGTCAACCACTTGAAATTGTTGATCATTTTTGCTATCTTGGCTCCATCATATCCAACGATGCTCTACTGGATAAAGACATCAACAATAGGATAGCCAAAGCAATGGGAACCATGTCAAGGTTGCAGAAAAGAGTGTGGGACAACATATTGCTGACTAACAATACTAAAGCCTTAGTCTACCGGACCTGCGTGATGAGCACTTTGCTATATGGAAGCGAAACATGGTCAACATACTCATGGCAGGAAAAAAAGCTGAATGTCTTCCACCTCCGATGCCTAAGGCGGATCTTAAAAATAAGGTGGCAAGATAAAATAACAAATGAGGAAGTGCTACAAAGAGCAGGGTGCCAGGACATCCGCTCTATTATCAGCAGCAGACGCCTTGGCTGGCTTGGCCACGTTTGCAGAATGCCAGTAGGTAGACTACCACAAGATATACTGTATGGCGATCTTATTGAAGGCAGGAGAGCCGCTGGTCGCCCACTTTTACGGTATACAGATGTGTGCAAACGTGACATAAAGCTTTTTGAAATCGACACTTGGAGCTGGGAAAAAGTAGCACTGGATAGATCCACATGGAAAGAGAGCATAAGAGAAGGGTCTCGGATTGCAGATGCCATACACAGCAGAGGCAGAAGGAGGGCTAACAATGCAGCTGCTCCTGGTGATTTTATATGCCCAACCTGCAACCGCAGCTGTGTATCAAGGATTGGCCTCTTTAGCCACACAAGACGTTGCAAAGGGAAAAGATCGTCTCACGAGACGTAAAAATGCCACAGATATATATATATATATATATATATATATAAAAAATAATTAACCTAGTTCTTGTTCAAGGGGTGAGCTAGAAAAAAAAAGGAGAGAAAATGTGAAAGCTTTACTGGAAAGTAAAATAATTTATTTAATTAAAAATTTTGTTTCTTACTTGCAGGTTCTATTATAGTGTTCATCAGTAAGGTTGGTAAAAATCAACGGTATACGAAAATTGGCATGAATTGAATACACTGTATCAGGCTATCACAGCCATCGTCTATACGAGTATCACTTACAGCATCTGTTTCGTTTTAGAAAACATCAATAGTTATATTATCAATAACATTATAAACATATTCAGACAACCAAACCTAAATTCTATTCAAAAAATAGAAAGTACAATTTTTGTACACGTTATTTCTCCCAGACATATCTTAGAATAAGTTGCAATTTTAAACCATAGACAAAAATAAATATAGATTGGAAAAAGGAAATAACGTCACGTAACTTGAAAACATGTACATCTATTGTATTCGGATTTCCGAATTCTGAAAAGTTGCATCATCTTCACTCTAAGAGATAACTAAAACTACACTGCCTCCTTATTTACAATATAGGTTATGGCTGAAATAGATATGAATACTTTACTTTTATACTGCTCATAAATGCTGTATAATAAAGTTTAATATGTTACGGAATAAAGATATTTACTTATTTGGGAAATATTTTTGTAATGATAAAATGAGTGTTCGGGTAAAGAGTAAAGACTCTCAATTCAAAGAGTTGCGTTAGTTCTAAATGTCAAAGCACATGTCGTTTAGAATAGAAAGTCTCTTAAGTCTCCATTTAAACACTTTCTTTTGTAGTCGCCACGTACATTGACATTTAGAACTAAAAGAACACGAAAGCAACTTTTCTAATATGGAATTTTTACCCGGTCCAAAATAAGTAAATATATTGCATCAACACATTCTTCACACAAGCGAGGCTTAGTTATCTGGAACTCTCTCTCTCTCTCTCTCTCTCTCTCTCACTCTCTCTCTCTCTCTCTCTCTATATATATATATATATATATATATATATATATAAATATACACACACATAGATGCATACATAGAAGAATTGCTCCCTTAAGAGTATATGATAGGAAATCCTTGGAAGACGGAGAATCTATACACAGTAGATCCGATAGAAAACTTCTTAAATTGGAATATCTGAAAGCCAAAACGAAGAGATGGGGTATCTTGATTGTGTGCTGACATCAGAACGATTAAAAAGTCGTGAATGTTATGGCAGCCGCTTGTCAACAATTCAGCCTTACAATAAGCCTCTCTACGACTGAAATCCAGGCCGAGGAAGGAAGAGGCGATCTCACATTTACATTGGTGCATGAATTCAACAATCGCCATCAACTAAAATCTAGACACTGAGCTGACAAAAAGGATAGGAAAGGCTTCTGCAGCAATGACAAAACTTTCCAAGCGCGTCTGGGAAAATAGATTTTGACAACCAAAACCCTAGTTTACAATGGCTGTGTTGTCAGCTCTCTTCTTTGTGGTAGTGAGAGCTGGTCAACATACAATAGTCATAGATTAAATAGCATTAAATGTGGATCTCGTGGATGGATCATGTCTCTAGACAAGACATTTTGAAAATGGCCAATATGCATAGCATCTATACTTTTGTAACACAGTGTTAGTTCACTTGAGTCTGTGATTGCTCTAGTTCTTAGCCTTTCCGCTTAATGTTTTTGGTCAAACAATTTTTCTAATGAGTAACTGTTGCAAAGAGCAAAGTTGCAGACCATAAAAATAGATATCCTGCAGAGATACAGAGGATGTATAGAACACACTTTTACTTGGAACCGTCAAATAAAGGGTTAGAGAGAGCGGCCCAAAATACATGGCTCGGCAATTTGGAAGAAGGTGCCAAGCAAGACATAGGGTTTGAAAGACTCTGTAAGAACCAACATGCCTGGAAGAAGCTGATTGGTAACCTATGACTCAAACTGGACCACAGGCAGTAATGAGAAGATAATACAAATTTAAAAAATTAAAATAATAAATTATAATGTGATAGAAGTATAGTTAAATAATTTTTAAAATAATAATTTTTAATTTCTTATTTTGTTTTAAACCAAAACTTTATCAAGTAAATTTATTCGTGTAAAAAAATCGATTGACATAAAATATATTTACCAGAAACAGTCAGTACTGAAGCAATACAACACAGCAGTAGAGGGTGATACATTGTTGAAACAAAACACGAACCACACACACAGTTGAGATTTGAACGTCCAGCTGACTTCTGACACTTGAAGGGAGAACAAACTGAAACATAGCGTATTTAATTTGTTTATATTCAAAATATAAGGCAAGTTTTAGGTTGATGGTAGGGGGCAATTTTGTGCACGTGCACCTAATTTTGTTATAATTTGTTATGCAGATGCGCCACTTACTCATGTGTACAAAAATATTTCATTATAATTTGCTTGTTATTAGACTTATTTTTTTGATCTGTGATTTTTTATTTCATTAAATAAGTAGTTTGCTGTATTGGGAGAATCACAGAATATCTGCCTGTCAATCCATTTTGTTACAAAGCTAATATCAAGTCAGTCTGTTTGTCTGTCTGGTAAAAAAGTTTGTACACGCTATTTCTCACAAACCTAATCTAAGATTAAGTTGAAAATTGGCACAATTATTTCTTTCACCTTATAAAAGTCAAAAATTAATACAAAAAAACTATTCGTTAATTAACTATTGGTAAATTATTATTTTGTTTGAAATTGAACAAGGGAAAGAAATTGTACTCAACAGAAATGATGTTTTAAGTGAACCGAGTCGCCTTTATAACTTAGAAAATAAAATCTTAGCTAAATGCTTGAAAGTAAAAAAAAGTTTTACAAAAATCTTCTATTTCTTAAGCGTTTCCTTGGCACAGTTGTTTGTTGAAGAATTGATATCTTGATTGTATTTTGACATCATGCGACAGAATATCATAGCTAAAATAATAATAATCTGTACATGCTTGTGAATTTTCTTACATGTATTTCAGAAATATTTTCTTATGAAATAAAAGTATCTGTGCAGGATATATGGAGTTTTTTATTTTTGTGGAATGAATTGTGGTTTAAGATGATAAAAAATTTTAAATTGTAACAGCCATCGTAGTTAACGTTACTATTTTCACAGATTATTACTTCAATTCTCAAAGATTCATTTTGTACACAGATCCTATCAACTTTTATTGTTAAAAGTCGGTAAAGCTCAACATACGACTAAGCTTATGGAAATCTATTGCTGTGGATTAGTTTCATAGACTATATATAAAGGACTGCCAACACTAAGGGTAACTAAGAATAAGTGTCGTCCAACTCCAAACTATTGGTAGAGGTACTTCCGGTATAAACTTATTTTGCGACATTCACGATGTTTGAATGATGCTGCCAGCTTGGCTAATATTTTTTTTCTCTTTTCATCACATTTGACAATTTCTTTTTACACTGAATATTATTAATACGAGTTACATAGGCGAACAATGAAAGAGTTAATACAGTCTTGAGAGTGTCATTTATTACTTAGGTAGTCTATATAATGTGTGATGGAATTTAAGTCTGTGAGTGAGTCAGTCTAAAAAACAAAATAACAATTGTAAGTCCCTGAACCTACACACTCAAATCTTTACCAACTCTTTGTTACTTTGTATATCTAGATTGTATTCCTATGTTTTTAAAAAAAGTATCTAAAGTGTTTTTCAGAAATTATGCAGAATGCCTATGTATTAAAAAAAAAATTAATTGAGAATCAGCCATTAATATTAAAAGCAATCATTTATTTATGACAAATTTAAATATATGCATCAAACTCTCAGCTCTGCAAGATATTACTTTTTTTAAATATATAAAATCCCAAATAAAATCCAATTATTCTAAAAGCCATTAAAAATTGAGATTGTTCCAAATAGAATTATAGAATCATAGGGCCCTACTTCAATAAAAAGTAATTTTACACGTAGTAAACAACTAAACCTTTACCGAGACTTAGTGACCTATACTTTGACTATAAACTATATCTACAAATACGACCATACACACTACTATAATTTGTTGTTGAAAAAAAAAGTGCTTGGGTTTTTAATTATATAGATATAAACTAGTTAGAACAATATGAAAATGCTCTTTTTAAGTTGGTAAATCAGATTTAGTAGTTATAAAAATCTGGCTATGTCTATAGCACTGTTACCAAAAATATTACTAAGAAATAATTTGAAAGTAGTGTTTATCTACTCATGTCAACTTTTTGATTGAATTGTTTATTTTATTGCTGGAATCCTGTTGCTATCTTTATAGATCTAGATTCTAGATTTATCCAGCTTCATCGTCATTGAAAATCTGTATCTGAGAATCCAGATCTAGATAATATAGGATTATCATTCTATCTAGATCTAGTACTACTACGTAAACTAAGTCACCAGTGCCCCTCAGTGGCAGTGCTCTACGACTAATCTAGTATCTAGACTCTAGTAATCATCATCATGACTAACGGTAACGGCTAATGCCTCCTAGTTCTAAGGCTAAGGCTCTACCATTCATGCAGTGGATACAAGTTTTACCCAGATGCCACATTTACATTCTCCTCGTTTTCAAAAGAGCTTGTACCTAGTGCCAGAAAGTGAGAAACTGTATAAATACATTTAACAGTAAGTTGTTGTTTTTTTTTTTGTTGTTGTTGTTTTTTTAAACTAAATTAACTAGATTAGTTGATTAAATAATTTATTTTTAAATGGTATGACTGGGTATGTGGGTTTAAGGTTATTTTAATTGTAAGAACACATCCGTCATGTGTAATTTTAATTAAAGTTAATTTTCTAGGTGAATATTAACACAGTATGGTCATTGTTATGAAATAAAACTTAATGTATTGCCTCAAGTCTGCGCAGGGTATTTTTTAAAGTGATAATTGGCTCGTGCAAGCCAATACCACTCTTTACACTAAAGGCAGTCAACAGTGCCACAGAAGTAAGAGATGGTTCTGAAGAACAGTATTTTTTTTTTTTAGGAGTTTCCATATCGTAGACTGGCTGCCGACCAAGGCAATATAGTCCAGTCTGCCCATAGGCTGAATTATAGATTTAGTTAAGCTTCATTGTTGTAAATTATAAGCAATAGAGTCATGAAAGTAAAACCTTTACTACCGACATCTAGACTAGGTGGAAGTGATGCATATAAAATGGCCCCTCTAGTTTCCCAATAGTGTCTACTTTATAACAACAAAAACCTTTACTATATCATAATATGGATGGAATTTATAAGCATTAATATAAATAGCACAAAAATTTTGTATTTTAAAGCATATTGTCATTCTTTTCCTCTAAGTTAGCTAATTTCTAATTGTCTTACATCATAATGTATTTTTATTTCCACTTTCTTTCATACATGGTCAAAGTAAAAAACATAATTTCAATAGTATATACTCAGTCTTAGCCACTATCTGACATTATACTTGAAATAATGAGAGTAGACTTAGATTTCAATATTGTGCAAAGCCTTTTATATAGATAATATGTAGATTGAAAGAAATATTATTAAACATATTTTTTAAAAGTCATAATGATGTTAGATGAGTTGAGAAAATACTAAAAGAAAGTATTTATATAATTCATTGAATTAGGTTACTATACATAATTAGAGATGTTTAAAATAACAATTTTTTTTTATTGCTCACATTAAAAGCAATTATGTTTACTTTTCCGCAGATGTAGATTTCAAGACGAAATGCTTTCTTATTCCTAAGAGATTATCAACAAATGGATGCCAGAAACTCTTTAACTGAAACTTCCAGTAAGTAGGGCAGTTTAAAATTCAATACTCTTAATCTTATCAAATTAGTACACGACTAAAGAGCACATAAAGAAAAAACCATCTCAACCAATAGTTTAAAAAATACAGCAGTGTCTAACCATTATCCAAGATTGGAATTTTCCTCAAATTTCCCCAGTATTTCTTTTTTAAATTTAGAAAAATTTTCTTAAAAGTTTTTAACAATAGATGTTGCCAAGAAAGCACTATTCTAACTAGTTCAGATTGCTTGGATCATTTACAAAGCAATAATTGCAAAAAAGAATAAAATCAGTATTCAAGTTCTCCCTTTAAATTTGCAAAGAAATGTTCATATTTTCATATTTTTATGTATGCAGTACTATGATTTTCAAAATTTTTTTTTCAAATACTCAGTACAGCTTTTTCTATAACTACATTCCATTCAATGTAAGATATAATTTAAAATGTCAAATATTATATAATAATAATAATAACAATAATTTTTATTATCTGTGAGAAAATTTGTTTTAAAAATGTGCAATACAAAAAAACACATGATTAGAGCTAACATTTGTACAAAAGCACACAAGATATAATTTTTTCTAATATTTGTTTGTGTCAATTCTGTTTAATAATAAATTCTCAACATTTATTATATAAAACTTTTATCCATAAAGCACTTAAACATATGGAAGTTTGGTAAGTTTGGTACTATATGTAACTAACATTGAATTGGTGACTTGTTATGAAATTAATGTATGTTGTTATTATTCCAACAACAGTTCGAGAATTTGTCCAATGCCTGTGATCCTCTGAGTTGAAGGAGAATGATTATGCTCCAAAATACCTACCAGTATCTTGCTGTTAGCTGAAAGCTCATGAATATAATGTTGTCCTTCCTATGATGATTTCAAAACTTCAGTTTATGAGGACTTGAGCATTATTGCTATAACTAATTATATTTTTCGCAAATTAATTTGAAAAATTTTCTAAATATTTTTTTTTCAATGTACCGGTATAATAGACATTTAATAAATAGTTACACAACTTGGAAAACTTGTTAGATTCTCAATTATTCAAGTTTTATTTTTTTGTGACTACAAATGTAAATGTAATCTGTATATAGCCAACCAGCCTACCAAAAAGAATTTAAAAACTATATTATACTGAAAAACTTATTGGATTACTCAAACTTTCTCATTCAGCCAAGCTAAAGACACATTCCCATACAAAGTCTATAATAATGTAATAGTTTTTTTTTTCATATATATTATCTCTACTTGTTATGTCAATTTGGCATTGTAAAAACAAATATTAATTATACAGGTATGCTCAAAAAACAAAATGTTCAATTTATCAAATATTTGTATGCTTTTATGATGTTCTACTAAATAATAGGAAAACTGTATTTTCTATTTTAAATATAACAAAGCTGTTTATTATTTCTCAATGTACTAAAAAAAAAAAAAGAAGTATATTTTTACAAAGTTAATATAAATATTGTAATGTTAATCATTAATACTTAAAAAACAAAAACAAGTAAAAAAAAACTAATATTTGTATGACTTTAATTAGTTTGTAAATCAATATAATTATCATTTATCAATATGAAAATGACCATTTAAATTTCTGATGTATTCTTTTTTCATAAAACACAATTAGAATATTATCCATAATGTCATCCATTCATTCTAACTGTAATTGGATTTGTAAAAAGATGAAGTGAGTTATATCTTCATGTCCATCTCGTGACCTGTGTATCAACTTCAGAAAAAAAATTTATCTTCAGATTTCTTTAGTCAATTCAAGTCATCATAGCTGTTTGACTGGGTGGCACCCCTAGGCTTGACTTTGCATACTCCCTCTTCCAAAAAGTCCACAAATCAGATTTGACCAGAGTGCACTGAGCATGCTGTTTAATGCAAGATGCACACTTCAGCATTTTTTTTTATTATCTTGAGAAAGAACATTTGTTAGATGTATTTCAGTTTTAGAGCATTTTTTAAAATAATGGAACTTACAGTGCTTTTCCTCATTTTAGAATGTGTGGACTGATAATTTGCTGTTGCATTTTGTTTTCATAAGTCAATGACACAAGAGACTCTAAATGAGATATATCTTGAACTCAGTACAATAGCACTTTTCCATGTTGTTTGTCTAAATGACATTTATCTTCAACTCAGTGCTTTTTAGTACAAAAGCACTTTTCCATGTTGTATGTCTAAGTGGATGCAGATAAAATTTGTTCCTCTATAATAATAATTTTATTTATTTATTTATAAAGCGCTGTTAACAAACAAAAATGTAGGCTCAAGGCGCTGTAAAAACATTACAAACATATATATGTACAATGACAAACTAATCTAAAAAAGTCCTAAACAAAAAAGTCTTAATGTTCTTCTTAAAAGTGGTGTAGCAAGTTGTCTGTCTTAGATCAATGGGGAGTGAGTTCCAGACCTTTGGTCCGTGCACTGAAAAAGCCCGCTGACCGTAGCTTTTGAGGGAAAAACGTGGCACCACTAAAAGCGTTGAGTCCATTGAGCGTAGGGCTCTCTGGGGGACATATGGAGTAATTAGTTCGCTAAGGTACAAGGGCATCTGATTGTTGTAAATACACTGATGACAAAGTGTGGCGATCTTGTATTCAATTCTTGCTTTCACGGGAAGCCAATGGAGCGCGCGCAAGAGCGTAGTAGCAGAATCTCGTCTTGTTTTTTTAAGAACTATTCGTGCGGCGTTGTTCTGAATACGTTGCAGCTTGGCTATTTTGTCATCAGGTATACCTGCTAGTACGGCGTTGCAATAGTCAAGGCGGGAAAGTATGAATGCCACAGCTAGCGTATTTGTTGACTCCGTTGTTAGATATGGTCGGATCTGGCCTAATCTGCGCAGTTGCAGATAAAGACCCTTGCAGAGCTGTCTTATGTGTGGGTCGAAAGATAGTGTCTATTTGCTGTACAATCCTCAAAATCCATAAGTAACTGAGAAAAAAAAAAGAAATTCAAACTAGTTATAAATATTTACTTTAAATCTGTTACAACAATGAACAGCATCTTTAAAGCTGTTCCCAGTGCTATCACAGAAAGTTACTTTTGCTACAATTCTGTCTTACTGAATTGAATTGAAATAAACTGTTTAAATAGGGCTAAATATAATATTTAAATTTCTACCTATTATTTCACAATGACAAATTAAAATGAAACATTTGTAGAAAAAACAAGAAGAATGTTATTGGTGAAAGTTAAAGATAATCTCAATTGTGGTAAATCACCTTTGATTTAAAAGTTAGTGACAATCAAATCAGATTCTTTAGAAAAATGAAACATGCATTAAAATAATTTTTCATTTCTAAATAAAATTTCTCTTGAGTGACTTGAGTAAGTTAGGTAATCATCATCTTTTTTGAAGTAACGTCTGTATTATATAAGATATTATATAAGAAAGAAATAGAAATTTGATCTTTACTTAGCAATGTGCTTATACTTATGCAGAGAAAATTGGCTGTCTAAATAAGCAATTGAAAATAGAGTCAGCTTTACATGATAGGAACTGTACAGTTTGACAATTCATCCTCTAGTTTAGGTTATTATGCATCAAGGGAGGGGTAAAAGCAGGGTGTGTTTCGGCCCCAACACTATTCTGCACCTACTTTTAGCTTGTACTCGATATAGCTCCTTTACAATTCTGGAAGATGCAGTATATATCCACAGTAGATCGGATGGAAGGCTTCTTAAACTGGCTTGACAAAAGTGAAGGGACGACGTATCCTGAATAAGGAGCTGATGTTCGCCGACGATGCAGCATTCACTGTCTGTTTGCATAAGGATTACAATGGCTAGTAGGCTAAATGCTTTGACAGCTGCAGATAAATAGTTCAGTTTTACAATAAGTCTCACCAAGACAGAAAAAGGTCATGAATAAACAAAAACCAGTGATTCATCTGGAATCTGAACGCATCCATTGTCTTTCGAGACTGAAGGATGCATAGCCTTCGTAAAAATAACCTCTATATTTATTTACTTCAACTTGTAGACAACTTTATAAGCCTAAATCTATTACTTTCACATTACTATTACATATTGGCCTAGTATAGGACTATTTTAACTTATAAACGAAATTTCATTTAGGCTTATTACACTATATGTATAGTAGTAGGCCTATACTAAAAGCATATAAATGTGCTTTAACTCATACTAGATCTAAATCTTTCCAAAGAACATGGATTTAATCAATGTCGTAAACAACTAAATACACGAACTATACATGCTTGGCTAATTAGTCTATATTGGCTAAGAACATAAGTTATAAAGCCTTAGAGTTATAGATCTAAGTCACAAATTTATTTGTGCACACTTACCTTTAAAAAATCTTCGATTGCAATTGAGTTTCCATTCATCATTTGGTATAAGATTGGTGATACAAATCTTTAGTGATAGTTTCTTTATATAGTAAACACATTCACCGGAAGTCCATCTACCAATAGTAGATCACAACCAAAGGACGGGACTTATTTAATTGAAAAATATAGGCTTGGTGCGCATAGTTGGCAGTCCTGTATATATATAGTCTATGATTAGTTTAGTATAGGTTTTTCTCCTCAAAATCCCATTTGACTACACCAAAAGAATTCGTCAAATGTAGGTTTGCTTTAATGCTTGAATTCTGATAGATTTATGTTAATAAAGGAGAATAGTGACTTTAATTATGAAAGGGGCTTTATATTCCAACCCCCTTCAAAGTTGGAGAATGTATTTTCACATAAATATTATTTTATTTGAGGAACTTTTCATCTGAAATCCCCCATTGACTATGCTCTTGGAAATTAGTGAATAAAGTTTTGCTTTTTTTAAAATTGTAGGTTGGTTTTTAAAATCCCTAATTTCTATTGGTTGCGCTGAGGGTAAAAGTGTGTGTGTGTGTGTGTAGGAGGGGAGTAGAATTTCAATACGTCAATGGGGTAATACCATGTACAGGATCAATGTCATAGTTAATATATATGTACACGTCAGCAATAATCAAAGGTCACTAGCCAGTTGTGTGAACTGTCCGTGTATACGTCGTCCTAACAGATGTCAGGTGTCCGCTAAAAATGGACAGAAGAAATGTTTCAGAGAGATGTTAAAGTGAGACTGGACATTGTTCACAGTTGTAACCGAGTGTCTAGAAAGGGGAAATAATTAAAATTGTTTTCATTCTTTTGAAAATCAAATGAAGACTGAGAGATTTGTACGCCTTGAACGTCCTGTAGAGTAAAAATTGTTAGGGACTTTTAGAATCTGTAAAATAATATTATAGTTTGGATGTTGAATTCAAGGAATCCATGAATGCTGTGACATTTAATTAATTAGTTGTAGATAATGCGAAGTATCCAGGTGTTGAATGTGAACTATTGTATTATTGTATATAAAAATTATATTTCTAGCCTCTCTTCAGATAATTATATAATTATTAGATAAAAATACATTGTCTACAAATGTCAGAGTAGTGAAAAAATTGATATTTTTGTAACGATGTTAAAAACATTGGTTTTTTTTTTTTACTATCTTTCGTCAGTTTAAGTGTCGTTCTAGTTTCATATACAGATATGTTTAAAGTTACTTTACACTGTTACTTTAGTTCTTCTACAGTGAATGAAAAGATCGAGTGGGTAAGTGGATAACACGGAGATCGTTTGAGCTATGACGGACAACACTAACTAAACTCTTGCACCTTGCATGGTCTGCAAAAAAAAAAAAAAAATTGGTCACCAGGTCCACCTCGACTTGTTGTGCAATAACAAACAATGGAGGAGGCAAAAAATTAGTCCATTTCTATTTTTTAAACAAGCAAACGAAAAAGGATTTAAAAAAAAAACGAAGCTTGTGTTAATGAAAGAACTACTAATTACTTACTTTTATCTGAAAATTACAGTGTTTAGCCCCATTTCTGTTTAGTAATTAAATAAAATTAATTAGTTAGTAATTATTAATTAAATAAATGTTTGAATTTTTTAATTGATGCGGGTATTATCATCAACTGTGAATAATTATGCAGAATTTTAACTTGATCCAAGAATGACAAATGGGAGAAAAAGGTGTCGAAACATAATAAAGGGATTAAATTCATACATATATCCACATCTCTCATTAAGTAGCATTTATTTCCTTTATTTTGATATCAAAACAAAATAATTGATCATCGATAGTTTGTTAACTAATTGGTTAATTTGTTTATTGATTCATGTAGTCAGGTTTAATAACTAAGTGTGGAAAGTTTTAATTTAATCCGTTATTAGCTAATGTGAGAAAAAAACTTGTTCAAACTTTTTACCAGACAGACAGAGTTATTTGACATCAGCTGTGTAAAAGTAATTAAACTTACAAAATATATATTATAATATTTTATCTAGATAAATTGCTCATAATAATTTTTTTCACTGGAAGCTGTATTAAATTATAGTTTTTTATTTTAAAGTATCATATAATAATTTAGTAGTTTTATTTGATACGAGTTTATAAATAAATATTTATAATTTGTAATTTTTTATTACAAACATCTAATGCGGGAACTTATATTTAGACTATTTAAAAATTTTTTTTTACTAAAACAAATAACTGTTTGCCTGTTTACACATGGTTAAGATATATATTTACACAAGCAATGGAGTATAACTCTTGGAACCAAGATAGTAGTAGATATAATAATAATAGGAATACGACAAGCTTAAAGACGCTAGAACTGGTGACAATATGAACGCTAATTTCCTTGTAAATAAATGTTTAGAAGTGGATTAAAGTGAGTTGAAGAGCGTCTGATTAGCAGAGAGGCTGTGGCAACTCGAATGAGATTTAAGGTTTAATTAGAGTACAACTACATGAGTCTTTAGATACTGCATTTGGATCTCTAAAACATCACGAAATGCGAAACACTTTGGTGCTTCGGGCTTTATGTTATGATATTGATTGGGCATGAAGACTGTACTCCAACGATGCACGTGTTATTAGGGCTATAGAATTTATCTCAGTATTATTCAAAGATTTAGAAAGATAGTATTTGGTTATGACCTAGTGTCTGTATTCAGGACTCAGTTTTATGGTATTAGTTCGTGACACAGATTCATAGTCTTAGTTACGACTAAATGTTCTAGTTACGGAATTAGTTTTGGACCTTATCTCAACTCTTTTTATCTCCGTAATTATTGGTCCACATTCTGAAGGAATTCTTCATTTTGCTCATTACTATTTCACTATCCCGTTTTGATTAAGCTTCAATAACGTGTTCGTTTGTTATCAGAAAGTGTTTTATTTGGTATATAATTAAAGGGAAATATGCTCTTTTTATATAACAAAAACTAAAGTTTATAAAATTAAACATTAATTGAATTTAATACGGTCAAATCAAAGATGGTATAGTCAATTAATAGAGAGAGCGTTAAACTCGGTGTAGCTAGTTCAGTGTTAGGTACTCAATTGTTAGTTGTAGTTATTTAGCGACGCACCATAGAAGACGCATATTGAACGGGACTAGTGACGTTTGGGATATGTTGGGTTAGAGACTAAGAAATAAGTTAGTGATAGAATCTCTAGGATATAGACGTGGTTTACTATTAGTACTAAGACTTTGACTGCGGCCTATTTTCGTTATTAAATTCATGATTTAAAGTGTTCACAAGCATTCATCACTTCTGTCACTAGTTAAATTGATGTGTCTTATTTAGTCTGTGTTGCATAGTTAACTACATTGAATACTCCCGAACTCTAAAACTCAAACGCCTGCTGAGTAATTGAAGTTGACTCCAAGATAGCCCGAAACAAGCATCATCACATCAGATAGTTAGGTGTTGAAGCTTTTGTGTGTGTTTTTTTTTTTGGGGGGGGGGGGGGGGCCAGAATGACATAGGGTCTCATGTGAGTGAAGAAGTATATTAGTCAGATGATGGCATGACACTTCAGGGGGCGACATATAGAATGTTACGTTTAGAAATGAAGCATGTGCAGTTATTCAATAATTTAAAGCTGGATGCCTCAAAGTAATTGTCATCAGCGTGCTGTTTTGTCTACTAATAAAATCTTTAATAGGCATGTTTGTATCTGTTTGTTATTCTCTTTTTTGAACAAACGTTTGGAGCAAGACAGTATCTAAAATATAGACTACATTGTCATTTTTGGGTGTCATTGTATATTGAAAACGCTTATCCTAAGCGCGATAAAAAAAAAGGAATAATACAATACCCGTAATCGTGGAAGCTGGTTAAAAAAGCTTCTCGCACCTAAAATAATAACAAATTACTTTAGGTCAATAATATTCATAGATTGATTTAACATATTTGGAAATTCCTGCTAAAGAGAGTGATCTATGTAGGAAACAGAATTTGTATGATATACTGTATGACTTCGCTACAGGCAATGCTCGTAGAGTAATTTTGTACGTAGTAAAGAATAAACAAAATGTAAAGACGAATTTATTTTCTATACAAATTCTTACTTTTTACTTCTATTTCCGTATTCCTACCCAAACTGAGCCCTATACGAAATGGATAGAGCAGGGTTCTGTTTAAATTTTAAATATTATATGTTTTATTAAAAACACTTTGAGTACTGATGCTCTAGTATTTAATATACACCAGAAATATTTCCATTTATGAATTCCGCTCTTCTGTATTAAAATGTGAAATTGAGTGTCAACAAAAATTTTGTTGGAGCTTAAAAACTAAACAAATACATCTCTACTATATAGAGTGCGGATATTTTATTAGTAAAACAACATTACAACACATAAAGCTGAAATACTAAAGTACATATGTAATTGAATTCCTTTATTCAAAATTCTAAAAAAGGTTACATTTTGAAAGAAAGCCAATGTTAAAGCAAAGTTATTGGAAATTTCATGTTTTTACGTTGTCAGAACATGTCGACAATCTGCAATGAACGTCGAGGATAAAGTTCTTCTAGAAGTTCATCTGGAGCTGTAGATTAGAGAATTACATGCATTTAAAACATGTAGCACTGAGGGATCTTCCGTACTTCAGCTGAACATCTATCAAGCTTATATGAACTCACTGGTCAAAAGTTTGTTCATGTTATTTCTCCAACACAGACACCAGGATCAAGCTGAAAATTTGCACAACCATTTCTTTTACTTGACAACACAAGAAGCAATGAAAACCATAAACTAGTAACAATAAAAACAATTTGTTTGGTAACACGAACACATTGGAATGAAAATATTCACGACCAATAAGGTGAATTCTTACCCTTTAGAGTTTTTACACAGTGGCTTGGATGGGGGAGGAAGGGGAGAATTTGAAAATCCCTTCCGGGCCCCCACTTGAGGGGGGCCCCCAATTGAGTGTTTTTTTTTACTTTATAAATGGTAAAAAGAACACCAAGGAGGTGGCGACCCACAGGTTGAGAACCCCTGTGGTAGAATCACAAAGACGCAATTTAGTAATTTAGTAATTTATGCAATGTAATCAACTAGCATTATTCTCAGGGTTCTTAATTTTATATTCTTTATTTGTTACGTTTCTTCTCCAAAAAAAAAAAAAAAGAAACGTTATTTTAAAAAGTTAAATGTATACTAAAAATCCAAAATTCAATAACAATCGAACTAATTAAAGAACTCACGGGTGTCATGAGTAAAACCATAAGGCCCATGCCGCCAACATCCCATATTTGACCCTAAAGGCTGTAGACGAATGTCGGTAATTTATCTTGCAAAGATGGTAAAGTTGTGTCCACAGTGACTTAGTACATTATTCCACTCACATTCATACAATTCCTCGAAAAGGCTAGTGGGAAGTATTAATAAATTGCCAAAAATAATATAATAATAAACAAACTGATGTTAACCATAACAATGTATATTTTTACTAAGCTTAAATCAACTCTGTCTATCTGTCTATAAAAAGGCAAATTAAAATATCCCTTTCAGACCTTAAGATCTATGGGGCAGATGACGTTAAGGCCATCTGTTTCTTTGGCCAACGGTTAAACGAGCAGGGTGTTATGTGGCCAGCACAACGACCAACCGCCTTTACTTTCCCCAACTTAAGTCAGGTACCCATTAGAGTTGGGTGGACTCAGGGGCGCCCTAAAAATCCCGAAATTCAAAATTCCAGTCTTCACCGGGATTCGAACCCAGGACCTCAGGTTCGGAAGCCAAGTGCTTAACCACTCGACCAACGCGCCCCCCTATCTGTCTATGAGTATTTAGAATACAATTTCCTACACCCAATCTCGTATGAAACTAAAACTTCACACAATTATTCATTGACATTGACAAGACATGAATAAATATAAGAAAAGGAACCAATCAGACAAGTAACTGTTAGTATTTAAATATTTTGTTGGATACCAAAAGGAGAAACTAATACGTGAAAATTTGAACAGATATGGCTAAATATGTTGGACATAGTCCCCTTTAAAAATTGTTACTAATTTTACCCTCACGCATTCACCGATCAAGTTGATACTTTAATGTCGTATACCTTAAGTGTACCTATAAAAATATGAATCAATAAACCAGGAAAAATATCCTATACTCTTAAGCGAGCAATTCTTGTATATATATTTCTTCTATTTCGAAAACGGCTCTAACGATTTTCTTAAAAATTTCAGCGTATCTAAATGTTAGTGAGAAACAAATTATCAACTCATTTGCCACATCGAGAAAACTCGAGTTCGACCGTTATTTCGATATGAAAATGTCTCAATGTTGTAAAATTTATGAATGAAAGTTTTCCATGACGTAAACAGGAAAAACTCTGCTTACGTCACTAGGCTTACCATAGAACAATAACGCGTTTAGAGATATGAATGAAATTTTTTTCCCATGACGTCAAAGGTAAAAAAACTTGACACTAGGCTCACAGCACTACACTTCGCAACAAGAACTAATCAATCGACCTAATTAAACATTTGCGCACAATCTTATTGTGGATCGATCTATTATGAAACTATGGAAGAAAAATAATTAAATTAAATTTGATGTATGATCAGTTATTGTGTTTTAAAGGTTTCATAAATGGGCCTCATTATTATTATTATTATAGCTTTTATATAGCGCTACTTTCATGCTTATAGCATGCTCAGAGCGCTTTGGTCTAATCTCATTTGTGGACAAGTGGGGGGGGGAGGGGGTATCTAGGAGTTGGTTTCCCGTGCTGCCTTTGGGCGCTCAGTAAACACAACTCTGCCCGAGTCGGGTGTCGAACCTCGAGCCCCCTTCTAGGTAGCCAAGCAAGCCAAGCTCAAGCCGCACTTGGCCTCTCGACCACGCTTCCCACATTCACAAATCGTTAACCAACAACATTTAGCCATGTGATTCTCTATATACAAATTATGTAAACCATAAAGGCTATCATACAATACTTTTTTTTTTCATTGTTTTATAAATATTATTAAGTGGCGATTCATGAATGAGGTCCATTGTTTACACTTAAATTTTATAAACCCGTGAGTAACTTTTACTTTGTTATACTCTACGCCTTATTTGCACACACTGAACATAGGGTCGAACCTAACATTGGCGGGGCCCTATGTGAAGTGGATTGCACGCGGTCCAGTCAGGGTAGGGATACGGATAATAAGTAAAATGTGTTAGAAAATAAATTCGTCTTTGCATTACAATTTTGTCTATTTTTAAAAGTGCCTGTTTTACCCTATAACGTACAGATTTGAGTCACTTGATTTTCGTACTAAAGCCAGAATGAATACACTAATTTCATAATTAAATGTCTGAAAGTAATTATCTGAGAAGTTACAGAGCAAAGTCTTTCTTCCAAGCCAATAATAGTAGGCTTACAATAGTTTTACGCAAAAAAAAAATGGATTGTAAAACTTTAAAACGGACGTAAGCTGTGATTTGTCTACACGTAAGAGATTTCATATTTAATCGCCATGTACAATTACATTTAGAACTAAATAACACTAAAGCAACTCTTCAGATTAGTGGTCTTTATCCGATCGTTAATTTTCGTAATTACAAAAAATATTCCCAAAATTACTTCGGGTATGAAACCTTCCTTAAGAAATTATTTAACCGAGCAAGGCTCGGCCACCTGATATTTAGTTAATTAATTAATTATGGTTCAGTGTTTTATGTATAATTGCTACTTTACTTTTGAGTCTTCTGTCCTGAAGGCTTTCTAAATTTAGTGATTTTACTAAAGGTGTTACTCATCTCTCTGTGCCTAGATCTAAATTTAGAACTCGAATTCAACTCTAAGATTATAGAACTTCTCTTTGCAAAGATAGTTTTATGATTTAGCACATGAACATACTAATTATAGTTCATTCATTTCATATTTTAATCAAATTAACATTCAAATTTGTTTTTCTAAATTTAGGTCAATCTGATATGTTTAGCTCCATTCATATCGCTTTACTTATAACATTATTATTTTCTTTGTTTCTAATTTACTATATCAGTTACTACATCACTCATTAGTAATACGCAAGTTAAGACCCGCGGGTAGCGGGTAATATCTGTCTAGTATATATATGAAATACATATTCCGAATTTGAAAAGAACATAACTGCAAATGTTTTGTCCTTGTTATCATAAAATAAACTTTTCGAGTATAGCATGAAAAGGTATAAAAAAATAATTAAAACCGAACATTTATAATAATTATAAGGTTTGTCTTCGAGTCCAAAGATTAATTAGGAATTAGTGCCAAAAAATAATCTAAAAGAGGTGTATAATATACGTGGAAAAATTGAAAGTTGTATTTATGAAAACTAGCTTAAAACAATTAAAAAAAAACAACTTACACACACTTGAAAAACTGCTTATGTTCTTGACGTTCATACTCTGTATAATTCTCTGGATAATTATACCTTGTTGTGACATTTATATAATTATTTAAAAATGTCTCAAAGCAAGTATTATTTGTCCTCAAGTGTCTTAAAACTGTTTCAAACGTGTTTGCATTCACACAAGGAGACTCCATCACAGCCTGCAGTCCTTACATATACATTTCGACAATTAGACAAGAGTTTAACAAGTAAACTTTAAAATTAAGATAAGATAAGATAAGATATGATATTTTTATTGATCCAATCTAATGGAAATTCAGTTTAATTACAGCTGAGAACCATTAACTAATTTAACTTTTGACAGACTAGCATAAAAAAAATTACATCGTCTTTAGCGTGAGTAATATTATTTTTATTTAAAAAAAGAAGATATTTTTATCGTTATGAACAAAGATCTTCAAGGGGGCTAAAGTAACTAAAACTAAGGTAACGTTTGTATTTCATTATATAAAAATAATAAACAAACATATTTTATTTTAAAGATCTTCTACCAGTCACAGTCACATATCTTCTCAAGGTTGTGACTTAAAGCACAACCGTCTTTGTATTTCCAAGTCCACTGTGTCTAACACACACACACACACCAACCATCCCGATTTGGATTTTTACGGTGGAAATATATACATCTTCTTTATGACATCAATAGCATTACGTAATATGAAACGTCATTCAGGTCATCAATAGCACATGCTAAGTCTATGAGACGTGCAAATGACAATTTTCACGAAAACTCGCCTTAACACAGTTCTGAATGCTGGCCATCAAGGGACAGCCGTCGTAGCCTTAGCCGCGTAATTGGTCTATGGGTAGCTAGATAATATATACTTTATTCGCTGATAATGACATAAATAGGCTGTGTGTCTCTGGGAACAACAGCCTAAAGCAACATTGACAAAACCAATAAAGTTTTCTCGAATACAATCGCCATCAACAAACATAATGACCAAAGACATTTGCTCAGTGCCTGAGATATTTGCAGTTTCATCTACGAAATACCTAGCAAATGCAGTTAATTCATGTTGCTGCTCGTATGTTTTTTTGGGCTTCCTGCTGCTGCCAGGGCTCCGTTTATCCAAAATCAACTTCAAACGATACCATGTCAAGAACTTTCTTATATCTTCTTCTAAAGTAAAGGTGGACATGTTAAGCCTGTTATTCGCCCGCAACGTTATTTTATCTTTGCAACTTTCAGTGAAAGCACCACTTGTTCATTTACTATTTACAAGTTAATTGAGTCCATGGTGCAAACAATTTGGATAGAATTTGGCTATTTGAAATACAGGGGGTTGCATGTGCATGCGCCCATGCCTTCAATCTAGTTCTAAATATTTCTAAATTACTTTTTATTGACATGAAAGTCATCTACATCGTTCAGTGTATTAATAAATAAGTTTCCGCCCATTCTCTCTCTCCCTCTTTCTCTATCACTCTCTATCTCTATCTCTCTCTCTATTTCTTTCTCTCTCTATCTCTCTATCTCTCTATCACATTCTCTGTCTCCCTCTAACTGTCTCTCTCTCTCTATCTATCTATCTATCTATATATATAAATAAATAAATATATCTATTTTCTCTCTCTGTATATATCTCTCTAACTCTCTTTCTCTCTATATCTCTTTCTGTCTCTCATTTTCTCTCTTTCTCTCTCTCTGCCTGTCTCTCTCTACTCTCTAACTCTCTCTCTTTCTAATTTTCACTCTCTCTCTTTGTCTCTCTCTCTCTCTCTATTTCTCTCTAACCCTCTTTCTCTCTCTCTACATATATATATATATATATATATATATATATATATATATATATATATATATATATCTTTCACATACACAAAAGGGGGCACAAGCAACATGTCAGCCCTCTTTCCACGCATGCGCACTGGGACTAGTTTTCTCCTGGCACCTGCATACTAAAGCGTAACAGATATATCCCAAAAAAAATAGTTTATGAATCGTTTCTGAACAACCTTCCAAGACGAAAAAGACGTTTGAGGCTTCAACAGGTAAACCGAATGTAATTTATTTTAAAGCGCTTTCATCTCAACCGCATTGACACCATACTTTGTTCCAGCCTTTTGTTTTCCCTATTGCTAGTATCTAGAGGCTGTTTCTCGTTTAAAGGTTTATGCTGGATTTAATCATTCATTGTCAGTTTCTTATCAAGTATAAATTAAAATTCCCATTTCAGACCTATAAGGCACAAGATCTAAATGTCATCTGTTGGTGCTTTTACTTTTCCTCAAATAATGTAAGGTAACCATTAAACTTGATTGGACTCAAGAGTCCCCCTAAAAATCCGACATTAAAATTCCCAGTCATCACCAGTATTCCAATCATGAACTCCCTCCGTTAGGTAATCAAGCGGTTTAACACCCAACCATCTCGGCTCCGTTAGTATAAGGTGAGTGTTAAGAAATAGACTTTTTGTCTCTCAAAGGCATCTAATATTTTTAACCAAAGGACTATGAACAAAGAATTATGATCAATAACAAAATGTAGGACTGACCTAAACATATGACCCGCTATCCAGCCTAATTTCCCAAGTATTGTCGCAAAATAAAAACTTTTAGAAGATTGCGTTGCTCTTAACACTTCCTTGAGACTTTCTAAAGACATTTTTATGTAAACCGTTTAATTTTTTTACAACAATATGAGCTCAGGAATTTCTCTTGATGTTTGTGATCTGAACAACTGAATAATCCTGACCTGTCATAATCTATCCATAACATTGTGCATTGACTGAAACATCTCGCCTTTCTGATTGAGTATAAAGTTCCCCTTTCAGACCTTGTGGTCTATATGGCAGATGATGTAAATGTCATCTAATTATGTGGCCTACGGTTAACGAGGGTGTCATGTCGCCAGGACAACGACCAACCGCCTTTACTTTTCCCCAACTAATGTCAGGTACCAATTAGAGCTGGGTGGACTCAGAGGCGCCCAAGGATCCCGAAAAAGAAATCCCAACCTTCACCAGAATTCGAACCCAGGACCCCCGGTTCAGAAGCCAAGCGCTTTACCTCTCAGCAACCGCGCCGTTATCGTTTCGTAACCCCCCACGGACATCTCATAGACCCCAAATTTATTTTTTTCACTTTCGAAGACCCCTTGGAAGTCTTCGTAGACCCCTGGGGTTCTATATAGACCACTTTATGAATCACTGGTTTACAGAATAAGAGCTTAAGAATTCACTTGTTGTTTGCGATCTGACTAACAGCCATCCACTTGATCATGACATGCCATAATCTATTCTAGCCTAAGAATTTTGCATTGACTTAATCATCCCGCCTTTCTGATCAAGTATACTTGGGATTTTATCCTATTCCATATACCGATGTAAAGCTTGTTGGAAAATGCCAGTAAACTAACGGCGTCTATTTCCGACCCAACAAGTACAAAAACATAAACAGTAGCTTTTATCTTAGAAATGAAACAAACATTTACACTCAATTGTTCACTGGATAATACATAGAATGTTCCTATAGTTTTAAATATATTTATTTGCGGATGTAATCGATTCGGGTAAGCATGGTGGTTAAATGCTTGGTTTCCAAACCTGGGGTCCTAGGTTCGAATCTCGATAAAGATTGTGAAGTCCACCCAATTATAACAGGTAACTGATTTTATTTTATCGGTGTTCGTTGTGCTGGCCACATGAATCCCTGCTCATTAACCCTAAGCCAAAGAAACAGATCTTATAGAGTGCAAGGTCATAAAGTGAAACTGTACAATTAGATTCGCAATTATGTGTGAAGTTGCCTAACTCATTGCGTCTAATACAAAAATAAATGACTTTATTTCAAACCTTCTTGGCCTTCTGTAGAACGAAAGAAATTAATCGCTCCTATTTGAACTTGGAGATTATGAACAACAGATAAAGTTTCGCACAGATCTTTAATGTCGTTAAAGCAAGCATTTAGTTCCTCTCTCTTACTGAAAAAAAGTAGTTAAATAAATACTTTTTAAGATCTATCTATCTATCTATCTATCTATCTATCTATTTATCTATCTATCTATCTATCTATCTATCTATCTATCTATCTATTTATCTATCTATCTATCTATCTATCTATCTATCTATCTATCTATCTATCTATCTATCTATCTATCTATCTATCTATCTATCTATCTATCTATCTATCTATCTAATCAAGTATCTTATCTATCTATCTATCTATCTATCTATCTATATCTATCTATCTATCTATCTATCTATCTATCTATCTATCTATCTATCTATCTATCTATCTATATCTATCATCTTACGCCTGAAACAAATCCCAATTAACCATTCACTGACCCTCCCCGGCTCAATGAAGACATGACTGCAATATCCAACATCTCAACTGGTAAGGCACCGGGACTAGTCTCCATCCCTCTGAAATGTACTCAGTTGGCAGCACAGAGCTGACAGCTAAACTAATAGGCATCTACCAAATAATGTGGGAACAAAGGAAACTACCACAAAAGTTCAAAGTTCATTCACCCCTACAAAAGCAAGGGACATATACAGTTAAGCGATAACCATCGTGGCATATCCCTCCTATGTATTGCTGCCAAGATTCTGGCTAGGGTGATATTAAATTGATTACAACACCACCTAGAAACTGGCCTACTTCCGGAGGGTAAATGCGGCTTCAGGCAGGGTAAAGGCAGCGCTCCCACACACCCCAGCCATTCTACTTACTCCAGGAAGAAACTGTTATAGTGTCCACTAAATTTACAATCCTCGCTCCCCAACCCCCCCAGAAACTAGAAAAATCCTGGCTAACGCCCATGATATATAGATAAATCTAAATTGTGGACATTTAAAAGTTATTCGCTAAAGGGTAAGCAAAAACAAAACAAACAAAAAAAAAATTACAAAGAGAGTTTGTGTGATACACAAACTCAGAGGCGGTCCCCGTCGGAGTCGGATCCCTGTAAGATCCGCCTATTCGCAAGATGTTTCGGATGTTCCTTCTAAGTTGAAAATAATTAACTTCTCGCTGGACGACGGAGGATGGCGAGCAGGGTATAAATCTGCCTTATCTTGATGTTTTGCGCACTAGACTGTAGTTCGGATTTATCGTTGGTCCCTGGCTCAATTCCTGCATGCTCCCATCCTTAAACTATCGCAATATTTCTGAAAGAACAGTAAAGGTTAAATCATATTTTCAAAAGCCTTAAGTGTTTTTTTTATCTAACCGTGACGGACAGACCAACCAACAGGCAAAACGCACAAAAATATGCTTCTTTCATTCTAATAGGGGCACTTAACAATTTCTTTTTAAAAAAATCTGATTTTTTAAAAAGTTTAAAAAATTAGTTTAGAATCCTGTCATTGCCAGGCTTTTCGCTAGTACACGAAAGTCGCTGCTAAAAGTTCATTTAAAAAAATGTGCGTGATATCTACTTGTACAATGTATTTCTTATAGTAACATTTCCTCCTTACATTTCCGAAATTGTTTTAGAATTGGTGTTTTGTTATTAAAAAATCGCTTGCATAATTAATTTTATCAATTAAACGGTTTGCTTTTAGAAAACTAAAAGTAGCCGTTACACCTAAACTTTTCATGCCGCATTTAATGGTGAAATAATATTTTTCGTATCTCTTCTAGTTTTGGCGCCCTGAGTGTGACAGACGGACAGACGGACATTTTGCACAAACCTAATAGCGGCTTTTTCCCTTATGGGGGCCGCTAAAAAAAAGAAAAATGCGAAAGCTTTACTGGCAAGATAACATTATCGATTTAAAAAAAAAAATAAAATAAATTATTCTTACTTGCACGTTTGAGTGTAGTGTTCCTGAGAACGACTGGTAAAAACAAGCACTACATTATTATATGGCAGGAATTGTTTACACTGTAACAGGCTATCACAGTTCGCGTCTCTCCAAATATCAATGATAGCTTCTGTTTTAGAAAACATCAATAGTTTTATTATCAATAACATTAGAATATATCTAGAGGATCAAACCTAGATTATAAAATAAAAGGATCTTTAATGGACTTGATAATAATATCGGTGGCGTTTTGAACTATAATAGTGGTAACTCTTGTTTTGCATACATCTGTGTTCATGGATGATCACAATGTTCAGCCCTATTTTACAAAGTCTTATAACAACTCTGTCTGTTTAGTGCACTTTTTCTACTCGTTAGTTGACCCACACCCATTAGCGAATCTTTTTGTACTTTTAAGCGATTCTTTCTTGTTAACTTACAAAATATGATTTAATCAAGAAATTAACCATTAGCTTAATTAGTACCAGGTGACCGAGCCTAGCTTGGTTTATTATTTACGGAGTCATTGGCACTGTTCTGAAGGGCTGCTCCTTCTGCTTCTAGAAGAGCTCTAGAAGAGGAGACAGTAGAACAGACATGGCAGAAAGAAATAGTAGCCTACACTTGCCAAGAAGTACTGGGTCCCACGTCGTACACTCACAATTTCAGAACATCAAGGAAAGAAAATAGAAGAAAGCATATCGGAAATCTTTTGGAATTCTTCTAATTAATGATAATGTGATTGAGCATATCGGAAATCTTTTGGAATTTTTCGAATTAATTATAATGTGATTGAAGTTTAACTAAAAATTTTTTAAGTTCTTAAATTTATTGTTTTTTTTTTCATACAAACTTTATTAAGTTTATTTTATTGTTTAAAAAAAAGATTGACATAAAAGCTATTTACCAGAAACAGTCAGTAATGATGCAATACAACACAACAGTAGAGGGTGATACATTGTTGAAACAAAACACGAACCACACAAAGTTGAGACTTGAACGTCCAGCTGACTTCTACTTGAGTCTGACACTTGAAGCCAGAACAAACGTAAACATAGCCTTTTTAATGTCTTTATATACAGAAGTTAAGGCAAGTTTTTGGCTGTGGGGTAGGGGGGGGGGGCAACCTCGTGCACGTGCACCTAATTATAATTTGTTGTGCAGATACGCGGCTTACACATGTGTATAAAAATATTGCTTTGGATTTAGCATGTTATTAGAGTTAATTATATCTGTGACTTTTTTTTTTCATAAAAAGAGTAGTTTAAATACTTGGGAGAAAAATTACAATATCTGCCTGCCAGTCCTTTTTAGCGGCCCCGGATAGGGATAAAGACGCTATTAGTCCGTCCCGTTTTGATCTCGTAAACTAGAAAAGATCGTGAAAATCAGACCTCATAATATTTTATACCATTCAAAGTTCTGATGCAATGACTACTTTTTTCTTGTCGGAAAGCCAAAAAAAAAAAATCCAATTTTTATAATCGATTATGCCAGCATTTTTTTTCATAAAAGCAGAACCTTTTTAAAATAATTATTTGCTATTAATAGTAATTCATGTGTTGTTGCTGGGTGGGAGGGGGGGACTGATATAGAGTTTTAAGGGAGGGAAGGAGTATGTTATCCAGATGTTGGCATGACACTTCAAGGTGCGACATATTGTTAGATAGCTAGTTAAGTTTATTTTAGAATTGCGCACTTTTTGGTACCGACATTGAACGCACATTTTATGACGACACAGACTGTAGGGTTAGAGGTTAAATTTGACGTAGAGGAATTCAGTTACCGCTAGACTCTCAAGGGGATTAGACATCAATTTATCTACTGACTAGACTGTGGCCCATTCTGTAAATAAAGTTAATATTCTGTTAAAGTTTATATCTAAGCCAGCTTGGTTATTCAAGTCTTTGTTTTCTTGTTCATGTAATGTTTTGTCTACGAAACTCGCAACTTCACAAGTAACGCACGCACCTAGTATCCTGAAGCAACTTAGAAATACTTCAGTTACAGTAAGAACTAACATTACAACAAGAGAGAGGAAACATTACAATATATAATATCCTACGTGCTGAAATGAAGCATGTGCAGTTATTCAATAATTTAAAGCTGGATGCCTAAAAGCAATAGTAATCAGCGTGCTGTTTTGTCTAATAACGAAATCTTTAATAAGCATGTTTGTATCTATTTGTTAGTCTCCTTACTGAACACAGTTGTCAGTTGTCAGAATGCCAGTTGTGACCACTAACCAATCCAGTTTTTATTTTAAGTACCCAAACCTGACCCATGTATGTATTCGTACATAAATATTAAAAGAATAAGACAGGTGCTATACTTTATGACAGAGATATTATTTTATTGATACGTAAACAATATATAATTAGTATTATACTATTTTTATATTGACGCATTCGCTTTTCTTTGTTATAGCTCTTCCGTCGAGTCCAATATCAAAATGATCTAAACAGGAGGTAATCCTCAACCACAGACGAAATGACCAGCAATTAATAGATGTAGTCGACAATCTAATATATAAAAGGAAAACAAAGGCGTATGTATGTATGTATGTATGTATGTATGTATGTCCCCGTATAGAAATCAAAACCATTTCACCGATCTTGACAAAACTTGACAGAAATGTTCCTTGGGTACTAACTTAGACCTGTATGTATGAATTGTAGCCCTAAAACAAACTTAAAACCCTAAAAAAAAATAAAGTTTCCCAAGTCTATTACAGCTAGACTATTTTATGAACTAGGCTTTGTTTACAAATGTTGACATGAGAAAAAGATCGAAAGGATTTAGATCTAGATTATTCTAGATCTAATTTTAAGAAATACACTTTGTACTTATAGATTTTAACTTTGACGCATGAAAATACAAAATATAGTCTAATGATTTAATTATTTAACAAAATTAACCTTCGAATTTGTGTTTCAAAAGGATTTTTACATAAATTCGTTCTTTGTATCTGCGAATATAAAAATCCTGTTGAACATAGTTGCATTAGACATTACCGAAAGGTTACAAATCTCTCTATTCCTAGATCTAGATCTAGGTCTAGAACTAAAGATGATAGAACTTCTCTTCGCAAAGATAGTTTAAAGCTTTAACACTTGAACATACTAATTATAGTCCATTCTTTTCATATTTTAATCAAATTAACATTGAAATTTGTTTTCTAAAGCATTTTTAAATGATTGCAACCAGAGGCGTCACTAGGGTCGGTGTCACCCGGTGCGGTAAGCTCGGGGTGTCACCCCCCCACCCCCCAGGAGAAAATAATCTTCCCCTCAAAAACAAAAACTTTCTTTATTTTAAACATTAAAAACTGTAAATAAATTAATAATTTTTTTAGACTCGAAAAATGGTTTTCGATTCTATTTTAAAATGTCGCTGTTTTTCCTATTTATCGTATGCATTTAAAATGTACTACCATTAGGGGTGTACCGGATAGTCGCTCCGGCTCCGGCCGAATATTCGGCACTTTTTCACTATCCGGCACTATTCGGCTCCGGTCGAATATCACTACCGGATAGTAAACCGGATAGTAAAAACTACAGCGTAGTACCTGTATTTCTTTTAATATTGCTAGGCGCCTCCGCGCGCTAAGTCTTTTCCAGATACGCCATACGGAGGTAACACTTAAATATCGAAACAACACAGGCGAAAGACAAACAATATAAAGGTGTCGACGCTGATAAACGATGCCCAACAAGAAGTTTAAACCAAATCTCCATGTTGATAAAAGTATACAAATATTCACAGAGTGGACATGATTGAATAATGTCAGTTCTGAAATACATTTACTTTTTTTTTTTTTGTTTCAAATAAAAGAATTTGTTTTTTTAAAACATTAAACAATGACTATGCACCAAATCTTATTTAGTACAAAGACAATGCTAAATAGAATTAGAACTGTACATTGTAAGATCGCATTATTACATACATAGCAGCGATGTCTGGCACATTTTAAAAGCTTGTTTTGACCTTTGAGTGTTCTAGTAAACATGTAATATTCATTACGTACGTCACGCTGATAATCTGTCTAGATGTGCGGGTATATCTGCAGAGGTAGAGATGAGCAACCCCCACCTCCTTTTGTTTGTATAGTCCATAACATTGAGATCACAGAAACGTGTTGACACTGTCTAGAGGTCTATCTTAAGAGGGAACTAAATTTGTTTACTTGGAGAAGAAATTTTATTAGGGGGCGGGACTACAAGCCATCTCTCTATAAGGTTAATCTGGTTTGGGTTTGTTTATTATGAGATAGGTTGTCAATCAAAGGGTCAAAGGACCACAAGCCACACCTTTTATACTATTGGCCGGGTAATAAGTTTGTTTACTTTGAGTTAATACTCAATTAGGAGGCTGGACTACAAGCCAAACAGACACTGACCAGTGGTATCTTTAAGGGAGGGCTCAAGAGACTCAACACCCTTAACTTCTTATTTGTTTAACCCATGACAATGTATTGATAGATTCTTAAGCAAGAATGGATTAACGCATACTAGTTGACCGGCGGCATAGCATACGCCGCTATTTACCAGGGCAGGCGACCGCAGTGGGGCCCGCATTTCATAGGACCCGCAATTTTATAGGACCCGCTCTAATTTAAAGTGTAAAAATTATTAAATTAAGCCATTTTATTACTTACAACAGATTCCCCGCGCCATCCTGTCGATTTAACATCCCTACAATTATTTGTCTGTTAAGCTATTGCTTTAAAAGAAATCAAACACATT
>JADKLZ010000166.1:28092611-28114931 GCA_021533235.1 Biomphalaria straminea
TGTCTGTTAAGCTATTGCTTTAAAAGAAATCAAACACATTTTTAACATTTTAAAATATAGTCATTTTGTCTCTCTAACCTTGCTAATGCTTTTTTTTTTCCACCACAATTGTTCACATATACTCGTATTAAAGGTCTTTTGCAAGTCAATGGATTTTTTTCTAAAGATTTATAGAGTATTTGCGCTCCAGAAAACTTTTCTCTTCGACTATTAAATACATAAATAATTCGAGTTTTAAATATGGTTCTAATTTTTCGCATTATATAAAATAAGTAAAGCGATTGTGTTAAAAAATGATTAATGGAGCTAAAAATAGACTTGTGTGTTGTTGCTCGTTTGACCTAGATACTTTTTTCTATTACTTTGAGGAATATTATATAGATTGTTAAAACATATTGACATTGTCTATAGGTCAACAGATGATGACACTAAGTTTGTTTACTTAGAGAGAAATGTATTTTTTTCCCAGTCTTAAAACCTTTAGAAAGAAAGCTAATTTCATTGCTTAATCCTATTGACTTAATATATAGGGCCTAAAGGAAAACCTTACAGTAAACTTTAACATCAGAGAAAATAAATTGATCGCAAAAAATAAATTGATCTAAAGCACCATAATATGCTGGAATGTTAAGAAACACTTGACCTCTGTAACTAGTGTACGGATAATTTAGCCTATCTATTTGCTTGACTGACCATGCCAATGTGTTATCTTTTTTTTTTTTTGCCTGCACACTAAACACTATTGCGTATGCCCAAAGGAAAAAAAAACGCGTGAAGGTCAACACAATCATTTATACACACTACACTAGGACAACATGTGTAGGTTCACTATGTCTATCTGACTAGGTTGTTACAATCAATCGAACACAAAATCCATTTATGTTTCTTTTTTGGTAGGTAGGGTTCGGATGAGTTTTCGTCCATATTTGGTTTCCTAATGCTCTTTGATCTATTTATCAGTAGATCTAAAAATCAATAATGTAGGTGTAATGGATGTTCCTGCTGTTAATAAAATATCTTTTGCCGCAAACGGATTAATAAATATATGACCTACTACGCTTCAGATTCCAACTATTAACTAATAGCTATCAGTATTGAGTTCATGAAGCCAGAACCAGAAACAGTCTTTGGACTTAAAAATACAAGTCTGATGACCGATTGTTGGTCGAAATTCTTGAAAACATACATTCAACCACTATACAAGCCAGATGAGAGATTTACATTAGTAACTAGTAAAATATATACTAACATATTTTACGGTGACCCTCCAACACACAGCCTAAATGGTTGGTGGCTTCGTATACACACACACAGACACGCTCATGCTATTCATGATGATGCTATACAGATTAATTTATGTTTATAAATACTATTAATCTTTAATAAATCAATCAGTAACAGAGTTTAAAACAATAAGGTATATAAAAGGAAAAAAAATAATACCAACAAATATAGGTATGTTATATAACAGTTTCGTAAAATGTTCAGCAATACAAGTTATTTACAAGATACTTAGGTATTCGGCTCCGGCTCCGGCTCCGGCCGAATATCAAATTTCATTATCCGGTCATATCCGGCTCCGGCCGGATATCAAAAAGTACTATCCGGTACACCCCTAACTACCATACAATTAAGAAACCGTGAATTGAACACATTTTTACTAGTGTTTCTAAGCAGATTCCGAAAAGGCAAATCAAGCACTGAACAGGTTTACATCCTTCGAAACTTCGGCTAAAAAAGCCTAGAAAACCAACAAAGGACAAAAATTTAGTTTTGTAGATTTTAAAAATAAGTCTGATAGCGTCCATCGGAATCACTCTGGAAAATAGTAAGAGAGTAAGGTATCTTGCAACAATTTGTCCAGATTCAGCGACATGCTTAAAGCAAATCAAGCAGTTGTCTTACAATATACGGTAGAATTCTTCAACATTGATATGGATATGAGATTAGGCTGTGTCTTATCCCCATTTCTCTTTCTAGTAGCCATCGACGATTTCATCAAACCGGCTGCATTCGGATTCCCATGGCGTAAACATAACCGAGTTGGATTTTGCAGACGACATAGCATTACTTTGATATACAATTAAATGTGTACACGAGATGATATGTAGGGTGCAGGTTATCCAGTTCCCAATCAACATTGGCCATACAGATCTTGAACAAATAGTAAAGTTAATCTATTATCTTAATGTGTTATCTCAAGTGATGGAGATGCATATTTGGTGTTGCATGTCGGATTAGAAAGCAGGAGCCGTCTTTCAATAAGTACGGCATATCTGAACAACAAAAAAAAATCAGTTATCATGGAGATTAAAATCCACCTACTCAATACAATTATTGTCCAACGGCGACTTACGTTTCGAGGCGTGGACGTTTAAAAAAAGAGGCTGAGTAGTTATGGCTAAATAGGTTCCTTCGAATCCTCTAGAGATAATTTGACCAGTTGTTGCTCGCCTCTTCGCGGTGTTGGATCCAAACGATGAACTGAACAGGAGGTAAACTCCAACTACCTCAATAATAACAACGAAAGGCCGAACAACAGATGTGGATTCCATGCTCGTGTTAAACAGTAAAAACTTTAATCTTCAAAAGGGAACACTTCCAATGTCTTCGCTAGCCGTTTTGTAATTACCTATTACTTTCACTATTCTAATGAAAACATGTCTTTCTTATACTGTATCATAGAGCCTTCTACTTTTTAAACTAACTTTTCGTCATCTGTAACTAATTAAAGCTGAAAAGAGGAAATAAAAAAACAAGGCCGTCACGTCTAACCTTGCGTCACACCATTTTAAAAGTCCTAAATTTCGTGCGCACCTGCTGTTGCTGTGAAAGTCGTCTTAGACTGATTTCTGTGGAGAAAGCTTGCAGCCTTATGCTCGAGTGGAGTGCGAGGGGCTTACTTTTTTTTTTGTGGGAGTGCCTTAACTCTTTCTCTCCGTAATTATTTAACACATTCTGGTGGAATCAACGTTGGTATCGTCAGTTCGGAGAGAAAGAGTTAAAATTATTTAAAGTTGTTCGGGGCAAAGCCCCTGGTGCCAAGCGTTTTTCTGCATTTCTAAGCTTTAGAAACTTTTTCTCCTGGCGTCTACAACATAGTAAAGTTAAATAGAATTAAATTAAGAAGGGTTGGGACATGCTGATACTAAATTGTGAGAGAAATTTTATTCAGTAATTTTTTTTAAGTTGCATTTTGGAAAAGTGCATTTTTTCTACTTGGGTGTCACCCCCTTTTGGGTGTCACCCGGTGCGGACCGCACCCCCCGCACCTGCCTAGTGACGCCTCTGATTGCAACTATTATCCTATTATCGCGTAAAATAAGGTCAAGTTTCTATTTATAGCTCCATTAATGATTTCTTTTTTAACGTGAATTCGCGCATTCGCTTTACTTTAAACATTATTATTTTCTTTGTTTCTAATGCACAATATCACTGACTACATCAGCATTACGCAAATTAAGACCCGCGGACAGCGGGTAATATCTGTCTAGTACTGAATACTATGTCTTACTTATATTGTCGACAAGAACATTCTACTTTTTAAACAAACTTTACGTCATCTGTAGCTAATTAAAACTTTCCTATTATTCCCGTCACAAATAACTCAATCCTAATCATGTCATAACAACTTATAAGATTTATTATTTTCTTTTATTGTTTCGAATTCATTAAATCAATGACTATACCAGAAACACACATATTTAAACACATGTGCGTTATATATACATATGTAAAATCAAAATGATAAGATAAATCTGTCACTAATTTAGTGACTGATTTTTGCTTTGATTTTGTTTATATTAGGTGAGATTTTAACCCAATACCATCACTTGACCAAACACAGTCAAGGGGGTTTTGCAATTAAATTCCCCTCTTCTAAAGAACGAAATAGAAAAGAATGGAGAAAGAATGTTGATAGATCTTGTGTTGCCCCATATATCCAGCAGACCAATTGGATAGGTGAAAGTAATGGAGAAATGTATTGTGCGCCTAACCTAACTGATGTCATATACTATTTATCTAATAGCCTCAAGACAAAAAACATTTCCGCAAATGAACAGTTTGTCCACTTCCTTTACTTTCGTGCTAAATAATGTCTGTGAAAAATTGCAGATCAGGTTATATGAAAAACTACTTATTAATTGTTGTTTTAAATTATGTTCCACTTATATGCATATACAAAGATTTTTTAATCTTCAAAAATAAAAATAATATTTTTTTTTGCTAATGTAGAACGTATATACCTTTCCAATACAATTGTAATAAGAATAGTTTTTGATAAAGAAATTCTAAAAACCGTTTGCATAAATGTATTAAAAATATGGTATATATTCATCTCCATTTCAAAATAGCCGCTAACATTCGCTTGATCGGGTAAACCTATTAACTTTTGAAGATTTTGAAGAAATAGATATACGTTTTTATATAAGTAAGTAAAGAAACAAAGGGGAGCGACACAGCATACATAAATGAATAACCTGATTTATATTGATAAGTGGTAAGTGTTTTTACTTCTTAATACTTTTGTCTCTTTTTTAAGTGTAACAATTATATCAGGCTCCGAGAGTTTTCGCGAAGGATAGCGTTTCGGTGGTAAATACAATGTAGATCAATCTCAGCATAGGGCCTCCACAGAGTAAAAGATTTAATAAAAACTTTTAATGATATGCATACTAAATATATATAGGCTTCTACCTTTGTAGCATTTAGATCTTATTGATACCTTGCAAAAGTCGAAAATAGGTAGTAAAAATGGCCGAAAGACTATCATTGCAACTTGCAACCTTAATAATCAATTAATGAGTGCAGTATTTCCAGTGACTACGCGGACACAGCTGTGATCTACGTATTGACCACATCTAGGGTAAGCATAACCATTGTCCGCCGGTGGTCGATTTAGATTTTCTTTTTTGCTGTCTGCGTTAGTCCTAGGCAAGGGATTTCCTTTTGGTCTCCAATGTGTATCCCGAGGCCTTTGTGAGTGACCTCCAGCTGTCTCGTTTAAAAGCTGGATGCAACCAGGTGCCCTTATATGTAACAATGTAACTAGGAAATGTGCCACAGTTAGCATTACATGAAATGTAAGAATGTATATTCGGACTATGACAATTGAAACTAATAAAAGAAAACAACCAAAGTGTCGTCATTAAAAAAAAAGACAAAAAAAGGTCTGTGGTATATACTTTAAATAGCCTTTCAGTTGATATAAATTACGTCTTGTTGAAAAAAAAAACAACTTCTTTCTGTACGATTTAACTGATAACATGAGCTTTTGTTGTCTATTGAGAATTTTTGGCACTTACAGCTCATCTCAGTAATATGCTTTGTATTTTTAAGGATCTCGTTTAAGTTTTAGAAGAAAGAAAAAGAAGAGAAAGCATTATAAAGAAATTCGGTGGCGATATCATGGAAGCTAAAGCAAGGCGGAAAATGTAAAAAGAAAAAAAAGAGAGAGATTTTAAAATAGACAAAATATACAACGTCAAGGTCGTCATATTTAAAAACAACATTAACAAACCTGTTGTCAACTAAATAACACATCACTCTTAGTTTGTATTACAAGAAAAAAAAAGCTGAAAAAGTTGTTTGAAAAGTGTAGAAAAATGAATTTGAAATACTATACGGCTTTTAAAAACATTTTGCGTATCAATACTCTCGTGATTTGAGCGCTGGAGATACAGCAAAAATATTTCCACCATAGACTTATATATACTCCTCTAGACTGGCCATGGAGATTTTTAAACACTACATAAAATGTAAAAAAAAAAATTTTTAAAGTTGGATCAAGGCGTTTTTTTAACAGTAGTTAAAAGAAGTAAAGTTTTTTTTTTTTTCCAACCCTAATCTATGTAACATATAATTTAATTTTCGGATCTACATCTAGTAATTAAACATAAAAAATAAGGGTACTCTCGTCTCATAATTATTATTTTTAAAAATTTTTAGAAACATAATCTAGAATGATCTAGGTAATCAATCTATTTAAATGCAGGCTACATAAGATGATTTAAATCAACATGAACTATTTCGATCTAGGGTTTTTTGAACATTATTTCATATATTTTAGTGAATATCCGAGAAATGATTGTGCATTATTTCTAAACTTTGAAAACTAAAGATCATTAATTTTCAAAGACAGAAAGATTTATTGGGGCGAAGCTTGAAAAAAAGAGTTTACGTAATTTATTTTGAAAAAATTTATATGTTTAGATCTGTGAATCGATCAATCGCGGATTTCCGGTTTCCAGTTCTAGTATAACCATAGACATAAATAAATATAGACTGGCCAATAAGAGAGTTTTATTAATGGAAAATTTGTGATTTGCAAATTTGTGTACTTTACTATACAGCACGAGCAGTATAAAGTTAAGTATTCAAATCTATTTCAGCCAAAACCTATATACGTATTACAATATTTTCACTAGTGTGTCTTTTTTTTATCTCTTAGCGTGACTGTAATGTCAATTAATCATAATGTTCATTTTTTGTTCTGAAACTGTCTTTTTAATTTTAGCTTATTTGGACATTCTGCTGAAAAAAATCCCTAATTTCAGTAATTCAAAGTTAAGGACTGAATCCGTTACTTCCTTTTTCCAGTCTATATTTATTTATGCCATGGAACTATACTAATGGAACACCAGCTTCGAGTTTTTTACAAAGCCAAAGAGAGTCGAAGTGCCGTCGCGCATCTTTTTTCGCGCATGGTGCAATGTGGAGAAATCCATGATGATGCCAAAGAAGAGATTTATTCCCGGAAGTCACTTGAATGGACCTTCATTGAGTGTAAAACTTTTGTTCACTCTATTTGATTAGATGTGTCAAAACTTCATCAATTTTCTGACTATCTGATATAATTGATAAAATTTTATCGAATAAGAGATCGTCACAAAAGTTATTTTTTTCGAGCACCCTATAAAAAGTCACTTTTTTTATAAAAAATAGGATCTAAATTCCGAAATTAGAATTTTTCAGTGTTTTTGTGTTTGGTTTATTCACACTAAATCTGGATGAAGACCTTTCTATGGTTCCGCTAATGCGTATTTGTTACGATATACTTACTTGCGAGAGATAAAAATAAAAATAGGAGGCCTAATACGGTTTTGTCACTCCAAGCTACGCATTTCTACTCGTTTTTTTTTTTTTACTATTATTCTCGAAACGACTATAGGCACACATGTGCAGTGACACACGTCTCGTGGGAAACAAAGAAAAAGTTTATATCTGTAATGTTGTAAATAAAATAAATAAAATGACAAAAAAAACAACAACAACAAACTATAGCCTAATCTGAAATCAAATAGATCTAGAGCTAGATTTCATTGGACGATTGCTATAAAATAAGAATAATTAATAATAATATGATATAGATCTAAATAAACACATAGATCTACTATTGGGGTCATTCTTAAATAAATCATTAGAATTACTTTTTCATCAACTGGGTATTTTTTATTGCCAAAATATAATGTATTTTATATGCATTTATTAAAAACAATAAGCAGAAATGAAGCGTTTGACGCAATATAAGATCTAATAAACATTCTACAATTCTAGTTCTAGATCCAGGAAGCTACTTCTCCAATTTAGTTTTCTAGTTTAATTCTAGTTAGATCTACTCATCTAGATGTCCAGACCAGTAGATCTAAATCTAGCCAGGGTCATGGAATAGATCTATAAACCCACAGCCGCCTACTTTTCTGATCACGATATCGGATATGACAGATAGCCTATAATAGACTCTGACTACGACTCTACTGGGACTAGGCCTACTGTACCGTCTCTACTTCTAGATCTAGATTTAGATCACAGTAAAACTCAAGGTGTACATCCGACTTTAGCTCAAGAAATCTACTTCAAAGTATAGTAAAGTCACAAAATGTAAAGGATCATTAATTATATATTCAAATATTGACATTAAAAAATGATTTGCCTAAATGGATCGAATAATCAGTCACTAATTTGACTAATCTAAAGTCTTTTTTTAAATGGCAAGTGTTATTGTTGACTTCTGACTGGTACACAGGTTGCAGAGATTTTTGCTTTTATTTTGATGACATGTTACGATATCAATGATATTTGAATAAACACAAGTACCTAGTGGAACAGAGAGAAGAACCATTTAATATAAAGCAAAGAAATAATTTATAAGATGTTTATAATCCATCAAACTCACAGTGGACTTGTGTCATTTGTGATGGCAGTTCATGCATGTACAGAAGCTACAAACTATATTACAAAAATGATTGGCTTATCTTTAAGCTCGAAGACATATGAGAAATATGCTATGTTTCCAGTGCATACTCATCCACAGCTGTGACCTACATATTTTGCCACTCTAAGCACAGGCATAACAATTGTCTGTCAGTGGTAGAATCTGTTTTTTTCTTTTTTTTTTGCCCTCTACCCTCGGCAATTAATTTTTTGGGTGTATACCACACTTTTGTAAGTGACCTCCAGCTGTCTAGTTCGGAAGCTGTATGCAACCAGGAGCTCTCTTCTATGTCAGTTGAAGCAAGTCATTTCATTCCTGTTATATGCATATGACATGTTAAGCAATTAGGTTTTTCCTATCAGACAGCCATTTCGGAAAGTATAGGTGTATAAAATGAAACTTCAAATATCTGGACTTCCAGTTACCAAGAAAATAAGCTTGGGTTTCAAAGAGACAACACTGACATATCAGCTTAGATGATCAGTAAAATAAATAGCCACTTCAATTGCAGTCCACAAGATAAAAAGAAGCAATAGTGGCTTCAATAGCATTGATGATATTTAATTCACTTTTATCTCATTTTCTAGTATTACTATTTCATTGACTAAGTTATTTTTTTTTATTGTCAAATAGGCCTAAGTATATGTACTAGTTGAACTCAAGGATGAAACTCCAATTTGATTAAAAATAATAATTAAATTGTGTGTAGTCTATATACAAATTTTTATAAGAGAGCAAAGCTTAGCTTACTTTACTATAAACTATGATTTTGTGTTCTGACACTACTGCAAATAAATGATAATTTATTTAAAGAATGCAGAGTTGGAAATTCTGTTCTGATGAAAAAAAATAAAGTAGATATTTATCATTCCTTTTCAAAGTTTTTTTTAAAATTTTGTATTAATTTAAAAAAAAATTGTTTATTAAAATTTCATTGTTCATTAACAAATTCAATACATAATCAGCTCTCAATTCACACAGATCACAGCCCATCACTTAAATGTATTTACTGTCAATTCTACAGACTACTCTTTTCAAAATGTTGCTTTAAATTGTTATTTGACATATAGTAAAGTAATGATATCTCACATTAATGTAGCAGCTGAAATAATGACAAATTTTCATTCACTAACTTGTACTGTCATTTATTATCAGACATGTTAAAAATAATGACCTGCATATATAATTGATTAAGCAGGAGCATCAACAAATCTTTAACAATAATTGTCTACAGAAAAACTTTATTCTTATCCAAACAATATACACTTACAATGTATTTGAACATGCTAATTTATACAAATCTGTATGGCCTAAACATTATAGCATATTTTGAGCATTGCATGAATACCAATTTACATTATAAAGAACATATGAAAATAGTGGACATATTTTTAAAATATCCAGGGTAAAAAAAAATTAAAAACTAATATGATACAATAAAAGCATTAGCCAAATAAAAAAAAAATCACTCTATGTGAACTCTATGCTTGAAAAAAATAATTTTGAAATAAATGTAAAAAATTTTTTTTATGGTTTTATGGAATGATAGCAGTAATTATTTAACAATTTCATGATTATCCATTCATTTCAATATACTTAACTTATAACTCAGTAAGTTTTGCAATAGGCACTAAGAATATTTAATTAATTAATTTTTTTTGCCATCATTTTCTTAGATTTTTATTTTAATTTTAAAAAAGTAAAATTTCCCTTACATATCTTGCTATCTATGGGGCAGATGATATAAAGTTTATCTGTTTCTGTGCCCCTTGGTTAGCAAAGGTGTCATGTAGCCAGCACAACAACCAACCACCTTTAGAAAAAGTTCCCATTTCAGACCTCATAGTCTATAGGGCAGATGATGTTAAGGTCACTTGATCCTTTGGTCAGAGTGTCATGTGGCCATCACAACAACCAACCATCTTTACTTTCCAAATGAAAGTCAGGTACCTGTCAGAGTTGGGTGGACTCAGGGGCATCCTAAAAATCTCAAAATTAAAAATCTGAGTCTTCACAGAGATTCAAACCCATGACTTAACCATTTAGCCACGGATCCCAAAAGCGCCTGTACTTATTCCTAACTAATGCCAGATATCCATTAGATCTTGGGGGACTCAGAGTAGCTTTAAAAATTAAATTAAATTAAAAATCCCAATCTTATTCAAACCCAGAAACTATCAGTTCAGAAGCCAAGTTCTTTACCAATCATCCACGGCACTCCCTCTTGTTTTAATGGGGCTCAGATTAATAGTTTTCTAGTAGAATCTCAAACATTTTTAAAGGTACTATATCCAAACCGGTTGGCTGATGACAGGATATACAAAAATATAGAGAGAGCTTACAATATAATATAACTTATTAAAATTGGTCCAAGACTTTTATTTTGCAACATGATGGGATTTTCTTTTCTGGTGGTGCTATGCAGGAGTCCAAGAATCTCATCTTTTCTCATAACAGAAAGTTATCTAGTAAAAAAAAAATACAAGTACTGGTATTAAAAAAAATTATTAAAAAACATGTGTGATACAAGTGTTGACCATGCTAAAAATATATATGTCATTAAGTATAATTATATAAGTGTGCTTTTCTAAAAATAATCTGTACCTAAAATGAGCTACTGAGTTAATGTGTAGACACTGGCATAGTCCTGACCTTAAAAGTAATGAATTATTACTATGGGTGAAGGCAGATATTTAGTTAATTTGATTTACATTGCACTCATCTAAAAGCAGCTATAACATATTATAACATATATTATGATTTACATTTTCATGGAAAATTAGTTTTTAAAAAATACAAGTACTTCAGCAATTGAGAAAAGTGCACAGGGAAAAATTGCAGTAACATCACCTTACCTTTATGAGGTTCAACCAATCATTGACTTTTCAGGAATGCATGCCTTTTTCTTGCATTTCCAAGCATAACTGTAATTATACAATTAGGCATATTGGCTAATTTTCTTTTGATAACATTAAAATTAAAAAAATAATATTAAATTGAATAGGCTACATTGTTGTATCAAACAAACAAATTATCAGAAATACTTTTGCCTAATTTAGTCTAACAGTTTATTCTACCGTAAAGGAATGGCCTGCATATCAGCCTAGGTATATTAGGCATTCATGAAAGATGGTTTTGCTTAAGAGTTAAAAAAAAATAGAGGAAAATATTAAATTCCATCCCAGATATTTGGATGTTGCTTGACCATGAAAATCACACATTTCACAAAACATCTATTAGATGGTAACTAAAATAAAAATTGTATAGTAGTACTTACATTAAATATTGAATGGGTGCCAATATTATTATGGTCTGCCCAGAGAGTAGAAATAGCATTTAATAAGTATGATCCTTGAGCCATTCTGGTACATCATCAGAACTGGTTGCCATGGTTCTACTTGTTAATAACTGAAACATTACAAACATTTTTTTTAAATTTATAATTTATCACAGACTAGATCAGAAATGTTGCCAAGAAAAATACCAATGGTTAGAACACAAATTATGATACTTTTGTAGCTTTATTACAGGTATAAAATGCACCAAAATTTCATTAAGTCTGATAAGAAACATATATAATTTATAATTATATATATGAATCACAAGTCCAAGTTGATCAGAGTGTCATAGCAAATAAATAAATAGATCTATGAGTTTTACATTTTACTGAATTTCAGGGGATACATCCCAATTGACACCACATCATTGAAAATATATGTCTAATGAACTGGGTCTGGGTATGGCATGGAATGGATAATAAATTATTTAGAAATGATTATTAAATGTTTATGGGGTGTAGGTGAGGCATGGATAATAAATTGTCTTGTATAGATAGATTGGGTAAAACATCAAAGGTAAGTTTTACCAATAGATTTGGATATATGAGGTTGAGGCCTGGCATAAATTATATATATATATATATATTTATAGTATGTACACATATAACTAGTCTAGATTCTATAATTAAATCTTCATAATAATTTTAGTATTTTAGCTAATAAAATAGTTTTATAATTTAAATCTAAATTTATCTAAACTGGATATAGATCTAGAACTAATTATTATAGAAGACTAGTTGTCAAGATTTGACTACACTATGGTTATGCTCATTTAAGTAGATAGATCAAGAGACAGCTAGATAACTAGACTTGCCTCGTTAGGCCTCTCAAATCAGCTACAGACTTTTGAGACACTTTAGGAAGGTGAATTTAGATCCAATTCCAAGATCTACAAATGTAATACATACACATGTTAGAGTCTAGTACATACTACATGTAGACTAGAGATGCAAGATCTAGTCTATAAGGCTGATCAATTAAAATCAATCAATGCTAAAGTTTTTAAAGTTACCAGTATATTTATAATACTATATGATAGATATCTAGATTTATGTTTACTTTTTTATGTTTAAAAATGCTGATGATATCAATTATCACAATTGAGACAGTGACATACACAAGTTACAAACATACAAAGTAACATAATACTATAATACAGTATTAAACCTTCAATTTTACTTCCACTAGTAGTCACTAGCTTGACTATAGGCCTATTGTATATGGCTCCTTCTGTCTCGGAAGACAATGGATGCGCCGAGATGAGTCACTGGCTTTGGTCACTTTGCAGCAGCACCAGAGTGTCCTCTCCGGGGCGCATTCCTGGGCCTCAGATATAGGCCTATTGACAATTGAATAAATAGGGCAATATGATTATAGATCTAGATTATTAATATTATCTATGATGATTATGATTATAGACTGGTAGATCTATAGGTATAAAACTATAATCAGAGCGATTCGTTTCATTCACTGTCTGTATATTGGTGTGATGTGAAAGTGGAGTAGATAGACAATCAATAGATCTTTATCTTGAGTATTCTACACTAGAATCTAGATCTATAGGCCTATAATTTATATATATAATTATATGTGACTAGATCTAATCTATATAATATTATAAATATAGATCTATATATATTTATATTGATCTCATTATTCTCATGTAATGTATTTATAAGTATAGTACTAACTATATAGTATGGACCATATTATGGCCTATGGTCTGTCTAACTCTATGAGTTTAAGTCTAAGTACGCTAAGTCGACTAAGTACGCCTTTAGTACGGTATCTTATAATAATATCATCCGTTATATTACTAAATACGGACATTACTTCAAAAAAGATGATCTAGAATCAAGATGGTCTAGGTCTAAAGAAAAAATAGAGTGGATCTTATGAATTTTAGATCTATGGTTTATTTATTTTAACTTGAAATAGATCTAGATCTAAGTCTGTGTTGAAGCTCTAGATTCTATTATTTATTCTATAGATTATGTTTCGGTTTTTAAAAAATGCGCATTCGAAATGTAAAATACCCAGATTTAAGTATTAATATACCCATTTTGTTAGGTCCGCGTTAATCATTTATTAGATCTATTAAAGTATGTCTATTAGCCTATAATTGATCATATTATTTAAAAAAATATTATTATATAAAAGATCTAGTTATGAATATTTACTATAAACAGAATCAGACAAATGAATTGGTTACTTTGGTCAGTCAACACTCTGGTTGGCAAAAAGGAGGACTCTTCAATACTGTGAAAATACGATAACTGCATGGGTTGGTTTGGAATTGTATTTTGTAAGACTAACTTTCAAAAATTATCCTTCAGGAGAGATAACAAAAAAAAAAAAGGGTTGTCAGAAGAAAAGCTGGATGGACAACGCAAATAATGGACCAGCCTCTCTCTCTTGATATCTTGTTAAGAACAACTGGTGACCTGGAAAAGTGGAGGATTTGGTTACGCGGGACAGATGATAATGATTAGATTTACATAAAAGAAAATTCCAGATTTTGTGTAAAATACCCAACTGTGGAAGTACTGAAAACAGCTATTTTTATGGGGTGGCCTTAAAAAAATATTTTTTGTGACGATCCCTTATTCAGGAAAATTTTATATATTACACAGCATTGTGAGAAAATGGATAAAGTTTTTAGAGATCTAATCAAATTAAGCGTAGGAAAGTTTTACTCTCATTGCAGGTCAGTCTTGGTGACTGGCAGAGTAAATTTCTTCTTTGGCATCATCATGATTTTCGCCACATTGCACCATGCGCTAAAAAAGATGCGCGACGGCACTCTGCTAGTAAAAACTAGGAGCTGGTGTTCCATTAGTATAGTTCCATGTTTATGCTATCTTTGCTATTTTGTGAATGGAAATAGTGCGGATTCGGATACACCATTTTTCATTCACACCATGCTGCGTAAATAAGGAGGCAGTGTAGTTTTGTTTAATCTCTAAGACTGAATATCGCGCAACTTATCAGATTTCGGAAATCCGAATTCAATAGATATACATTTTTTCAAGTTACATTAAGTTACTTCCTGTTTCCAATCTATATTTATTTATGTCTATGAGTATAACATATAAGTCTATGATTTCCACTTATGGATTCCGCTCTTGTGTATTAAAATGTCAAATGAGTGTGAAACAAAACATTCATACTTTTTAAAGATAAAATAACAAAATTAATTAAACAAACAAATCTCTATCATTTATAATACAGATATTTTATTAAAATACAACATCTATTACCGAAATACTGAGCTACATATGTTAATTAAATTCCATAATTCAAAATAAGTAATAAATTAAAGAAAGCTTATGTTATGCAAAGTTATTGGAGATTCCTCAAGTGTAATAGCCATTCACTGTAATACGTTGTTAGAACTTGTCGATTATGTGCAGTGAACGTCTTCTTCTAACGGCCAATGTTCGAGAGAGTATGACGCGTTTCATGCGAATCTAAAGATTAGAGAATTACAAGTAATTAATGTATATATATATATATATATATATAGTGATTAGCTTCATGCAATGCTTTTGCTAAACATTTACACAAGCATATAGCAACTTACTATCTGGTAAAAGTTTAATTTCTCCTACACCCTAACTAGAATCAAACTAAAAATTTGCAAGATCGTTTCCTTTACCTGACAACACAAGAATCAATAAAATAAACACATTAGTTAAGTAACTAATGGCATAAAAATTATTTATTTGGTATCACACACACAATGGAATGACCGATAAAGTGGTATAAGGTGAATTATTCCCCCTTAGTGTTTGTACAAGAAGCAGGTAAGTTCAAGGGCAAAGTGACACACTCTCTCTTATTACCTGCAATGAGTGATAATTACTAAGACTTATGATGCAATCCCCTCCCATTTTTTTTTATCTTCATGTTTTATGTAAAAAAAAAATTCTGATAAATTATTAGTTATTGAATAGTTCTGCATTGTCTGTTTGTCGCGTGCCTGTTTTCAATTTATCTTTGATGACCCAGCATATGGCACACTAAAACAATCATCCCCTGGACACTTAGCTAGCCATACGTTTACACGAGGGTCGTCACAATCGTTACATACAAGGAAACAAGGAAATAGATCCTTCACTATTCACATATATGGCTAAATATGTAGGTTTTTGTCCCATTAAATAATTGGACCCCCCCCCCTTTTTTTTTTCTCTTTGCTCAAGTTAAGACTTAGAACAATAATTTATTAAACCTAACAAAACTTGAATCAATTTTGAAATTAATAATTTAGTCATTTAATTATTGATAATAAGCACTAAGCTTCTACACACTTAACAAGCCACACGTATACACGCGGGTCGTCACAATCATTACATATTTTATTTTATATTTTATATTTATATTATATTTTATATCTACTTTTTTTTTAATATGCGTTTTTGTAACTCTTAAATTCCCCCCCCGCGGAAAAAAAAAAAATTAAGTTGTTTTTAAAAGTTAATAGTATTATAATAATCTAAAATTGTATAACAATCAAATTAAAAAAAGAACTCACGGATGTCATGAACAGGACGGTTAGCCCAACATCGAATATTTGAACCAAGACGCTGAGTGTTAATATCAATGATATATCTTGCATAGATGGTAAAGTTTTTTCCACAGTGATTTATCATTGCACCCAATTCACAGTTATACATTCGATTGAAGAGGCTGTCCGGAGGTATTAATAATTACCAATGAAATATTACAATATAATGTGAAACTGATGTTACCCATAACAATGTGTTTTTTAAAAAGCTTATATCAACTCCACTGACATATATTATATGCCACATATCTCCATTACAATTGGTTGCCTAGAACATATACACACTCATGCTACATAGATTAGTTTGTGATAATGTTTATAAATACTGATAAGCTTTAATTCATCAATCATTAATCTTTTTTTTACTATCCGCCAAATCCAGCTCCCGACGAAGTACCATCTGGTGGACCCCTAAAATATATATTTATATAATTAAACATAACTTACTTGTTAGCGTAAAATAAACATTTTCAGTACAGCGTGTGTGGGTATGACAATTAATTAATACTTAATATTAATTCAAATAATAAGGCTTGTCTTTTGAGTCCGAAGATTGATGAATAATTAATACCAAACATAAATGTAATATATAATTTTGCCTGGAGAAATTAAATTTCGCTTTTATGAAATCTAGCTAAAAAAAAGCAACAACTTACGAACAAACGTCAAAAGGAACATTCTCTGCATAACTCTGAGCATGCATCTCTAAGCCATTTATATAATCGTCATAAAATGTCGCTGAGCAATTCCCATTTCTCCTTTCATGTTCTAGGTATGTTTGAAAAGTGTTTACATTGACACAAGGAGAATCCATCACTGTTAGTAGTCCTTAGAAATACATTGGGACGAATGAACAAGAGTTTGAAAAGATTTAAAATTAAGAACCACGAACTAATTTAACTTTTAAATAACTAAAACTGAAGAAATAATCTTTAAGTCTCCTTTAGTGTTATATTATTTTGATCCCCCCCACCCCAAAAAAAAATGGATTTGTCCAGGCGAATTAAAATCTGCGATGGCGCTACAGAACTAAAGTAACTTTCGTATTTCGTTGTATAATGACTAGTTGGCCCTCATCGTAGCATATGCATGCCGTAATTTGCAGGGCTGGCCTTAGGGCACTGCAAACTATGCGACCGCAATGGGCCCCACGCTTTCACAGGCCCCACACTACTCCAAGGTGTAACATATAGAATAAAAAAATTTTATGACTTATAACAGTTTTCGGCAGTCTCCTGAAAGTCTCTTGAAGTTGCAAAATATAAAATAAAAGTTATGGAAATCTCAGGAAATATAAAATTATTTTAAAAACTCATAAAAATCTACTGAAATATAGACAATTTATTATTTCCGGGCGTCATTCAACATGGAAAACGCTAATCCTACGCCCGTAATTGTGAAATCTGGGGAACGAAGCTTCTCGTGCCTTAAGCTAACGAAGAATTACTTAAGGTGAACATTTCTCGTAGATTGAAACATTTGGTAATTCTTGCTACTGACCGTGATCTATGTAGGAAACATAATTTTTATGACATACTGTATGAATTCGCTCCATGCAAGGCTCGTAAATTAATTCTATACATAGTAAAGAATGAATAAAATGCAAATACGAATCTATTATTTTTTTATTATTTTTAATGTTCACTTATTATCCGTATCTCTACCCAAACTGGACCCCTGCTCAATCCGTTTCGCACAGGGAATCGCAATGGTTAAGTCCGGCCCTGCTATCTAGTGACGGGTGTATACTACTTGCTACCACCTCAAAAAACAAAGCTAAAGCTACGTGGGGTAATTCTAGTCCGAATTGCAGAAAAAAATAGTGATATTTTCCTGACTTCTTAGTGGTATAACGTAGCCCAATATTTATAAATTTAATAAATAAATATTAAAAAATCACAATACAATCACATTTAATGACTTATAACTAAATAAAATTAACAAATTCACCACGACAACCAATGAAGTCTTCTCGAATACAATCACCACCAACCAACGTAATGCGCAAAGACATTTATTCAGTGCCTCAGAAATCTGCGGGGTCTTTCCGGATAATAGTATTATTATAAATAGATCTATTTCACCAAGTATATATATATAAGATTATCGAAAGAAATAATCTGTGATCTAGCTGCACAAGCCATGTTACTCTAATACAGAACTGTAAAAGAACCAAAAAAAAAAAAAAAAAAGATTAAAAAAAAAAAATAAAGTTAGGATATTTGGCGTTATTAGAGGGCGCGGTGGCTGAGCGGTAAAGCGCTTGGCTTCCGTACTGGAGGTCCCGGGTTCGAATCCTGGTGAAGACTGGGATTTTTATTTCGGGATTTTCGGGCGCCCTTGAGTCCACACAGCTCTAATGGGTACCTGACATTAGTTGGGGAAAAGTAAAGGCGGATGGTCGTTGTGCTGGCCACATGACACCCTCGTAGGCCACAGAATCAGATGACCTTTACATCATCTGCCCTATAGACCACAAGGTCTGAAAGGGGAACTAATTTGGCGTTATTGAGAAACGACGTCCGGACATACACCATTCTACTGTAGGCGAGAAACAATGTACAAATGCACTAGCTGTAGTTTCTTTGGTACTCTTACAGCTGGGGAGTCTGAACCGTCCTTTCGACAATTTTTTTTTTTATCACTGGTATATGAGTGAACAGACACAAAAGTTCATGAGCTTAACAACGAACTTCACATCCATACTTTGTCATAGAAGTGATTAAAACCTTTACACTTAAGAGTTCACCGCATGACACATAGAAAGGTCCTATAATTTAAAAAAAGATATATTTATTGTGGATACAATTCGGGAAAGTGTAGTGGTTAAGTGCTTGGTTCCGAACCTGGCGTCCTAGGTTCAAATCTCGGTGACGATTGCGATTTCGAATTTCGGGAGATTTAAAGCGCTCCTGAGTCCAACCAACCATAATGGGTAACTGACTGTACTTGGAGAAAGTAATGGCGATGGGTCATTGTGCTGGCCACATGACACCCTGCTCGTTATATGTAGGCCAAAGAAACATATCTGCGATATGGGTCGCAATGTCTGAATGGGGAATTCTAGATGTAGATTTGCAACTATGTCTGAAATTGCGTCTATTACAAAAATTAATTCCAACCTTGTTGGCCCTCTGTAGAACAAAAGAAATTAATCGCTGCTATTCGAACTTGGAGCTTGTCTACAATATTTGAACTTTGGCAAAGATCTTTATTGTGCTTAAAGCACTGATTTAGTTCCACTCTCCTACTGAAAAAAAAAATGTTTATTAAATGTTACTACCTCATTAAAACCACAAATATGTTTTTTTAAACAGAACTTTAATTAGGTCTCTTTAATTAGAAAAGAAAAGCTACTACCTTGTTGGAGTCTTCCCTCCGTCTGACAGTTATAGATTTAAAATTGATTCGTTGACACGATACAATGTAGCCATGGGCGCCCGCAGGGGGGTGCAAGGGGGTGCAAGTGCACCCCCCTGGATTCTGAGTAGCAAAATTCTAAACATTAGCATTTTTTTATTTTTTGCATGATTACATCAATTAACTATTTAGTAGCCACTGAGCAAGTAGTTATTCCACTGAGGTACAATCATTTTCTAGAGCGCAAATACTCTATAATTCTTTAGAAAAAAATCCATTGACTTGCAAAAGATCTTTAATACGAGTATTTGTAAACAATTGTGGTGGAAAAAAAAAAGCATTAGCAAGGTTAGAGAGACAAGTGGAGTTTTGTTCTTCGACTTTTTAAAAATTATATTTTATCTTTTCAGTTTGTAATTGCAGATTGTGTTCAACCATATGCCAAAGACTTATTTCCCTTACAGCTTGATGGTTAACAGCGTTATAAATGACTATATTTTGTTAAAAATGTGTTTGATTTCTTTTAAAGCAATAGCTTAACAGACAAATAATTATAGGGATGTTAAATCGACAGGATGGCGCGGGGAATCTGTTGTAAGTAATAAAATGGCTTAATTTAATAATTTTTACACTTTAAATTAGAGCGGGTCCTATAAAATTGCGGGTCCTATGAAATGCGGGCCCCACTGCGGTCGCCGGCCCTGGTAAATAGCGGCGTATGCTATGCCGCCGGTCAACTAGTATTACTAGATTATAGACATGTAACCTAGTTCTTGGCTAAGGGGTAAACCAAAATGAAAGATTGAAAAATGTGAAAGCTCTACTGGCAAGATAAAATTAACGATTTAAATTTACAAAAAAACAAAAAACAAACTTATTTTCCTTACTGGCACGTCCGGGTGTAGTGTTCATCAGTTAGATCCGTAAAAAGCAACAAAATGAAATAATCTGGCATATATTGTTCACACTGTTGCAAGCTAGGACAGTCCTCGTCTGTCCTAACATCACGGACTGCTTCTGTTTCGTTTTAGAAATCATCATTAGTTTTATTATCAATAATATAGAGCATATCTAGACAATCAAACCTAGACAATCAAACATAGATAATCAAACCTAGATACTCTCAAAAATGAAAGAATCTTTAATGGACTTAATGATGCTATCGGTCTCATTTTGAACTATCAGTGTAACTCAGGTGTAGCCAGCTTTTATGTTCAGTTGCATGTCTGTTTGGTACATTTGTGTGTACGTTATTTCGTCCACATCTTTGCTAAAAATAGACTTAGACGGAGTTGTAATTCTAGGTTATTGTTTTTTTTCACATGACGTCACAGACATCTGCTGTTTACGCTCTCAAAGTCGTTTTTGGTTGGCGATATTAGAGAAGTCAAATAAATGTGATTGGTTATGCAAATAAGAAAAGGTCGTGAACGCCACCGGGGAAGGCTAGAGCAAGCATTTGTCAGATAGCTTTTGAACTGTTGAGATATATTTTTATTAAGTTCTCAGACTCACTGCATTTTTAGGTAGATTATTCCAGTAGAAATTATATTCAAATATCTTATTGTAATACAGTTTATTGTGCAAAGTAATGTTCATACGCTGGAGATCTTGTTCCGAATTAAAGTTTTGTATTTTGAAGAAATTGTCCTTCATTGAATCAACAAATATAAACTTAAAGCATCGTATCAGTTTTCAACTTCATGAATCCCCGGCAAGTCACAGTCTTATGATCTTAGATCAAAGAACTTCAACATCAAAGATCCGTATGACATCTGACATCATCTTCAAATAAATATCATCCAGTAAGATCATAAAAGACCGGTAACAGTACCTAATAAAATATGAATTAATCAAGAAATTAACAATTTAGTTAAGTAGTACCTGGTGACGGAGCTTCGCTCGGTTTAATAATTTATGGAGGAAATATATTTACTTATTTCGGAAACATTTTTGTAACGAGATAGCTGGAGATTTTATTTACAAAGGGCCACGGGATACACTATAGAAATTTTACTGCCAAAGACAGACGTAGACCGCGAAAAGAGAATCCAAGTCGATCATCGTTATATAATTTTAATGCTTGCATTCGATGTGGCTAACTATGTGGGTTGAAGCTAGGTCTACGTAGCCAGTTAAAATACTTCACCCCAGCTTAATCTTTGGACTCAAAGACAAGGATTGTATAAAGGCATCAAGGAAACCTGCTTCTAGATACCACCTCCCCCACCGTAAAATTATGGAGAAAGTTGTGAATGCTATAAGTATGAAAGTTGCACTACAAAAAGGTTTTAAATTATTAAAGTGCAACTCATTTCTCGCTTTTTATTTTGTATTTTAATGATGCCCAGACTCTTATATACACTTTTTAGATTTCTTTATTATGGAAGCATGAAACAAAATTTGCAAAGGTATGTTTGATTATTGTGTTTTGCGAGTTTTATTAATTGTTTCCACTTAAATATGAAATTGCAGTGTTTGCGACTTTAACACTTTGTTGGCAGGCAAGACTAATAGAGCCTACAATAAGATTTGACGCAAATAGTTAATTATGTGTTATGATACCTTAAAACTTTTTCATACTTTGCAAACACATATTTAATTTACTGCTGTAATACTAGTGACGTCAGCAGTGTCAAGTTTTTTTTTTCTTTTGACGTCATAGATTTCAATGTTTCAATGATGAAACATTTTCAAAGTGATATAACAGTCGACCGTGAGTATTCCCTTGGTGGCTGTAACATAATAGTATTATATGTACATTTGCACACTAGCGCGTCAGTTCAGCATCGCTGGTGTTTACGTAATAAATGGAGTTCCTAATATGTCTTCCTCTT
>JADKLZ010000166.1:28119931-28132351 GCA_021533235.1 Biomphalaria straminea
GGGTAGGGGGATACATGGAGGTGCACTAGCACCCCCATGGATTCTGAGTAAATCTACATCTACTTAATAAAAAACTAATCTGGATGATGTATTTCATTATAAAATCTTTTTTTTTAATTTGGCTACAATGTGGCTATTCACAATTCAGAGGCACGCACGTACATTGTTAGCCATCCATTCCATACGCCTGGGCTAATCTACTACTACATTAACCAAGAAGCATTACATGTTCATCTGCTATTTAGAAGTTAATTGATTTGGTGGTGCGAAATAATTACCAAAATTTGGCTACTCAGAATCCAGGGGGGTGCAAGTGCACCATCTTGCACCCCCCTGCGGGCGCCCATGCTTACTAGTATTTTTTTTGTTTAATTATGGGCCTGTTAATACAGAACATATTTTTTAAGTATGAATTTAGTTCGCTGTTTTCCTTTAATATGTCAAGTTTATAAATAGATTGAATGCATTTAATATGTATATAAGTCGAACTTAAAACAACATTTAATTGGCTGTGTTTTCTGTTATACGCGCAAGGTATCATGACTATGGTCTACATTGTAACCTAACCTTAAGTTCTTCCTTAACACCTTGAATGAGGGATTGGTCCTATATATTGTTTTGGTATTTTTGTAAATGTTTTATATGTTCCAGATGCTCTTTCAGAGTTGAAGGTAATTCATTTCCTAGTCAAAGCCTCATTTCAGGACGACGGGGGATGGCAGCGGGTAGGGTATGGGCCCAGGACCATTCACAAGTCTGACCGATGGTCCAGCGCGAATACCGCACTACAAGGCAGCCACAATCAATTGTGTATAATTTCATTCAATAATATCAGTCAGGCCAGGTTCACGTTGAACAATTTAATCAATACAATCAGTTCATTGAATACATGTGAATATTAACAATGTGATAATAATGATAAAACTAATATATTTTGCCGACAAAACAGAGGTGCCCCAAAATCTTTTTTTTTTAAAGACTGTACAGGTGTCCATTTAATGTATTAGATGAAATGCATCCATGTAATGAACTTTTTATCCTGGGAAAGGATTTTTATCCCATTTCCAGGATGAGCAATGGCTCTTAACCGGCCCTTCTTTCTGGAGGCCCCCAGCAACTAGCTGATTATTTAACTCTTTCTCTCCGTAATTATTTACCACATTCTGGTGCAATCAACGTTAGTATCGTCAGTTAGGAGAGAAAGAGTTAATCACAATGCGGAAGATGCTAAGGTCACATTATGCACAAGCCTGCAATCCACAATACAAAGCAAGCACTTACTATAAATCATCGCAGAAAGAGTCAGAGGCGGCGGCCCAGGAATACGTGACTCCGCATTTTAGAAGCAGATGTCAAGGAAGACACGGGGGCTTAGAAGAAAAGGACGATTGGTAACTTATGACTCAGACGGGACAACAGGCAAAATGAGAAGATACTAAAAATAATACATTATATTGTGATGGAAGATAAATTAATAATTTTAAGTTCTTAAATTGATTTTGTTTTTTACAAATGTTTTTATTAATTTTATTTATTCATGCAAATAATCGATTCCATAAAAGATATTTACCAGAAACAGTCAGTACTGAAGCAATACAACACAGCAGTAGAGGGTGAAACATTGTTGAAACAAACCACGAACACAGTTGAGATTTGAACGTCCAGCTGACTTCTGCTTGTGACACTTGAAGCCAGAACAAACTGAAACAGCGTTTTTTAATGCATTTATATACAGAAGTTAAAACAATTTTTAATCGATGGGTTAAGGGTAATCTTGTGTTGAAAGTGCACCTGATTTTGTTATAATTTGTTATGCAGATGCGACAATTACACATGTGTATAAAATTACTGCTCTGTATTTGCTTGTATTTAGACTTATTTGATCTGCGACTTTTTTCCCCATAAAATGAGTAGTTTTATGTATTGTGAGAAAACACACAATATCTGCCTGTCGGTCCATTTATTTTACAAAGCTCAACTCACTCTGTTTGTGTCTGGTAAAAAAGTTTGTACATGCTTATTGCTCACAAATCTAGGATCAAGTTGAAAATTAGCACAGTTATTTCTTTTATCTGATAAAACAAAAATTAAAAAAAAAAAAAAAAAAAAAAAAAAACTATTCTTTAATTAACTGTTGGTTAATTATTATTTTTTTGGTATTGAACAAGGGAAAGAAATTGTTTCTAACGGATTTGATGTTTTTAGTTGAGTTAGTCTGTTTTACAATTTACAAAATAAGATCTAAGCCACAAGCTTGCGGTTATAAGAAGGGTTTTATAAAACCTTCTATTTCATTAGTGTTTCGCTGAAACAGTTGTTTGTTGAAGAAGTGACAACTTGATTGTATTATGACATCATGCGACAAAATATTATAGCTCTGATCTAGTACCTGTGTATGTTTGTGAATGCTATTTCATCTATTTCAGAAGTACTTCCTTATTTTATAAATGTATTTTTTCGCAGGATATATGGAGTTTATTATTTATGTGGAATGAATGTCAAAGAAGTAAGGTGATGATTAATAATTATATATTGTAATTTTTATTGTAACAGCCACCTTTAAAAAAATCGTTTGTTTAAAAAATTGTTGGCTGTAGTTTCGCTTTAGTTTAATATTAAATTATCATTAAAGGATGTGGTCTTGAACATTCCACGGAAGGAATTCAGTGATAGTAGTTCACTTTTTTATACAGACTATTGATTGAATTCTCAAAGATGTATTTGTTAAACAAAGCCTAGCGACTTTTATTGTGAAAGGTAGTTAAACCTCAACATCCACTTTGACTAACATCCGCTTTGAGTAAGCTTATGGAAAAATGTTGTAAATTTGATTTATTTGGTTTCATTGTATAGACTTCTCTCCTCAAATTCCCGTTGACTATATGATGAAAGTTGTTGAATGCCGTTTTGCTTTAATTTTTCTCTGAAAAATATTTAAATTCTGATAGATTTATTTTAGTTAACCGAGCCCAGTGACTTTAATTATGAAAGGGTCTTAATCTTCCATCCCTATTTAATGTAGGTAAATGTAGTTGTGTTCAAATTGTTTAAATTTTTTAATTAAAGAAAAATTCCCCCTTAACTATGCCCATGGAAATTGGTTAATGAAGTTTTGCCTAGGTTTTTTTTCTATATGAGGATGGTTTTTAAAATCACTAATTTCCCATGGTTGCACTAAGGGTAAAAGTGTAAGGGGGGGGGGAGAGGAAGGGGGAGTAGAATCTCAAAACGTCGATGATGTGAACACCCTTTGCAAGCTCAATGTCATAATTAATATGGATGCACACGTCAGCAGTAATAAAAGATCACTTGTCTCAATAGCTGTCCGTGTATTCGTCCTCTTAACAGATGTCAGGTGTCCGCTAGATCTGGATAGAACAACTTTTTCTGATGGTAACGTGAGACCGGACATTAATTGTTTACAGTTGTAACTGAGAGCCTAGAAAAGGGAAAGTAACTAGAACTGTGAACATTGTTCTGAAAGTCAGATAAGATGGAGTGTGCGAGTCTTGTACGTTTTGAAGGTACAATGGAGCTAAGTTTCTTGGAAACTTTTAGAATGTGCAATATAATAATTGAGTTTTGAGTTTAAATTCAAGGTTGAATTCAAGCAATGCATACATTCGGTGACATTTAAATAATAATAATCCAAAGGGCTGGTTGATAAAAGGAAACTATCCAGGTGTGCAATGTGAACCTGTGTAAATTAAAGATTGTATTCTAGCCAATTTACTGATTTGTATTCTAGCCAATTTACTGATAATTGCACAGTTATTAGATTAAAAGACATTTTCTATAAATGTCAGTGTGCTGAAATAGTTGATTTTTGGGAAGCGTGGTCGAGAGGCTAAGGACGCATAAACTTGGTTAGCTACTTATGAAGGGGGCTCGAGGTTCGACACTCGAATCGAGAAGAATTGTGTTTACTGATCGCCTAAAGGCAGCATGGAAAAACCTTCTCCCAGATACATCCTATCTCTGAGCTCTGAGCATACTATAAGCATGACAGTATCGCTAAATAAATGCTATAATAATAATGGTATTTTTGTAAGTCGTAAACAGTATTGTTTTTTTTCATATCTATTGTCAATTCATGTGTCATTCAAGTTTCACATAGAGATAAGTTTTAGGTTACTTTCCAGTGTTATTTTAGTTCTTATTACAGTTAATGAAAAGATCACAACACTAACTAAACGCTTGCACCTGGCATGGTCAACAACAAAACTTTTGGTCAATTGGTCACAAGGTCCGTCTTGATTTGTTTTGCAATAACCAACGTTGGAAAGGTTACATATTTTTCCAAGGCTACTTTTTTTCTGAAATATAAAGGGTTTAGCTTCCTTTCTAATTAATAAGACTAAATAAATTGATAACTAACATTGATACACTAAATGTTTTTTTTTATCGATTTGTGTCTTGTCCTTGACTATAAATAATTATGCGAAATTTCAACTTAATCCCAGAATAGAAAGTGGGTGAAATAAGGTGATTAAACATAATAGATGTATTAAATTAATACATATATTCCTGTCTCTCATTAAGTAGCATTTACTTCCATTTATATTAATATAAAACAGAATTATTAATCCCCAATAATTAGTTAACTAATTTGTAATTTTCTTAATGATTCAAGTCTAATATATATATAATATATAAGTATGTAATGAAATTTCAAACAATCATTAGACGTAATTTATATTTTATTAAACTATATTGGTCATGTGTTTTGCAACGTTTAAGCAAGAACATGAAATGTTAAATATCCTAATTTAGAAGAGCAATACCAAACACTAATTGGCATTGTTTTGTTTTTCACAAATACAACAATCGAAACAATGTATTATAGATACTTAAAACTATTGTAATCTTTTAGAAGGAAAATTAAAGTTTAATTTAGATTTTCAATAGCTTTAATTTTTTTTTATCTAAATGTGACGGACAGACAGACCGACAGACAAAACGCACAAAAGTAAGCGGCTTTTATCTTGATGGGGCACTGTTATTTCGCTGTTTTTTTTTAAATATGAAATGTATTGTCATGTGGTCGTTGCCGTCACCACACGAAAGTCGCTACATAAACAGTCGATTTTGTATTTACATACAATGTGCATTCTTAGCCTTTCTAAACAAACACACATTTTTTTCTTTTAATTTTAGTAGCTAGTTGACCAGAAAAAACACACACACTTAGCGAATATATATTGGTTGTGAACATTTGTCGTACACCCAAAAGCATCATATGACCCGATACTGAAAATACACAAAATAAATAATCTTTCTTTCTAAGCATAATGTAAACATAATCTACCTTACATTTATATACTGTTTTTAAAGGGGAATAGAAACTATTATTTTTATGTGGAATGTCTGCCCGTCCGTCTGTCCGACAGTCCGTCCTTCCGTCCCATTTAGATCTCTAAACTAGATAAGATATCGAAAGTCCGACATCATGATATTTTAGATCATTTAAAGTTATGACACAACGGCTACTTTTTTCTTTTCTGAAAATGAAAATTTTATTTTTTTAAATCAAATATCATAAAATTACACCAATTATTTATTAAAACTATTCACTATTAATTGTAAAACAAAAAGAAAACAGGAGTCTATTTAGTAAGGGAAATGAGTATTTACCATACATTAAACCCATTTATGCCAACGGTTTTAGATTTTTTGTCGATTTCTTTTTTACAATTCCATGGTAAAGTTAAACACGTTTTTTCATACTTGCTACTACATTTACAAAAAGAAAAGTTTACTTGTATTTTTAAAGTAACAAAACAGTATTTATATAAGTGTAACATAAGTTTAAAAAAAATTAATTTTAAAAAAAAATTATTATTAACAGCAATAGGGGGCGCATTGGTCGAATGGTTAAACGCTTGGCTTCCGAAACCTGAGGTCCTGGATCCGAATCTCGGTGAAGGCTGGGATTTTGAATTTCGGGATATTTAGGGCGCCCTTAAGTTTACCCGATCTAAGTCTAATGGGTACATGAATTTAGTTGGGGAAAGTAAAGCGGTTGGTCGTTGTGATGGCCACATAAGACCCTGCTCGTTATCCGTTGGCCAAAGAAACAGATGACCTTATCATCTTTTCCATAGATCGCAAGGCCTGAATGAGACTTTTTGCTGACTTACTTATGAACAGCAATGCATCAAGACAGACGAAGGATACTGAGCTTAAGGAAGGGGAGAAGTTTATTTAGGAAATGTTTTTTTTTTCTTGAGGCTTTGAATAAGAGATTAACCCTTTAGGGGACGTTTAGAAAATTGGATCATTATTATATGACATCAGTTACTATTATGAGTTAGGCCAGGTTCACATTGAACTTTTTCATTTTCACCTATTCCTTGGTCTGTTTGACCGTTGGAGAACCACACAAGATCTGTCAACCGTCTTTCTCCATTCTTCTCTTTCATTCGCCTTTTATAGAATTTCATTCTGATATTCCTTCTGAAAATATTGAAACCTGCCTACCTACCTGGGGTGGAACACTTTGGGGGCCGATATTAAGTTTGTGTTTCCACACACATTGTCTTTGTAGCCTTGCTTTTTTTTTTGTTGGAAATGGTTTATTTTTATGAAAAAATTGCTTGCAAAAAAATTTTATAAGCTAAATGATCTGCTTTTAGAAATACAAAAGTAGCCGTCGCACCACAACCTTAAGCCACAGGGCATAGAGAAATCAAATTTTTCATTTTTCTTCTATTTTTTACATCTGTGTTTGAGAGATGAACATACTGACATTTGGCACAAACCTAATACGGCTTCTCCCTTTACTGGACCGATGAAAAATAGTTGTAAGTTTAGAATCATTAACAAATGACTATATACAAATAATATTATAGTAATAGTGATAACTTCTAAAATATCGAAATCAAAGTATTTTTACTTTACTTAAGACTTAAAATTATTGTCTTAACATTACAGTAATTAGCAGACAACACAAACCCAGCTGCAACCTGAATTCATTTTCGACGGGAGACTATTTCAGTTGTCTACCATCATCTGCACCTGTTTATTTTTTATTATTATTATAGCTTTTATATAGCGCTACTTTCATGCTTATAGCATGCTCAGAGCGCTTTGGTCCAATCTCATTTGTGAACCAGTTGGGGAAGGGGGTATCTAGGAGTTGGTTTTCCGTGCTGCCTTTGGGCGCTTAGTAAACACAACTCTGCCCGAGTCGGGTGTCGAACCTCGAGCCCCCTTCTAGGTAGCCAAGCCAAGCCAAGTTCAAGCCGCACTTAGCCTCTCGATCACGCTTTCCACCTGTTTTTGGCAATGCCCTTCTTTGAGTATCAAATGTCTCCAGCGACCATCTTTTAAGCTCTCCATCTGTTTCATTCGGTGGCCATCTAATTTCTTCATGACATCTGATTAGATCATTATATAACTTCACCACCACTTTTAAGTTGCCAGAAATTTATATTAAAAAATTAATATGACATAATTTTTTACGGGATATGTATTCCAAATATGTATTCTCTAATCAACGATATAGATCTTCTTCGGTGCATTCTGGACTTCATCACCTTCTCTGTGCTAACGTACAATTGTTTGTTGTCTATGTTTTTGAATGAAAGCAAAGGATGGAACGGAAATAAAAGAGCTCTATATGTCTACCTTGAAAAGAAAGTATCGTTATTATTTATTGTTATTACTAATGTCTACAGTATGTTATTTCGGAAGTCTGGCTGAATAGCTGAATAGGGTTTGAGCTCGAATCCCAAATAAATCTGATCTGTGCTGAGGCAAATCATTAACCATCTTCCAGATATCATTTCCTCCGTATGCTCACAAAAGTGATTAGACTCTGGCATAGTGAGCATACTATAGCACTAGCTTTATACAAAAAGAAATTTAATAAAATGTTAAGCATATATGTTATAACTAAGCAATTACTGATTAAAATTTTTCTTAGAAGCGCAAAATACCGTGATCGCTTTAAAAAAAAGGTTTTAAACAGCTTGAGCTCCAACTTACAGCTTAAGCCTCAATAAAGGGACTAATTCAACATACACTACCACATCTGTCTAGTACAATATTTTTCACAAAATAAATAATTACAAAGTGCTTTAATATATATATATATTTTAAATGCCCAATTAGCTCTGTTACGTACTGCTCGATGTTTGAACAAGGACTTATGAAACTAATGAAAGAAAACAACCAAAATGATCCCATTAAAAACAAAAGTCTTTAAATAGCCTTTCTTTTGATAGACATAACGTTACATTATGTACTGTTAAAAAAATATATTTATGTGTGATTTACAAGATAACGTAAGCATGAGCTTTTATTGTCTAGTGAGAATTTTCACACTTAAAGTTAGTCTCAATAAACTGCTTTGTGTTTTAGGATCTGGTTTAAGTTACAGCAGGAAAGAAAAAGAAGAGAAAAGATTTTGGAGAATATCTGTGGCGATATAATGGTAGTCAAAAAATAAGGCTTAAAATGTGAACAGGGAAAAAATTGGAAGAGATTTGGAAATAAATAGATCAAATGTACAATATCAAGGTCGTCATATTGAAGAAAAGCTTAAAAGGTTGATACTAAGTTGTATAACAGTAAAATGTGAATATTAAAACTACTCTTTTATATTATACACTGGAGAAACGCCACTTTATTTCCATTTATGGATTCGCCATTTTCCAATTGAATGACAAATACAATATACATATTTTGTGAAACTAAAAAAGAAAACAAATACATCTTCATTTTTTTGTAACGTGAATATTTTTTATTATGAGAACCACAAACGTACATAGAAAAAATTATATATATATATATATATATATATATATATATATATATATATATATATATATGTAATCCTTAATTGAAAATACTAAAATAATAGACATTTTTTGAAAGAAAGCTAAAGTTAAACAAAATAATGAATAATTCCTCATGGGTAAAACACATTCAGGGTGCCTCACAATTAGAACTTCTCAATTATCTGCAATGAACGCATTCTCTAACGACCATTGTTAAAGAGAAAAGGATGTATTTCAAGTGTCTTGAGAATAAAGAATTGTAAGTATTTAAACATCAAGTAACAAGATATATCTTTGGTGAACTTTTTACTTTATATCAACTCATTAGGTCTGTCTATCAGTCAAGTAAAAAATTTGTACACGTTTTGTTTCCGTCATCCAAACTCGTACCTAACAGAAATTGTGCACGATTATTTCTTTTACCTAATAACACACAAATCTTTTAGACTTTTTTAAAGTCTATCAATTCGTTTGGATAAGTCATGTAATTAAATTAGTGATATAGCTAGAATAGAAATAATGAATCTGAGCGATTATACTTTTTTATTTTACTAATTGTTTTTGTTTAGTAGAATTTCATGCATTTAGCTTTCTCAATACACGATGATCCTATTATTGGTCTGGATTAGTTGGAAAGGGGGTTAGGGGGGAAAGAACGCTTTTAAAATGTATTCAAAGAACGAAACGACATACATTTGAACATGTGGGCTAAAGCCTTCTCAGGCTTCTCTATTTAACAAGGTAACCCCTGTACTAGCTACGAGTCCGTGACGTGGAAAATTGTCCATTATTTCATGTTTGTGTGTTACAAGGCATCAGACCACAGTGTATAAAGGGGAATAATTCAAATTTTACCACCACTTAAGTCAAGTACAAATTGATTCCCCTTGTTTGAGATAACAATCAAAATAGTTTATCGCCTGTAGTTTATTAACTATTTTGTTAATTTCTACATTGATTCTTGTGTTTTCAGGTGAAGAAATAATTTTAGCTAAATCTGAGATTGGGTGTCGGAGAAATAACGTTTACAAACCTTGGCCATAGAAATACAAAGTTGATATGAGCGTTGCAGTATAAAAAGAAAAAGACACAATTATTATTTGATCTTATTATGCAATCTCACTTTATTTACAATTAGGATATTTGAGCTAATTATTACTATTATTATTATTATAAAAGTCTAAAACAGTTCAGTTTAATAAAACTCTTTAATAGATTTTATACTATAGTAAAAAGATTGATATTCTTGTTTCGTAATGTTGGTTACTGGCTTGCAAAGAGTATGGCCTATTCATTTCCAGCGTCTCTGGAGTATATCTACTTCAATGGGCTTCTGCTTAGTTCTTTGCCATAGTTTTTTATTCGAGCTCTTGTCTGACCAATGGTGGATTGAAATATTCCCAAGGGTAGGTATAGAACTATAGATGAAAACCTATTTTTTTTTGTTCAAAGGGGTGACAACTATCGATTAAAATCGGGGTATTTAGGTGGACCTTAGTTCAACCAACAATACAGTAATTGGAGTTATGGATTAACTATGTAATGTCTACTTTTCTATTCCGAAAAAAAAAAATTAAATAAGTAAAGTTGTTTTTAAAATATTAAAATAATCAAATTAATGAAAGAACTCACGGAGCTGATGACCACCCGTACATTCATTCAGTGAACCAATCGGCTGTAGGAGAATGTCGACTATATATCTTGCATAGCGTATAATATTTTCTACATGACAATCTGGTATTTCATTCACAACACAGTCATTTAGTTGATAGAAGAGGCTATGGGGGGGGGGGTAATTGCCAATGAATAATATAATGCAATATAATGCAATTCGTAACAATGTGTATTTTTACGAAGCTTATACCAACTCACCCTGTCTGTCTGTCTAGTAAAAAGTGTGTACGCGTTTTTTCTGCCAAGCCCAATCTTGGATCAAGCTTATATTTCTAAGTTATTAATCGATACAGACAAGACGTGAATCAAAAAAAAAAAATAATAATCATTTAGTAAATTAGTTATTTGTATTTCATTATATTGTTGAATAGCAACAAGGGAAACTAATTCTTCTGTATTAACAGATATGGCTAAAATGTTTGGGTTTAGTCCCTTTATATAATTGTTAACGCTTTTACTCCCTCACGAATTATACTTTAAATAATTATTAAGTGCACCTAAGATAATAGGAATCAATAAACCAAAAAAACTAATAATTTAAAAATTCAATTATTTATTGGTAGTAAATTATTTTGTTTGAAATCGAGCAATGGAAATAATGTGTACATTATTGATAAATATAGTTCTAATGACAGAGTTCTTCACTTTTAGATGGGCTTTCTAAAAAAAACCAACAACAAGAAGATTTTTAATTATTTTGCTTGTTATAGCTATGCGTTAGCCAGTTAAATTTTTTAAAAATAATTTATACATAACGATTTATCGGTATGCTTTTTTCTTTTAAAATTTCTCTATTCAGCTTGCAAATTCTTCATCCGGGAAATATAGGCAGAAATTGTAACCTAGATACGTATCTCGAAAACAGCTAGGACGATTTCCTAGAAATTTGACATTTTTTGTATACCTTTGGGAAAAGAATTATTAGGTACTTGACCAATAGAAAAAAACAACAACTCTGGTTAGATTGTTATCAGCTTTTAAATCTTAACATCTTTAAAATTAAATGAGATCTGGTTGTAAGATATTATATTTCTTGAGCACAACATGCCAGCTGGTATTGTTGTACTCTTGAATAAAGAGCTAAATCGATAAATAGATGTTTATTTTGCACACCATCTTCATGGTCTTGACCTATATGCATATTATTAAAGCTTTTTATATTCTCATTAAATTTCTACATTTGCTTTAATAAATGATTTTTTGGGAGACATGGGTTTCGATTTTGGATGAAGCTGAAATTTTGCACAATTATTCAACGACATAAACAAAACATGAAACGATATAAAGTTTACAAATGAGTTAATTAGCTCCTGGTAGTTAACTATTTTTTTATACAAACAAGAGACATTAATCACCCACTATTCATAAATGCAACTAAATAGGTAGGGTTTCGTCCATTAAATAATTGAACACATTTTCCCCACACATAACCTTGGCTCACGTTGAGATTTCGAACAATAATTTATAGTATCTAGCAAAAAAATAAATCAATAAAAAAATATCCGTTTAGTTAATTTATTAATCGTAATTAATAACTGTACTGTTATAGTATAAGGGTAATGACTACATTTTTCAGAAATATGGATTTAAGAGTAGAGTGTTTTTCCATAGATGAGCTTTGTGTTTTTAAAAAAAAGATTGTTTATAATATTTTGCTAATTATCATTTCTTTCATTATCTTCGATACTTCTTTCTTTGTCCATAAATATGTCTTTCTTTATTAATAAATATGTCTTTTTTATCAATAATTTTTTTTTATCTTCTCTTTTACATTTTTTTTTCTTTTCCCTAAATCTTTCTGCAATTTGTTTGCTCTATCTCTCTTTCTGTCTTGATCCTTTTCTCTCTTTTCTCTTGTATTTGTTCTTTTTTTTTTGTTCTTCTCTCTTTATGTTCTTTCGTTTCTCTTTTTCTTCTTCTCTCTTTTAAGAATTTGACAATCTAACTCTATCTTTTCTCTTCC
>JADKLZ010000166.1:28139136-28151558 GCA_021533235.1 Biomphalaria straminea
ATTAGAACATAGGATTTGTTGCCTCTTTCCCTAGTGCTATTAGAACAAAGGATTTGTTGCCTGAATCAGCCAGGATAACCAACGACAGGATTTAATCACGGATTAACAAAAATGCCTAGATTGTCTCAATGACAAGGATGTAATTATCTCCTCTTTTAATGTATCTGCAGTAATTTATAAAATAATATAAGATAAACAAGAAATGTATACAGATACGCTTTTGAAAAAAAAATCTTCTTCTTTGAAATAACGTCTGTATTGTATTAGATTATAAAATCCCCATACCAACAAGAGTCACAATAAAAAGACCAATTTGAATTGTACACAAAAATGTTTCAAATATCAGTCTTACCGGCATAGCTGTTCGTATTGTTCTTCATCTGGTAAGGAAACAAAGGTAGATGTTTCCAAATCGGACAGGAGAGTAGCGCACTGTAACAGAGCGGGGCATTGCTCGCTTCTCTTGGCTACATTCGCTGCTTCTGTATTTGTGTAAATAATCACAACACATTTATTTCTGTAGGAGTTGTCTTAAAAAAGGTCACATTTAAAACATAAGGGAACTTTTAAAAACAACTTACAATCTTATGTAACGGGATACTTTCAATGATATTATATTTTATACAAGTAAAGACAAATGAAATCAAAGAACCAGTATCGATAACACCAAATAAAATATAAGCCCATATAACAGGAAAACAGGGGAGTTAATGTCGTCTCTCTCTCTCTCTGTCCTTGTTTTTTTTCTGTTTCAGATAGTGCAACTAACATCATGTAATTATGCCTCTACAAGATAATTGTATAAAAATATCGCTAGAAGAAGATACATAATGCCTTTCTTTTGCGACCTCTCGTCTGACTTAAGAGACTAACCCTTGAAGCATATCCAAGCAGAGAGGTTTTTGTATTTTGTATTGGCCTCCTTCAGTCGAAGAACGACCATGGTTCATCTCGAACATTTTTCATATGGTTGGGGAGCCCTAGTGTCCCCCATCCGGCGAACATGTCCAAGCGAGCGTTGCTTGAGGACTGTAAGATAGGAAAGCCCGTTCTCTCGAGGTTCTGTTACCTATTACATATAAAATGCTTCCAATGGCACGCGTCTCAAATTGCCCCTGACAACCAGTCCAATGGTTCAGATACGGAGCCAGCGGGAACTGTTATCACCAACAGAAGAAGGGGCGAAGGTGAGTAACTGGCGCCTACATTAGTAAGCTTCGGGCAGGAAGGGCTCGTTACCGTTGGTTGACCAACACTGAAAAAACACTGAATCCAAGATGAAAGGTAAAAAATTCGGAACCACATGACGCTGCAGCATTTTCAGCCTTTCATTTACTGCTCACCATCTGCTGTCCAGGACCAGTCCTTTATGCTTGCACTGCAGTGAGCGTGTTTCTCTCCCAACTCTTGGTGTCTATATGAAGAGCTTGATGTCGCGCTATTATACATCTATCTTAGGGCTAGACAAACGTTAGCTATTCTTCCCTCTACTAGATCATTATTTAAAATATTGTGGAAGGCGACCTTTGTTTCATTCGGCAAGTCCAAGCCAGCCAAAGCGTCTACTGCTGGTAACATTGAAGATGTCCTGGTCCTCTACACTTCGCAGGAAGTCCTCGTTGGTGCTCTTGCCGAAATAGTTGTGAAACCCTCCAAAAGCATCGGAGGTGGAAGATAATAAGCTTTTTGTTTCTCTTGAAAGAAAAGTTATTCAATGTTTCATTGTCACATAGAACTGTAACTCGCTTGTACATCACTGACCTTGGGATAAGTTGGTCCTTTTTTTGTTAACTTGGCTACAGTATATTCAATGATGTGTTGATTCTTTTTGAAGACATCAGAAACAGGATAGGAACATTTTATGGCTGCTTAAATAAAACAGTGTGGGAAAGCATGTTTTTAAGTATTAGTACTAAAGCCCTAAGAAAATAAATGAAATAGATTGCTGGTCTGTAATAAGGGTAAAATAATTACCACACAAGTAATGTTTCCATTTTTGTATAGCTTCAACAATCGCAGTGCCTTCTTTTTCTATATCAGATTGATGCTTTTCACTAGGTGAAAGTGTCCTAAAGAAGAAATCTATTGGTCTACCATCGTGGTTTAATGTAGCTGCTACAGAAATATTAGAAGCGTCTGTTTCAACGATTAGAGGGCGATCATAGTACAGGGTACAGGGACAATTTGATTTTTCATTATAGGATACATTTTGTCGGAGAATTTCGGTATCCAGTGGGCATAATATGCTAAGAGCCCTACGATTCTTTTCTGAGACTTCAGATCTTTAGGAGGTGGTAAATCTCGAAGAGCTTGAAATCTGTCAGGATCAGGCTTCAAACGTCATTTGGACATTTCATATCCGAGCAGCTTTACCTTATTAGTCGCGACATTTTTATTTTCGTTGAAGGTTATTCAGTATTAATGAGCTACCTTCTGAAAGCGCAACATATTTTGGTTGTGAGATTCTACATCTTTACGACATATTGTTACATTGTCGACATAGGCAAACGTGTCAGACAACTTTTCTTTTTCTATAATAGTGTCTATGGTTTTCTGGACGCAAGCTACATCATTAGTGACGCCAAAAGGTATTCTGCAAAACTGGTGTATTTTTTTTTCACTCTGTTGGATAGGTATTTTGGTGATAAGCACTCTTCAGATCCAATGTGCTAAAGATTTCATACCTGAAATGTTCTCCACCATTTCATCCACTCTTTGCATACGGTAAGCGTCCAGGTAAGTAAACCTATTTATAGTTTGGCTATAATCGACGACCATTCGCTTTTTGTGCCGCTCATGGGTCGTGACTAGGACTTGAGTTCTCCAAGGTGATTTGGAAGGTTCCATTCCTGTCCTTTGCCTTTGATATAATTGGATTCACTGACATGCCTGTCCATTCTTTGATATTGTCTTCACATCGCTTTCAGTGTCATCTACATCTTCTTCCTGGTACTGTTCCCTGAAGGAAAATCTTAGTTAGCCAGAGGGCCTTGTGATGTGGCCATATTATCCAAGGCTAGGCGTCTTGAGCCTTCAGTATAGATCTACACTATGTTAAAAATATTTTTGTCTATTGGTAGTGGCTATACAATTTTCAAATACCATATTTAAATATTTAAATATGTAAATTAAATTTAGATATCAATTCTAGAACTTAACAAAATCATCCATCCCTTGGTTAATACTTCGTATGTCTAGAGATCTAAGGAGCTAGTAGACAGATTAATATAATAAACTACAAGTAGCAGATTTCAAGAATAAACATAAATCTACATGATATTTCTATATATCTATACATTCACTTTACTTAAACCATTAGTATTTTGTTTTGTTATTTTAAAGACATAAAATCATATACACAATTTACGACCCGCGGGCCGCCGAGAATATCTGGATAATCAAATATGAAATATTGTGAAAACAGATTACACGTCACTTTCTTTAATAGGGATAAAATTAGCTTTTTTTTTTTAAGATCCATCCGGTTGTGGGAGAGTCATTAAAAATGCACTGCGATTTTTATTCCGGACAGACATACAAACATACATTAATAGATATGTGCATACATATACATATATAAATGGATACTTAAATGCATACACACATACATGCATACACACATACATACTTACAATACATACATACATACATAGATACACACATACATGCATATTTACATACATACATACATACATAAATACATTGGATTTTCATCCAACACTCGGTCCGAAATTTTGAAGAAAGATTGTATGAAAAATGGTTCAGTCTTTACACATTGGTCAAGAAATGAGAAATAGACACAATCAACAACCTTGTAACAGTCTGACCGAGAGGCTAAGTACGCTTAAGCTTGGATTGGTTATCTATCAAGGGGGCTCGAAGTTCTCTTTTCAGAACTTGTGTTCTATAGGGTAAATGATGTAAAGGTCATCTAATTCTGTGGCCAACGGTCAACCAGTGCGTCATGTGGCCAGCATAACAACTAACGGACTATACTTTTACCCAACTATTGCTATGTACTTATTCGAGCTGGATGGACTTAAAGGCGCCCAAAGAAAATAAAATTATAGATCCCAGTCTTCACCAAGATTCGAACACGAGACCCCCATTTAAGAAGCCAAGCGCTTTACCACTCAGCCACCGCATCTCAGAGAGCCTAAAGGCTGCACGGAAAACTTTCTCCCATTTACCCCCTCCAACTATTGGTCAAAAAAATTAGGTTGGTCTTAGCACTCTGAGCATGCTATAAACATGAAAGATGCGCTATATAAAATCTATAACATTAATAATCATAATAATGCACGTCTACTTCAAATATTTAAAAATGTAAAGTTCTAAATCTTTATTTTCCTGGATACTAAGAATATAAAACAAGAGAAAAGGAAAACTAAGCAGGCAGATTGTATTACCTTTATTAAACATAAAATACAATACAACATAAATGCATAATAACGTAGTGATCTTATCTATCAAATTATTTATCAGTTGAAACACGGGCAGTGGTGACCGAGTGATAAAGCGCTTAGCCTCCGAATCAAAGAGTTTTAAGTTCATATTCCAAGAATGATAGAGTTTTTAAACTTAAGAAAGACATTTCGGTGTAAGAGAAATCCGAGCAGGTGTTGTGGCAAATGTAAAAATGGACATAATTGTAACTCTTTTCCTTTACAAGTTTCCTTTCAATTTTCAAGACAGATGATTTGAAGATTTGAAATGACAATGACAATGAAAATCTTTCTTAAAACTTATTCCTTCAACACATTTTTAAAAAATCCAACTGCTGCACTATGCCCACTGCGACATCCACTTAACTTAAGATTTACTAGTCGTAGCGCAGGGTGCCTCTTTCTCTTGCTCAAGAATAACAGAATTTTTTTTTAAAAAGAGAAGCTTATCTTTTAAGAAAGCCATTCCTAAACACTGATGAGCTTAGTAAACACCGGTGCCAGGAACAACAATATTACATAAATTTTAGATTAACAAGCGAGTGTCAAACAAAGGGATTACCTGAAGCAGACAGGAGTGAAGCAAAACAACACAGCAGCAGAGGACGAAACATTTTCTGTTCTACAAACACAACGTATTCAACGCACTGCTTCTGGAACGTTCTGCCCACGTCTGTCTCAAGCGCTAACTGACATGTATACAATTAGCTCGAGCTAACTTCTAATTAATGAAACAATAGAATTGAAAATCTGTACATTGACGAAAAAGTAGATCTCAAATGTTTGAACCTTGGTCCCAGTTTTCAGCTATTTTTTTTTTTTCGAAATTTTATAGTATAGCATTCATGGTGCGGCTTTCCTTTCATAAGATTTTTGTTTTGACACTGGAGTTTCTTCAAACAATGCTTAATATGAAATTGAATACACGCTATCACAATGTAATGTGGGTTCCCCTTTGAACAAGGGTACACAACTTTTTTAAAAATCTCTTTGTATTAAAAGTAATAGTATTTATATTTATAAATATACAACTTATAAAATACGCTAGCTGTTTTTTCATGCATATATGTACTGTTTTATAAAACTAGCCTACTTGTTGTTATCATTGTGAATGCTGTCAATTCACAGTAAGCATCGATCGATCTGTCCTTACACTTATTTATTTTCAAACCAGAAAGTCCTTCTTTCCAGATAAATATGGAGTCAATGTGGACCCATATAATGTGTAAGTTTATTACCAACGTTTTTTCTTAAGTTTGGAAATACAGCGTCTGGCACTCATAAAACGCCAGACAAAAACTAATTGGCACTTCTCTTTCAGGTAATAATTTGCCTGCTAGTAGGTTCTTTGGAGTTAAATCAGCTTTTGCACTCAGTGGTGAACTGAGGTATTAAAAACTGGTTCCAAATTCTTGACGACTTAAACAAATTTACTTTCAAATGTCACTATCAAGGAATCCAAATGTCTTGTACTTTTCAACAATTTCACTGGAGAAAGGGACAAGAAAAGATTAAACATGCACACACATTTCCTGGCACGCAACCCATGGTAATACTTTCGCTGAAAAATTTGAAATCTGTCTTCCACTTTTCATTAGAAATATTAGTAAACAAGATTACAAAGAGAGTTTGTGTGATACACAAACTCAGAGGCGGCCCCCGTCGGAGTCGGATCCCTGTCAGATCCGCCTATTCGCAAGATGTTTCAGATGTTCCTTCTAAGTCCCTGGCTCAATTCCTGTGTGCTAATATCCTTAAACTATCGCAATATTTCTGAAAGAACAGTAAAGGTTAAATCATATTTTCAAAAGCCTTTAGTGTTTTTTTCTAACCGTGACGGACAGACCAACTAACAGACAAAACGCACAAAAATATGCTTGTTTTATTCTAATGGGGGCACTAAACAATTTTTTTTAAAATCTGATTTTCTTAAAAAACTTAGGAAATTAGTTTAAAATCATGTCATTTCCGGGCTTTACGCTAGTACACGTAAGCCGCTGCTAAAAGTTCATTTTAAAAAATGTGCATGATATCTACAAGCCAAAGGCATTTCTTACAGTAACATTTCCTCCCTTACATTTACGTAATTGTTTTAGAATTGGTGTTTTGTTATTAAAAAATCGCTTGCATAATTAATTTTATAAATTAAACGGTTAGAAAACTAAAAGTAGCCGTTGCACCTAAACTTTTCAAGCCGCATTTAATGGTGAAATAATATTTTTCGTATCTCTTCTAGTTTTGGCGCTCTGAGTCTGACAGACGGACAGACGGACAGACAGACAGAAAGTCATTTTAAAAAATGTGCGTGATATCTACATGCCAAGAGCATTTTTTCTAGTAACATTTCCTCCCTTACATTTACCTAATTGCTTCACAATTGGTGTTTTATTATTAAAAAATCGCTTGCATAATAATTTTTATAAATTAAACGGTTTGCTTTTAGAAAACTAAAAGTAGCCGTTGCACCTAAACTTTTCAAGCCGCATTTAATGGTGAAAAAATATTTTTCGTATCTCTTCTAGTTTCGGCGCCCTAAGTGTGACAGACGGACAGACGGACAGACGGACATTTTGCACAAACCTAATAGCGGCTTTTTCCCCTTACGGGGGCCGCTAAAAAACCGCAGTCAATATCATTCAAAGAACACAACAATTTATTCCTTAAAATTCCATATTCTTTTCAATGATAGTGCAGTACTGAACATAGGAATGTTTTGTTTCTAGGAATTTTACGGAACTGCCTAATGTTAAAACCCCTAGCTCTGAAAGGCTTGAGGCTGAGATAGTCATTATTCATTTGTATGTTTAACTCTTTCTCTTCGTAATTATTTCCCACGTTGCAATAGAATTATTCATTTTTTTCATTAGTTTCATTACCATGTTATGATTAAACTTCAATAACTTTTTTGAATTTAATCGGGAAATGTTATAGTAGGTATATAATCATAGAAGAATGCATGCTGTTTTTATATAACAAAAATTCAAGTTTATAAAACCAAAAATTAATTTAGTTTAACTGGGATCAAATCAATCTTATTATGATAGGCTGGAGTGAAGTAGACAATGTTCAATGCCGCTTTGCGCAAACTTTCACGTTAAGAGTTTATGGTCGGGATATTCGTCTTTATTTTAGGAAAACACTTTTCTAACATTAAGCAGGAACCTCATTAGCTGTTCCGCTTAGCATCTTGTCCTATGCCAACCCAACACTTTCAACACAATTCTTCATAGCATCGAATAAATACCGGCCTGAGTTTGTGTCTATGACTGGATATATCGAAATATTGCCAAAGCGAATAATATTCGTTTACTTTAAGCTTTTTAGAATGACATGTAGAGACAATGTTGGTCAGCCTCTTCATCAAAAGTGATAAGAATCAGAAGTTTCATACATTTATATACATATTAAATGTATTTTTTAAAATAAATTTGAATTTTTTATAAGTATAATATTTGGGCACACCTTATTTCTGTAGGTGTCCGCTGGCCACATAAAATACTATAGCGGGCCACATATGACCCGCGGTTCGTAATTTTCCCGATCCTGTCCGAGACTGTAGAACAGCGGTTCTCAAAGCACGGCGACACTTTTTTTTTTACAATCCACCACTCTTCCGCGACCCCCCCCCCCCCAAACGCACAAACAGCGATAAAAGAGTAGACAATAACAATCCATGCTGTAGAATGTAGAGTGTAGAGAAGGGGTTCTCAACCTGTGGGTCGCGACCCCCTTGGGGGTCGATTGACGATTTGATAGGGGTCGCCTAAGACCATCCAAAATATAGGTTATTATTGTCTTTTCTTCTATTACTGTATGTGTGTGTGTGTGTGGGGGGGTTTCGCAGCAGACGGGGGGATTTAAAAAGGGTTCACCGAGCTTTAAAGGTTGAGAACCGCTGCTGTAGAGTGTGTAATAGGTGTTCTAAAACTGGATGAGCGTTCTTCTTAATGATATGGCCAAACAAAGGGATGTCATTCTGATAACAAAGAAAATTTGGATTGTCTTTTGTTTTTCATATCTTTGTTCTTTTATTTAAACCGAGAAAAAAATAATGATTTTAAATTCAATATTTAATTAAAAATCTATTAACATTTTAATAAAATTGTGTATTCTTTGCATTGTCCCCCATTTATCCATCCATACATACATCCATGCATTTATCCATTAATTTATCTGTTTATCCATCCATACAATTATACATCCACCCTATCAACTATCCATTTTCCAATTAATCTCTTTTATCAATCCATCCATCGATCCATTAATCTACAGTTCATAATCTGCCAATTTAATTATCCGTACAACCATTCCAAAATCCCATTCATCTTTGTTTTGCAATCCCATCCATCCGTCCACAATTTTCCATTTCCATTTGTTATCTACACTTCCATTGGTCCATCCATTCGTCTATCTTTGTAAAATGTTTCTGGTGTTCCTTCAGAGTTGAAGATAATCCACTTCCTAGTCTAAATCTTTCCGCAGGACGACATGGGATGGCAGCGGGAGGGGTTTGAACCTGGGACCATCAAGACGACCTAAAGACTGTCCAGCGCGCATACAAGACAGCCATACAGTCATCCATATGACTGTGTCACACTGACCCACCTGTGGATCTTAACAATATAAATTAAAAATAGACACTCATTTACATAATTAGTCCGTATTGTTAGAAGCTTTAATCTTTAATAGACTTTTAAGTAAATCGTAGTTTAAATCAAAAGCTGTTCCCCTACCCTGTGTCTACTGAAACACAAACAAACAAGAACTCTTTTGTTTTAACAAATGGAGCACAGGTTTTCAATTACGTCCAGAGACACCACTCCTTACGCTTACTTCTCTAGAGACTAACACAAGAAATATTGTATTGATAAGTTCTGCGAGCTAGATTTCTTACGAATACATGTTCGTTTTGAGTTATGAAGCATTTAGAGATAAAAAAACATATCAGATAAATCATAATTTACATATAAAAAGAGTAGCGTATTTTTTATAGGGTTTGGGGGAAGTAGTTTTCATCACTCAAAAATACTTTATTATATGCTTAAAGACAATATTTACTTCGAAACCTAGAATTGTCGTTTTTAAACATTGTTATGTATATATTAGAAATAGTAACTTAATTGGGCACTGTTAAGAATGGAGCTTCAATGTTAAATAATACAAAAATATTTACTAACTATAAAACTACAATCTGGCAACCAGAATGGTAAGTCAGAATTATATTTTACACACCACCGTGATGCTAATGAGTAAACATAATAGGGGTCTACAATTAAAATAGATCGCTAAGTGATCCACAGGGACCAGTCATTTCATCCCTGGTTACTTTATCCCTGATCACTTCATCCAGTTACTTGGTCTTTAGTGTAATGATCACTGTAATGGTTCCTCTGTTGTGTTGAATTAGTTGTAACTGAAGTATTTCTAAGTTGCTTCAGGATACTAAGTGCATGGGTATAATTTGTATCGATGTAATTACATATGCGAATTCGACATTGACCACAAAACAAATACTCACAGGAACAAAACTCAAATGACTTAGTTGACTTCGAGATGAACTTTAACAATAACTTTATTTACAAGATGGGCCACAGTCTAGTCGGTCGATAAAAGATGTCTAATCCCCTTGAGAGTCTAGCAGTAACTGAATTCCTCTACGTCAAACTTAACCTCTAACCCTACAGTCTGTGTCGTCGTAAAATGTGCGTTCAATGTCGGTACCAAAAAGTGCGCAATTCTAAATTAAAATAAACTAGCTATCTAACATTAGTCACTTTAACTTTAGTCAATTTATACCTGGTCTTTTCATCTAGGTGGACTACATCTTTAGTCACTTTATCCCTGGTCATTTCATTCAGGTGGACTACATCTTTAATTACTTTATCCCTAGTCATTTCATCCAGTTGGACTTCATCTTTAGTCATGTCATCCCTGGTCATTTCATCCAGGTGGACCACATCTTTTGTCACTTTATCACTGGTCATTTCATTCAGGTGGACTACATCTTTTGTCACTTCTTCCCTGGTCATTTCATCCAGGTGGACTTCATCTTTAGTCACTTCATAGCCAGGGAGGTTGAAATTGGATTCAATCCACCACCTCCAAAAAAAAATCTCTCTCATCGGAATTTTGTTCCCTGTAATCTGTTTTCATACCAACCGCTTAGCTCCATCAAGAAAATCAACGATAACTCCACCAACATCCGAAGAAATAGACGAAATAAATTTAAAAAATATATATTTTAAAAAGTATATCTAAGGGAAATAATTTCCAAAGACAGTATATATTTATATTATGGGATGAGCTCTTTTTCTCTATATGAACAAATATTTAATAAGAATACATTAATGTACTAATTGGTTGTTTTTTTTTTTCATCTTATATCATCGACAATGAAAAATTGTTTGAAATCGCAATTAGATCCGAGAAAGGATAATGGAAGATGCCCTCGAGGGATTTGAAGGTACTGTAAGCATTGAGGGAAGAAGAATTACTTACTTGCGCTTCGCAGATGACATGATGGCCTAGCAGGGACAGAAGAAGAACTAGCCAACCTAGTGATGCGCTTTGACAAGACTTCCGCAGCATATGGCATGCAAAAAAGTGCAGAAAAACAAAACAAATTATGACCATAGCCAACAGGTCTTTATAAGGGTCACCAGTGTTGGAGGTGAAAAGCTAACTAGAGTTAGCAGCTTCAAATACCTCAGAGCTATTGTCTCGGATGAGGGAACAAAACCCGAACTACTGGTCCGAATAGCACAGTCCACAGCAGCCCTTTCAAAACTTAAAATTATATGGAAAAACAAAGGCTTAGTCCTCGACACCAAAATCAGACTGATGCGCTCCCTGGAAAATTGTTTTATTTTCACTTTCACACATACACAAACATATTACCTGTTACCTATCCCTTAGTCTGTGGACCATTGGGGCACCAAGACCTTTAGACCGTCTTTTTCCATTCCCCTCTTTGCCCTGTTTAGAACCTCCTCCAATGGTAGAACCTCCTCCTATGGTAGGCCCGTCCATTCCTTTATGTTGTCTTCCCACCGCTTTCTCCCACCGCTAACTCTGTGTGCCTCTCCTTTTTCTTCCTGGTACTTGAGGAAGTTCTTTGTGCGCCCCGAAGATCTTGTAATAAGGCCATAGATTTTAAGCTTACATTTTTCAAGGTAGGTAGCAGGTCATCATGTTGTCCGATCGCTGCAGTAACCCTGTCTCTGATCTCTTGGTTTGTGATGCGGTCTTTGAATGTGATGCCTAGGATCCTTCTGTAGCATCTCAATTCCATTGCTAGGATCCTCCTCTCTAGCTCTGCAGTCAGCGTCCAAGACTCACAAGCATAAAGAAATGTGACCATGACCATAATACAATTTGTAATTTTTAAAAAAGTTTACTTCTTTTTTCGTGGAGCCAAAAAATTACTTAATTAAAGCCCTTTAATAAACTAAGACATGTAGGCCTATTACCCGTGAAATGATACAAATATGTTCATTATTTTTACTCTTTCTTGATTTGTTTCATTCAGACTTATTATTTATTACTTATTAGACAGTTATTATTCTTCGGTAAAACACAAAATACTAGAGAATATTTCTTGAATGTGCAATTTCGTTAATAAGTCGTTTAAAAATATAATAAAAATACAATAATTATAAATAAGCACATGCTACGTAATTGAATTCTTTCTAGATGTTAGAGTTTGTTTTCAGTTCCTGACATCAAAAGATAACCTGAGGATAAAACAATTTGATTATTTGTCCGATTATCTATAACTTTTTTAAAACATGATTTACGTGAGTTTGTTTGTAATTATTGAAAAAAATGGTCGCCTGATTGGTTGTTATGCGCTAATCGTCATGATAGTTGAAGTCCCGAGCTATTCCACAGACATGTAAGACCTTATGGTTAATTTACAATAATCTTTATTTGAGTATTGTCCTAGACATGCAAGACCTTATGGCTAATTTATAATAA
>JADKLZ010000166.1:28165792-28192746 GCA_021533235.1 Biomphalaria straminea
ATATATATATATATATATATATATATACACGTTTTTTTTAGTAGAATAAGTGTTGCCCTCTAATGCCAGATTTCACTTTGGTATCTGCCTGTCATAAACTCTTTTTTGTAACAAAACTGACAGCAACTCTCTCTGTCATTCTGATCAAAAGTTTTTGCACTATATTTCTCACACACCCAATCTAGGATTAAGTTAACAATTCGAACAATTATTTTTATTTTTTTTTAATTCTTACCTGACGAAACAAGAATCAATTCCAAAAAAACTAACTATTCTTTGACTAACTATTGGTTATTATTTCTTGTTTGTTTGTCATTAAACAAGGGAAACAAATTGTTTTAACAGATGTAATGTTTGCATTTTGAGTTAGTTCCCTTTATTCTCTACAGAATTATGTATATCTAAAAGTATGAACCTAACAAACAGTAATTACAAACCTTCTAATTGTTTCGCTTCCACAGTTGTTTGTTGAAGTAGTGACATTTTGATTATATGATGACATCATACGACAGAATATTATAGCTATAATCTAGTACCTGTGTATGTTCATGAATGTTCATACATCTATTTCGAAATACTTTCTCATTAAACAAAAGTATCTGTGCAGGATATACGGAGTTTATTATTTTTATGGATTGAATATTTAAGATTTAAGTTTGAGATGATTAATTGTTATAAATTATAACAGCAAACGTAATAAATTTAGGTTCATACAGACAGGGCCGGTCTTGGACCATTGCAACCTATACGGTCGAAGTGGGCCCCGCGCTTTCATAGACCCCGCGCTATTGCAATGTGCAATTATAAAATTGAAAAATATACATTCAAAAATTCCTGGAAATCTCCAGAATTTATTAAAATTGCCTGAAAACTCATACAAATCTCCAGAAAAATAAACAAAATTGTCATTTATGGGTGTCATTCATTATGGAAAACGCCAATCCTACGCGCGATAAAAGAAAAACAGCAATGCTAGCTTTCAAGTAATAAAATGTAATAAACGGGCGAATTTTTACCTTAATCGGAAGTTCCAATACTTTATTTACTTTAATAGTCATTGCATATAAATGTACCATTGGTTACAAGGTTCGTGAAGTACAAATCACAATATTTAACTTAGTAATTAATGAATAAAATTCAATGTCGAATTTTTTTCTTATACAAAGTCTTAATTTTCACTTATTATAATTTTTCTCAAACAAACTCGCCCCTACGCAAACAGTTTCGCATAGAGCCCCCAATTGCTAGGACCGGCCCTGCATACAGGTATGTCAGAAGTAGTTTAATATTATTGGATGTGGTCTTGAACTTCCTCCAAAAGGAATTCAGTGATAGTAAGTTGCGTTTTTTTTTCTAAAGACAATTGCTTCAATTCTTAAAGATACATTTTATAAACGGATTCTAGCGAGTTCTATTAAGATAGTTCAACCTCAACATCAACTCCAAGAAGACTTATTGATATAGATTATTTTCGATTGGTTTTATTTGTTTTCATTGTATAAGGTAACTCCTTTTGACTATTAGAATTCGTTGAATGCAGTTTTGCTTTAATTTTTTTTTTATAAAAAAGCTTGAGTTCTGAGAGATTTATGTTGATTAATGGGGCTTAGTGACTTATTTAGTTAATTATGAAAGGGGCGTTATCTACCTGCTTTTTTTAAGTTGGAGAATGTAGTTTTGCATATATATATATATATATATATATATATATATATATATATAATTTTAATGGAGGAGATTTCAATCGTAAATCCCCCCTTTAACTATGCCTATGGAAATTGATTTAGAATTGTTTTTTTTTCTAATTGTAAGTTGTTTTTTTACTATCACTAATGTCCATTGATTGCGCCAAGGCTAAAAGTGTTGGGGGGGGGGGAGGGTAGTTGAATCTCAAAACGTCGATGGTGTTAATACCATGTGCAAGATCAATGATATAATTTTAATATGGATTTACACGTCAGCAGTAATAAAAGGTCACTAGGAAACTGTGTGAACGGCGCAATTAGTGTCCGCGTGGACTGTGGACGCTCTCCTAACAGATGTCAGGTGTCCGCTAAATAATGGACAGAAGAAATGTTTTAGAGGGATGTTAAAGTGAGACTGGACAAACATTGTTTACAGTTGTAACTGAGTGTCTAGAAAGGGGAAATAATTAAAATTGTTTTCATTGTTTTGATAATCAAATGAAGGCTAAGAGATTTGTACGCCTTGAACGTCCTGTAGAGTAAAGTTTGTTTGAGACCTTTAGAACACCCTGTAGAGTAAAGTTTGATTGACACCTTTAGAATGTCCTGTAGAGTAAAGTTTGTTTGAGAATTTTAGAACGTCCTGTAGAGTAAAGTTTGATTGAGACCTTTAGAGCGTCCTGCACTGTAAAGTTTGTTAGAGACATTTAGAATGTCCTGTAGAGTAAAGTTTGTTTGAGACCTTTAGAGCGTCCTGCACAGTAAAGTTTGTTAGAGACTTTTAGAATGTCCTGTAGAGTAAAGTTTGTTTGAGACTTTTAGAATCTGTAAAATAATATTATAGTTTGGAGTTGAATTCAATGAATCCATAAATGCTGTAACATTTAATTAATCCAGGTGTCGAATGTGAACTTTTGTATAATTGTATATAAAAAGATTATATTTCTAGCCTCTCTGCTGAAATATATTGAAAGTTCCCCTGTCAGGCTTTGTGGTCTTACGGCAGATGGTGTAAAGGTCATCTGATTCTGTGGCCCACGGTTAAGGAGGGTGTCATGTGGCCAGCACAACGACCAACCGCCTTTACTTTTCCCCAACTAATGTCACGTACCCATTTGAGCTGGGTGGACTCAAGGGCACCCGATAATCCAGAAATTAAAAACCCAGTCTTCACAAGGATTCGAACCCGGGACCTCCAGCATGGAAGCCTAGCGCTTTACCGCTCAGCCATTGCGCCCTCAGATAATTATATAATTATCACATAAAAATGCAAACATAATGTCAGAGTGGTGAAAAAGTGATATGTTTGATTTTTTTTTCTTTCGTCACTTTATGTGTCGTTCTAGTTTCATAGAGATACGTTAAAAGTTACTCTCCAGTGTTTCTTTAGTTCTTATTACAGTCAATGAAATGATCGACCTGGTATGTGGATAACATGGAGGTTGTTTGAGCTATGACGGACAACACTAACTAAACACTTGCACCTGACATCATCTATAAAAAACGATTGGTCACCAGGTCCGCCTCGACTTGCTGTGCAATAACAACCGTTTGAGGAGGCCAAAAATTAGTTCATCGCCACTTTTAAAATAAACAAACAAAAAAGGATCATTTAAAAAACGAAGCTTTTTTTTTACAATAAAAGAATTACTAATTGCTGACTTTTATCTGAAAATTACAGTGTTTAGCTTCCTTTCTGTTTAGTATAAAATTATTAATTAATCAGTAATTATTAAGTAAATAAATGTTTATTTTTTTGTAAATTGATTTGGGTATTATCGTCTACTGAGAATAATTATGCAAAATTTCAACTCTATCCAAGAATGAACAAGATTACAAAGAGAGTTTGTGTGATACACAAACTCAGAGGCGGCCCCCGTCGGAGTCGGATCCCTGTCAGATCCGCCTATTCGCAAGATGTTTCGGATGTTCCTTCTAAGTCCCTGGCTCAATTCCTGTGTGCTCCTATCCTTAAACTATCGCAATATTTCTGAAAGAACAGTAAAGGTTAAATCATATTTTCAAAAGCCTTTAGTGTTTTTTTCTAACCGTGACGGACAGACCAACCAACAGACAAAACGCACAAAAATATGATTGTTTTATTCTAATGGGGGCACTAAACAATTTTTTTTTAAATCTGATTTTTTTTTAAATTTAAGAAATTAGTTTAGAATCATGTCATTTCCGGGCTTTACGCTAGTACACGAAAGCCGCTGCTAAAAGTTCATTTTAAAAAATGTGCATGATATCTACGTACCAGAAGCATTTCTTATAGTAACATTTCCTCCCTTACATTAAGTAATTGTTTTAGAATTGGTGTTTTGTTATTAAATAATCGCTTGCATAATTAATTTTATAAATTATACGGTTTGCTTTTAGAAAACTAAAAGTAGCCGTTGCACCTAAACTTTTCAAGCCGCATTTAATGGTGAAATAATATTTTTCTTATCTCTTCTAGTTTAGGCGCTCTGAGTCTGACAGATAGACAGACGGACAGACAGACAGAAAGTCATTTTAAAAAATGTGCGTGATATCTACATGCCAAGAGCATTTTTTCTAGTAACATTTCCTCCCTTACATTTACCTAATTGCTTCACAATTGGTATTTTATTATCAAAAAATCGCTTGCATAATAATTTTTATAAATTAAACGGTTTGCTTTTAGAAAACTAAAAGTAGCCGTTGCACCTAAACTTTTCGAGCCGCATTTAATGGTGAAAAAAATATTTTTCGTATCTCTTCTAGTTTCGGCGCCCTGAGTGTGACAGACGGACAGATGGACAGACGGACATTTTGCACAAACCTAATAGCGGCTTTTTTTCCCTTACGGGGGCCGCTAAAAAATGGGAGAAAAAGTATCAAAACGTAATAAAGGGATTAAATTCATACATATATCCACGTCTCTCATTTAGTAGTATTTATTTCCTTTATTTTGATATCAAACAAAATTATTGACCATCAACATTTGGTTAACTAATTGGTTAGTTTGTTTATTAATTCATGTAGTCAGGCCAGCGGCGTAGCTAGGGGTGCGGGGGCCCCGGGGAATCGACATCTTTGGTGGCCCTTGCATTTAACATGAAATATATAAGACCAAGATCCAAGATTAAATTGGTTCAGTATATCAGTAAACTTAAAAATAAATTATCATTAAGACTCTTTTAATAAATAATACCGTGTTTTTTAGGTAAAAAATGCACACGTGACAAATCTCTATTCATATCGATTTACGTTGTGCATTCGGTGCAGCAAAGACATCTATAACATCTACATTGATACTTTCTAGTATTTGTGACTTCACTGACATCAAAGCCATGATAAGCCTTTCTTGCGTCATTGTGCTCCTAGGATAGTTTTTGATGAACTTGAGCTTTGAGCATGACGCAATGGAAGTGGCCTGAGTTAGCGGTATTTGGAGGAGGTTGCAAGGTTTGAGCACACGTTATTACCATTTGAAGCCCGTTTCCGCAATATGTTGATTGTGGATCGTATTACTGGTTTGTTGATCAAAACTGCTTGTACATCAATGACATCATTGAACAAGCGATTTGCCATATATTTCATCATACAAACAGGAAAAAGTAACACTGTCATAAGCGTGTTATCATCCAACAGTTGTCTTGGTTCAAGAAGAAACCCAAAGGTATCCATTTTTCTCCAGCCTTTGTAATCTGTCCTTCATCACCATTTGAAATCTGCCCAGCACTTCTGTCGCAACACGTTTGAAATGCAGTTCTATTGACAGTCCTACATAAGAACTCAACTTCCCATAAAGTCTTTTCTTTTTTCTGGTTGTTTTGTTTACAGGAATCCATAGTATTCACTACCTTCTTTTGATTTTTCTTTGGATTGGGTGATCAGTTTCTTCAGTTTCTCGTCATTTAGCTGAAAGCATGCTCGAGTATAGAAATACTCCGATGGGTAGAAGACTCAGGGACATTAATCCAACAGATTAAAAACTATTGAAACCATCGGTAACTGAAAATGCGACATTACTCAACGAACGACAGATGAAAAGCAAAGTGAAATACGATGCAAAAGCAAGACTACCTAAAGATTACTCTGTCGGAGAGAAAGTGAGAGTTCGTCTAGAACAAACGTGGCAGAAAGTAGTTGTCATTAAAAAACATTCCTCACTAAGATCTTACATCATAAACAAACGATGGGAAAACATACAGAAGAAATCAACGCTTGTTGAACAATGGTTTCGATCTTTGGGCACTATGATACCGATGAAGGCAAAGAACAGTAAACTGTTAGAACAAACAAAACAGACAGTTATAGACCAGCGTCTAGAGAACCTGTTGTGCCAGTCAAGACAACCAGAAGTGGTCGAAATGTTTAAGTTCCGAGTAGATATCAGTTTAAGAACTTTAGTAGGAAGGATGTGATAATAACTTGAAAAGGAAGGATCTCTGGGGTTAATATGGAAAAAAAAAGTTGAACAATTCAATTTTGCTTTTGGATTTATGCCTATCAGACGTATTTGCTAGCCAGACAGACGGCCACTCATTGTGGCTGCGTTATCATAGGTTTAACCAATGCATCACGCTGTTTTGTAGCCCCACCCTGATCAACACGAATAATGGAAAATTTTAGCATTAGTAAGAATAATAATAATAAAAAATACGCTGTATATCATAGAGTTTAATTCGTGGCCAGTAGCGTGCTTAGGGAGTGGCAAGTGGTGCTTGAGAGGGGGGCCCGCGATAGGAGATTTTGTTGTCACAAATTTGATCACCACATATTTTCCTAATAAAATCAAATTGGATGTCGATGTTTTGTATACGAAATAAAATATATGGATTGGTTGCTTCCGTCTATTTGTTTTTTTTTCCTATAGGCTATGGCAGGGGTCGGCAACCCGCGGCTCGCGAGCCGCATGCGGCTCTTTGGGTGTGAAGCTGCGGCTCTTTAGTTCTACACGCAATTATTATTAATTTTATCGAAACATTTTTTAAAGTAGTTCTTAATAGCTTAATGAGTGTTAGGCACAGATTCTATCTTTCAGCCACTTGTACTCGCTTTTCACCACACCCCTCCCCCAATACACGCGTCGTCAATGTTGTCAGTCCGTCAGAATCTCTCGAATGGACGCCATCGTCGAATGTTTCTATGTAGGTCTCAATTCGCTTTCGACGCAAGACTGCGTGCTTTGGCTGTGACATAAATTTTGTTGTTTCAAGTAAATGAGTTAGAAGCGATTATCTTCTCAATCTTATATGCAATCTACAAGTAATGCTAATCGGGCAAGCTTTGTTGTACCACTAGAAATTGCACAAAAATGCAAACCATTTATAGATGGTGAGTATGCCAAAGACTGCTTCTTACGTGCATCTGAAGAACTGTTCTGCGATTTTAAAAACAAACCACAAAAAAATCTTGAAAAAAAAATCAAAGACACGGCACAAGCTGCTCATTTAGTCAGCTATATGTCTTCTTATGGTCCAAAAGAATAACTTAAAGGATCGCTACCTCGGGACAAACTGGAGGGAATGATATAGTTTATCGTACAATAATACATTGAAAACTATAAGATCAATTTAAATAAATTCTTTTCAATAGCAACTGATGGAGCCAGAAATATGACTGGAAAAAATAAAGGGTAACAACGATTCCTCATAGCAAAATAAACCATGAAATTCTTACGTTTCACTGAATAATACACACAAGAAGCACTATTTACCCAAAACGATTCGACCCAAAAATAGTTGAGGTAATAAATTTGGCAATCAAGATTGTTAACAGCATCTTTTCCAAAGCAATCTACCATCGTCAAATTAAATAATTCTTAAACAAAATGGAGACTCAGTATTCTGAGCTCCTTCTTCCTAATAAAGTGCGATAGCTTGCTAAAGGTAAGTGTTGAGACGTTTTGCTTAGTGCTTGAATGAAATAATACATTCCTAAATGATAAAGGCATTAATATCCTGTATTAGAAAACGACAAATATTTGCAAACATTTTATGGTTGATATAAAAGAGAAATTAAATGAGCTGAAACTAAAACTGCAATGAAAGGGAAACCCATCCTATGTTTTGGTAGAAGAATTGGTTTATTTTGAAGAAAAATTAATTCTTTTCGCAGAAGATATTGAGAGTTAAGTCACTTCATTTTCAATGTCTAAAGCAGTATCACAATAAAATCAGAGCTACTGTTGACACGAATTACTTATATATATTGTTTTATTTGTTGTGACAAACACTATTTATATTTCAATAAACTTATTATTTTAGTAAAAAAAATAATTGTACAAGTATTATTTATTGTTGTATGAAAAAAAAAAGTGCGGCTCTTTAAAACTTTAAAATTGTGTAAATTGTAATTTTTGGCTCTTTCAACTAAAAAAGGTTGCCGACCCCTGGGCTATGGCCATGTGAGTAATTTGTAAACTTTTTTTAAAGTTGAAAGAATTTTCTTTATGCAGAACAATTACAATACAGTATATATAGCACTTAGCGCGGCCAGTAGTAAGCCAACAAAGGCTACGCAATGTTCTATGTTTTGTAACAAAAACGAAGGCCCACAGCGTTAAGGCAGACATACTGTCTTGTTATTGTTACAGCGTTAGAGACGGATTAGCAGGTTAGCGTGATGTGGTACGGTATATATAGTTTATCCTTACGGGGCCCCGAACATGACACACGCACAGGGTACCGCGCACTGCTAAGGACGCCCCTGTTCGTGGCAACAAAGAGAGTAATATTCTTAGTTTTACCACCACATCAGTCTAGTACAGTGGTTCCCAAACTTTTTTGTCTCGTGGACCCCTGGACATGATTTCTGGTTTTCCGTGGACCACCTGTTTAAGTAACATTGAATTTTTGAAAATTCATAAAATTCAATTTTACACGTTTTATTTAAATAATTTCCAACCAAAGACACTAGGAGTGAAAAAGTAACTATCACTTAATACATTGGAAACTTTTTGTTTTTAAAGGTTTGCAAGCTCGACTGCCATTGCTACGGAGATTATTTTTTTTATATTGAGATTTGTTGTTTTAGTAAAAAGGTTTCACAAAGACCTGTTTTTCGTGGATTTCTTGAGCTATAATAATTTCAATTTAAAAAATACATCATTACCAGACAGCTTTGACTCGGGCAGCCGTATTGAAAAATATATTGCTTGTAGAAATATGTGGGTTGCAAAGACTTACATTAGAAGACAGAAATATTTAGCTATATTCCTATAGAGCTCAAGAATTTAGTGGACTCTACTACAATACTATTGCCCTAACAGAGTTTTCCTGGATTTTTCTCATAAAGCCACCACAAACGATGGAGCTGGAATACTTATTAAATGGCCCAATGGAGCAAAATAATTTAAAAATAAGATCATTATAACTAATGAGCTCTAGAACGACACAGACAAGAAATAGGAGCACTGTAGCTAACGGCTATCAGGTAGCGAATCAGCAAATTTCACCAAACAGTTAATTTTTTTTTCTTCAATAATATAAAAATAGTCCTTCAAAGCTTGACAAACTCTGATGCCTTCTAAATAAAACAACTCATGATGCCTGGACTGACGTATGGTGGTCACGTGGCCTGCTCGGACGTTTGGGCTAGGATGTAATTATCTACATAATCTGAAGGAACACCCAAACGATTTTTTTACAAAACCTATTGTGTGACATTGTAAAGCTCAACAACAACAGCAATATCTGTTCTCCGATGTTTAAATAGAAGGAAATAGAAGGCTGACACACTTGCCAAATGTGACAAAACAAATACACACTTGAACGTCGCACTCTATCCGGAAGAAATTAAACTAATAGTAAATTATAAAAACGAGAAATAGACAAGCTCTCATTCGATATACAAGAAAGACCTATTATAAACTATCCCGATAGGACCACCTATAATTTTTCACATCAGAACTATACATCATAATGAGAAAATTTATGTTCGGAAGCTCAAAATTGGGACCATTGAAATTTTCCCTTTTGGATTATCCGCAGAAAATGCCAACCATGTCTTCCAAATTGCATTCTTCATCGAGATGCCCAAAACAAGACACCAGCCCCAAAAGCATGAAATTCTTTTAATGATATAAGTTTGTGTAAGAGTTATTACAATTTCTTCAACGGCTGGTAAAATCAATAATTTGCCTATCGTGTGAGGTTTTCAGTATTTTACTATGATCATCAACTTTTCAATGTCAGGTCAAAGAAAGACTTTATCTTTGAATGTTTGAAAGTTTTGCAAACCATTATCTTTTTATTATGATGGTATCATCTCAAATGATTCTCCAGCTAATTGGTTTCATATCATCATAAAAATGACATTAACACCCGTTTGTTTGACAATGAAGTAATAAAGTTCAATTTCAAATACTTAACGCTGTACACTCTACATTTCTTTTTGTTAAAGTTATAACTAGACAAAACTACAGTATGCAAATATAGTAAATAAATTTAATAAAACAATTTTTCACACATAAATCACGCACTCCTTTGTGCTGAGAATTAGTTCTGCTGTAATTTGGTCCTCTCCTGGTGCTTTGTGTTTCAAATGATGAATGTTCATGTCATTTCTCTTCACATTTGAGCAAGTAATTGCGTATTTAGCTTCTCATAACTGCGTTAATAACAAATTGAAGATATTCCTGAAATCTAGATCTACTACTTTTTTAGTTACTTGGTGTATTAGTAACACCCAGGTATGCTACATTATCCGTAGTAGTACCCAAGCATGAGAGTTGCTACATTTGTTGCTACTGATATAATAGTTACAGGGTTTGCTTTTTCTTCGAACGATTCCTTCAAAACATCAAAGTGTATTCGACTTAATTGTCAATATCAGTTTTGATAAAAAGAAATTTCGTCGTGAATTTCTTTATTCATAAATAAACGAACATGGGCCCAAACAATGGTTCATGACAGGCACAACTCGGTTTATCTCTATGCCTTTGAACTATTTGTTGCTTAGAAGAATTCTTAGCAAATAGCAGATGCATGTTTGTGTACAAAATAGTTTTAAAAACTTCAGCAATTGGCTAAATCATTTATTTTTTTCGCCAATTGTATGTCATTTTCAAAATTTTGCAATATATTTTAAGGCACAGCAAACCATTATATTTTCCTTAAAATTTGAAAGCAAATATTTTGTCAATTGTAGATCTTTTCTCAACTATATCATAAAGTGTTCAATAGTTTTTCAAATCTTATCAGGATGGCTTTGTCTCCAACGATCCTCCAGCTTAATTGGTTTCATGGTGTCATTGCATAAAATGTTGTTAAATAAAAGACATATAGGCAATATAAGTTCGACGAGAAAAGAAGAACAAAATTTGGAAAATTAACACCACCGTCTATTCTATATTTAGATTTAGCCATGTTAAATATTAGTTATCTCTAGACCAAATAAAGCTATTATTTAAATGAGGTATTAAAATTTAAAATATGTTTTTCATTCTAATAAAAGGAAAAAATTAACGCCCTAGCTATAATAAAGTATAATAATGTATATCTGTATGATATAATAGGTTATTTCATTAATGTGAGAATTATATTAAACTCAATTCCTTCTTAAATGAGATCCAAATTCCTTCTTAAATGAGATCCACTCTCTTGGACCCCCATTTGCATGTCATGGACCCCCAATTCTTTTTTTTTCACTTAGCGTGGACCCCTTGTAAGTCCTCTTGGACCCCTTGGGGTCAATATGGACCACTTTGGGAATCACTGGTCTAGTACAATATTTTTTTACAAAATAAATAATTACAAAGTGCTTTAATATTTTAATATTTTTTGGTAAAATTGCCCCATTAGCTCTGTTACGTACTGTTCGATGTTTGGACAAGGACTTAGGAAACTAATAAAAGAAAACAACCAAAATGACCCCAATAGAAGGACAAAGTCTTTAAATAGCCTTTCTATTCATAGACATAACGTGACATTACGTAATGTTAAAACAAAATTGTGTGTGATTTACAAGATAACGTAAGCATGAGCTTTTATTGTCTAGTGAGAATGTTCACACTTAAAGTTATTCTCAATAAACTGCTTTGTATTCTAGGATCCGGTTTAAGTTACAGCAGGAAAGAAAAAGAAGAGAAAACATTTTGGAGAATATCTGTGGCGATATAATCAGTGGCGTAGCATCCATGGCGCGAAAGGGTTCAATGAACCCGGGCCCACGACCAGTTAGGGGCCCACACTCGATGGTGTAACAACCAAAGGGGTAGGGTCGGATTTACCTCAATACAAAATAAGCTCTAGCTTAGGGCCTAAAAGACATATTTAGTAGTTATATACACTATCTGGAATTAGATGGGGCCTTATATCTCAAATTGAAAAAAAACTATTGAACTTTAAAACTATGCCAATGGATTGCACGTAGGGGTTTTATATCGCCTGGTCCCATGACTTATGACCAGTTGTAGCTGGCCTTTCCTACACTTCAATTTTGTAAAAAAAAAAATAAAAAAAAAATAAAAAGAAGTTGGTTAAAAATAAAATTTTCCTAAACGTAATAACAAACTTTATATTAAAATCTAAATGTTTATACATAGAGTGACAATTGCGAAGAGCTCTGAACCCAACCTTTACTCATAGTGATATTTTACTTTTGATGTATTCTATAAAAAAATTTGGGACTGTAACTAACAATATATACTTAAAATCTAATTGGTCCACTTAATTTCTCCTCCCACTTCAGAAATTTGTGTTTAGAGTTTTGAAGTATAGTTCTGTAACAAAACAAAGTAACAAACATGCCTATTGAAAAAAATGTACCACTTATAAAAAAATGTATTTTTCGAATATTTTTTTTGCGTGATCCTCAAAGTCTAAATCTAAATATGTAGGGTATCTCATCTTTTCAATGATCAAATTGGTTGTATTTGCATTGTATTAAGGGCCTTTAAATTCAATTAGAATATTTTCAAGTAAAACAATATTCAAAAGGTCCTTTTTTAAAAGGGTGAATATTGAGCTGTAGATGTTAGAAGAATACGTTTCTGCAGTGATGAAGGCAAGGAAACGCTTTTGGTGTCGGGTATACGTCCCGGACCCCAATGGCAGGGCGTACAGAGCTCGCCCAGATCATCTAGCTGTCAAGAAAAAGCCTTCAACATAGCTGTTTGTTTTTTATTTTATGAAAAATTTATTTTCGGCGGAAATCCTCAAAGCTATAATCTAAATATGTAGGGTATTTTATCTTTTCAAGGAACTAATCAGTTGTATTTGCAATGTAGTAAGGACCTGTATATTCATATTAGAAAATTTTTCAAGTAAAACTATTTTTTCACATGTAAATTTTGAATGAGTCAGGTATGAATGTTTTTTTTTTTAGGCTTGATGTTTTGTTTGGTGTAATGCACAAATTGTAAGACAAATTTCCTCACGGACAATAAAGATTATTATTATTATTATGTTAGAAAAGAACGAGTATTCTTTCTCTGGCGGAGCCAGGGTCGAGTTTCGTTAAAGGGAGACAAAATTCATCGTATTCCCTTTATCAGTTTCCACTGAGGAATTTTCTGGTGATGTGGCAGGTCTGCAGCAGTACCGCCCTCTGACAGGCAACGAGAATGTTCCTAGGAATGCCCAGAGCCTTGAAGGTATCTGTGAGGTCAGTTGTTATTATCCCCTCGGTTGATATGACAATGGGGTATATTGTTATTTTAGATAACTTCCATAAACGCTTAATCTCCAAGCCTAGGTTCACATACTTTCGCTGTTTTTCAAGCTCAGTTTTTCTTAAGTTATGAGATAGTGGTACGGCAATGTCAATCATGACAGCGGCTTTTTCTTTTTTATCGATAAGCAACAGATCAGGGCGATTAAAATCTACAGTTTTGTCGGTCAAAATAGGCCTATCCCAGTACAGCAGGTGATCAGTAGACTCGAGAACCTCTTGTGGTGAGTATTTGTAATAAGGAGGAGTATCCTTCCCGATCAAATTGTGCGTCAAAGCCAAGTGCTGGTGTATTAGCTTTGCAACTTGGTTATGGCGACCTAGGTAAGCAGATTCCGATAGGGCAGGACATCCTGCCATAATGTGTTCAATCGACTCACCCGCATTTCCACATTTTCGGCATTTGTCGACGACATTAAGTTTTAGGATATGCTTTTCGTAATTTTTTGTCCTAATTACTCTGTCTTGTATAGCTGTAACAAAACCTTCTGTTTCAGGATAGAGATGGCCTGCCTTGAGCCATGCTAAGGAAGCAGCCTTGTCGATGTTGTCCCCATGTAATAAAGCCGGGAATTTTCCATGGAGTGTTTTTTCTTCCCATTGGCGAATCTCATGGCCTACGTCGTCCAGGCCGATATTAACATCAACATTGTGTAGGTTCAGAGGGGTCGCATCGGAGTCGTACCTGCGTAGGAAGGAAATTAGTTCGTTGCTGGAGGCGTGCAGTTTTGATCGTATTTTTGATACTTGCATCTTACACAGTTTGAAGATGTTCTGCAATCCACGGCCTCCATCCTTTCTGGGCAGGTATAACCTTATGGTGGAGGACTTGGGATGCAAGCATCGAAATTTATTATTATTATTATTATTATTATTATTATTATTATGAATAGTGAGCTGTAGATGTCAGGAGAATTCATTTCTGCAATGAAGAATGCAAGAAAACGCTTTTGGCGTCGGGACTTAGCCCCGAACCTTACTGGGAGAGCTTACATCGCTCTCCCAGACCCATTAGCTGTGAAGAGAAAGGCCTTAACATAGCTGTTTTTATGTGTATGTTTGTTGTTGTTTTTTTATTTCGCCGAAGGCTTAGAAACAATGCTCGTTTTTTAATTCTAATATATATATGCTGTACGCGCGTTTATACTAAGGGTTAGGGTTTATTGCGCGTTAGAAAAAAAATCCCCCCCCCGCTCCGAATTTCTTGATCCGCTAGTGCCTTCAAGTAGGTTCTCATTGTTTCAACAAAACCAGCCGCTTGCGCATTTTATTCACAGTGCGAAATGATACTTTAACATTATCTTATATGATTCTGTCAGCTGTACTCATGAACTTGCATAGGAATGTCTTTTAGTAAATGTACTGATACATACAAACTACTTGATTTCTTTGTCACACGAAATATTCGTTCTATGGGGGGGGGGGGGAGGGGCCCATCAACACATTCTTGAACCCGGGCCCACGGGTACCTTGCTACGCCACTGGATATAATGGGAGCCAAAAACGTAAAGCTTAGAATGTGAACAGGGAGAGATGGAAGAGATTTAGAAATAAATCAAATGTACAATATCATGGTTGTCATATTGAAAAAAAAAGTTGATTCTAAGTAGTTTAACTGTAAAATTTAAATGTTATATTGCTTATAAAACACTTTGCGTAAAACTACTCTTTTATTTTGTACACTGGAGAAACACCAAAAATATTTCAATTAATGGATTCCCCTTTTTCAGATTGAATGACAAATACAGTTTTCATATTTTGTGAAACTAAAAATAATTCAAATGCATCTCCATTTTTTGTTAAGATTTTTTATTAAGAGAAAATATCCTAAACTAACTAATAAATGAACTATATTATCCTTAATTGAAAATTTTATAATAATATTACGTACGTAAAGAAAGCTAAAGGTAAACAAAATAATTAATAATTCCTCAAGGCTAAAACACATTCAGAATGTCTCATCGTCAGAGCTTGTCAATTAGCCTATCTGCAATGAACGTCTTCTTCTAACTACCATTGTTTGAGAGAATATGACGTAATTCACGTGCATCTGGAGAGTAAAGAATTACAAGTATTTCAAACATCAAGTAACAAGACATATCTTTTACACTTGGTAAACTTTTTAAAAAGCGTACATCAACTCATTGGGAGCTGCGGTGGCTGAGCGGTAAAGCGCTTGGCTACCGAAACAGGGTCCGGGGTTCGAATTCTGGTGAAGACTGAGATTTAAAATTTCAGGATCTTAGGGCGCCTCTGACTATACCCAGCTCTAATGGGTACCTGACATTAGTTGGGGAAAAGTAAAGGCGGTTAGTCGTTGTGCTGGCGACATGATATCCTCGTTAACTGTTGGCCATAGAATCGGAATCAGATGATCTGTAGACCACAAGGTATGAAAGGGGAACTTTATATTAACTCGCTAGGTCTGCCTATCATTCAGTCTGGTAAAAATGTTTATACACGTTTTGTCTCCGTCATCCAAGCTCGTATCAAGCAGAAATTGTGCACGATTATTTCTTTTACTTTACAACAGACGAATCAATAAACAGTTAAACAATTAGTGTATTAACTATTGGTCATTTATTTTTTGCTTGGAATATCGATCAAGGAAAAGAAATTGTACTTGACTCATAAAATGGTATAAGGTGAATTTGTTCCCTTTATTGCCTGTAGAAAAGAAAAGTTTGTAAACAACTATAAAACCCATTTTCATAAGCAGCTCTCTGGCGCAGTGGTTACTGTGCTGGTTTGAGGAGCCTTTAGCCCTTGTGTTCAATTCAAGTCACTCACAAGCTTTTTAATAAATACCTTTAAGAAGATAACCAAAGGTATTGCGCTCCGTAAAAATAACAGATAACAAGCTAAATTATAAAAAAAAAACAACATACTAGTACTAATACAAGATATTATCCAGCCTATCAATTAGTTTGGATAAATCATGTAATAAAATCAGTAATAGATCTAGATTAAAAATAATTATTATTTTGCGATTCTACTTTTTTACTAATCGTCGTTGTTTAGTGTAAATTCATGCTTTTAGCTATCTCAATACGCTATGATACTATTACTGGTTTGGAAAGGGGTTTAAGAGAAACAACGCCTTTTAAATGTATTGGGAAAAAAAGGGAATGACATACATTTGAACATGTGGGCTAAATGCTTCTCAGGCTTCTCTATCTAACAAGGTAACCCATCTATTAGCTACGAGTCCATTACGTGGTGGATTGCATAGTTATCTACTGTTTCATCTTTGTGTTTCATCAGACCCCAATTTATAAAGGGGAATAATTCAGATTTTACAACCACTTCAGTGAAGTACAAACTGTTTTCCTTGTTTGAGATAACAAACGAAAAATGTTTTACTAGTTAATTTTTAAAAATTAATTGGTGTGCTTTCAGGTACAAAACTAATTGTGCTGAATTTTATTATACCTAAATCTGCGATTAAGTATCGGTTTAATAACGTGTACAAACTTTTTGTTAGAGAGAAAGACAAAGTTAATATGATTGTTGTAGTATTAAAAAGGCACAAATTATATTTAATCCTACAGGGCCATCTCACTTTATTTACAATTAAGTCATTTGAGCCTATTATTACTATTATTATTATTAAATCCTAAAACAGTTCAATTTAATAGATTTCATACTATAGTAAAAAGATTGATATTCTTGTCTTGTAATGCTTGTTACTGGCTTGCAAAGAGTTTGGCCTATTCATTCCCAGCGTCTCTGAAGGATATCTACTTCAATGGGCTGATGCTTTGATACACAGTTCTTCCTTTGAGAGTTTGTCTGGCCAATGGATCATTAAAATATTCCCAAGGGTAGGTTTACATAAATACCTGTCTGTCTGTCTGTCCGTCCGTCCCGCTTATACCTCAGAAAGTAGAAGAGAAAATGAAAATCGGACATCGAAATATTTTAGATAATTCAAAGTTCTGATGCAAAGGCTACTTTTTTCTTTTCTAAAAGCTCAAAATCTAATTTTTAAAAATCATTTATGCAAGCAGTTTTTTAAAGAGAAAACATTATTATTTTGCATTATAAATGAGACCTAATTTAAGACAATTAATTATGTTATAAACAGCATTTAATTTCACCTTTTTTTGGTTACAAATAAAGCAACTAACTCATAAAAGAGGCAAAGTAAAGAGGCCTTAGACCCAAGGATTCATATAATGATAAGACTTGAGTTAAATAGCGTAAATTCTGAGGTTTCCTTTTTTAAATTACCTCTTGTGAATTTTTAAAGGGTAGACGATCGTGTACCTTATAGTTAACACATTATGCAAACTCTCGTAGATATTTTTTTACCAAAAATTTATTTTTTTATATTTGTATTGTTAAGTTATGTAACTTATGTTATACAAAGTACTATATTTACACACAAACAATCTATATATATAATCCTCTAAGTAAGAGGTCAAACACACAAAAGTTCAAACACACAACATGCCAGCGGCAAGTAAATAGGGAAGATCCCATGGCGCACGCACGCGGTGTGAATGTAAATTGGTGCATCCCAATCCGCACTATTTTGTGAATGAAAGTGGTGTTTATATAATTATCTCTTCTTCTCAGATTATTGTCATAATATTAAAAGTATTTCCACATTATTGTGTCGTTGGACTATTGAAACTAGAACAACAACAATACACGGATAGAATATACTCTCAGGTTTCACTTTAGAAAGTACTTTAATTACGCACATTCGTTCATTAGACATGATTACGAAAGGTAACTCATCTCTCTATTCCTAGATCTAGATCTAGATGTAAAACTCGAATTCAACTCTAAGAACATTATAGAACTTCTCTTCGCAAGTATAGTTTTATGCTTTAGCACATGAACATACTAATTATAGTCCATTTAATCAAATTAACATTCAAATTTGTTTTTCTAAAGCATTGTTACATGAGTGCAGCTATATTCTTAATATCGCGTAAATTAAGGTCAATTAGCCATTTTTTTTTAGCTCCATTCATAGTACTCTTCATTCATGAATTCACGCATTCGCTTTACTTATAACAAGCAAATGGGAAGATCCCATGGTGCAACATGATGTGAATGGGAAATAATATATCCAAAATCCGCACTATTTTCATTCACAAAATAGCACAGCATAATTTTTTTTTTACTTTAAAAAGATTTTAATAATGTCCGGAAATTTCCAGGACTTTTTCGACCGGCGGCATAGCATTTAATAACATTTCAGGAGATTTCCAGGGGGCTCCTGGTAAATTAAGAGGCCGCGGGAAATCTGTTATGTTTTATAAAATGGTTCAATTTAACAATTTTTACACCTAAAAATTAGCACGGGTCCAAAGAAAGTTCGGGACCCACTGTGGTCGCATATGTTGTAGTATTTTATATTCATGAATTCACTTATAACAAGTAAATGGGAAGATCCAATGGCGCAGCAAGGTGTGAATGAAAATGGTGTATCCAAATCCGCACTCTTTTCATTCACAAAATAGCATAGACATAAATAAATATAGACTGGAAAAAGGAATTAACTTCTTGTAACTTAATTTAATAATTTATACACCTAAAAAAATTAGCACGGGTCCAATGAAAGTGCGGGACTCACTGCGGTCGCATATGTTGCAGTGCCTAAGGCCAGCCCTGGAAAATAGCGGCGTATGCTATGCCGCCGGTCGACTAGTGTTTACTAATTTTTATAGAGAATAAAATATATTTAGTATGCATTATAAGTTGGACCTAATTTAAAACAATTAATAATGTTATAAGTTACATTTCTCCGCATTTTGATAAAGTTGAAACATACACTTCCGCAATTACTACACAAAGTTGACTGACTGTCTTTGTAACCCTGTTTTTTTTTTTGGTTTAAGGTGGTGACAACTATCGATTAAGATCGGGGTATTTAGGTGGACCTTAGTTCACCCAACTGTAGTGGGTATTGAACACAATGGGAAAGTAAAAGCGATCTGAAATTTGAAATCTTTGTTAATCCCACTTCTAATGAAATAGTAGACATTTACATCATCTGCCCTATAAATCGCAAGGTCATAAAGGGGTAATAAACTCTGTTATTGTGAGTTTAATTAGTAAACCGGCCGTAGAGTCACAAAGGTATAATATCATAATACAGTAATTGGAGTTGTGGGTCAACTATGTAATGTTTACTTGTTTTTTTTTTATTTATATGCATTTTGTAAGTTTTCTATTCTGAAAAAATAAATGAAATAAGTAAAATTTTTTTAAAAACATCAAACTATCCTAATCATTAAAATATTAAAATAATCAAATTAATGAAAGAACTCACGGATCTGATGACCGCCCGTACATCCATTCTGTGAACCCATCGGCTGTAGTAGAATGTCGATTATATATCTTGCGTAGGTTATAAAGTGTTCTCCACAGCGATTTAGTATTTCATTCACAACACAGTCATAAAGTTGATAGAAGAGGCTAGTGGGGAGGTTTTTTAAATTGCCAATGAATAATATAATGCTAAAATGATGTTATTCGTAACAATGTTAATTTTTTACGAAGCTTATATCAACTCACCCTGTTTGTCTGTCTGTCTGTCTTGTAAAAAGTATGTACGCGTTATTTCTGCCAAACCCATTCTCGGATCAAGCTTTCATTTCTAAGTTATTATTCGACATAGACAAGACATGAATCAATAAAAAAGTAATCATTTAGTAAATTAGTTATTAGTAATTCATTAATTTGTTAAATAGCAACAAGGGAAATTAATTCTTCTGTATTAACATATATGGCTAAAAATGTTGGGGTTTAGTCCCTTTATATAATTGTAAACGCTTTTACTCCCTCACGAATTATACTTTAAATAATTATTAAGTGCACCTAAGATAAAAAAAAATAGGAATCAATAAACCAAAAAAAAAAAAAAAAATAAAAATTCAATTATTTATTGGTAGTAAATTATTTTGTTTGAAATCGAGCAATGGAAATAATGTGTACATTATTGATAAATATAGTTCTAACAAGATTTTTAATTATTTTATTTGTTATAGCTATGCGTTAGCCAGTTTAATTTTTTTTTTATAATTTATATATAACGATTTATCGATATGCTTTTTTTCTTTTAAAATTCCTCTATTCAGTTTGCAAATTCTTCATCCGGGAAATATAGTCAGAACCTGAAACCTAGACACATATCTCGAAAACAGCTCGGACGATTTTCTAGAAATTTGTCAGTTTTTGTATACCTTTGGGAAAAGAATTATTAGGTAATTAATTGAACAATAAAAAAAAAAAACAACTCTGGTTAGATTGTGATCAGGTTTTAAATGTTAACATCTTTAAAATTAAATGAGATGTGGTTGTAAGATATTATATTTCTTGAGCACAACGTGCCAGCTGGTATCGTTGTATACATGAATAAAGAGCTAAACAAATAAATAGATTTTTATTTTGCACACCGTCTTCATAGTCTTGATCTATATGCATATTATTGAAGCTTTTTATATTCTGATTAAATTTCTACATTTGCTTTAAAAAGAATTTATGGGACTTTGGATGAAGCTGAAAGTTTGCCCAATTATTCAACAAAACATGAAACAATAAAAAGTTTACAATGAATTAATTAGATCCTTGAAATTTTTTTTTCGTTAGATACAAGCAAGAGAAATTAATCACCCACTATTCTTTAATGCGGCTAAATAGGTAGGGTTTCGTCCATTAAATAATTGAACACATTTTTCCCACACATTATCTTGGCTCACGTATAGATTTCGAACAATAATTTATAGTATCTAGCAAACATAAATCAATAAAAAATGATCCGTTTAGTTAATTAATCGTAATTAATAATTATACTGTTGTAGCATAAGGGTAATGACTTCTACATTTTTCAGAAATATGGATTTAAAAGTACAGTGCTTTTCCATAGATGAGCGTTTTTTTTTTTTTTAAAGATTGTTTATAATTTGTTGCTAATTATCATTTCTTTCATTATCTTCGATACTTCTTTCTTTGTACATACATATGTCTTTCTTTATTAATAAATATTTCTTTTTTATCTATAAAAAAAATTTATCTTCTCTTTTACATTTTTTTTTCCTTTTCCCTAAGCCTTTCTGCAATTTGTTCGCTCTATCTCTCTTTCTGTCTTGATCCTTTTCTCTCTTTTCTCTCGTATTTTTTTCTCTCTTTATGTCCTTTGGTTTCTCTTTTTCTTCTTCTCTCTTTTAAGACTTTGATCATCTACCTCTATCTTTTCTCTTTTCTATTTTCCATCTCTTTTCGTTTTCTTTTGTTTCACTTTTTAATCTTTTCTTCTACATATATATATATATATATATTATTTTATAAAAAGCAAAGTAGAATATTGCAAGGTAAGTTCAATGTAAAAATTGAACTTAACTTGCAATATTCTACTTAGCTTTTTATAAAATAAGCTTTTCAAGTATAGCGTGAAGAGATATGAAAATCAAAAATTATTACCAAACATTAAATGTAAAAGCGTTATAAAATTTTTAGTGTTGAAATATTGAAACTTGTATTTATGAAACCTATATTTAAAAAAGTAAAGGCAACTTACGGACAAATGTTTATTGGCACATGTACTTGATCACTCCCTGTATGATTCTGTGTGCTATGTACATAATTAGTCGCAAATGTCGTTAAGCAAGTAGTTTCTATGTGAATTTGGTTTACGAGTGTTTCAACAGTGAATGTATTAGCACAAGGAGATGCCATCAGGGGTAGTAGTCCTTTGAAATACATTGGTAAGATTAGACAATTTAAAAAGTAAGATTTAAAATTAAGAACCACGAACTAAATTTAGCTTTTGAGAGACTACAGCTTAAAATATAATTGTACGTCTTCTTTAGTGGGATTTTTTTTTTATGTGTTACTGTGTAATGTAAGATAAGAAAAGAATTTAAAAAAATGGATTTCCCCGGGACAACAAATCTTCAATTGAGCAAAATTACTAAAAGTATTAAGTTAGTTACTTTGTATTTCATTGTATAATAATAATAATGCTCAAATATATTTTATTTTAAAAGAAAATAATTTGGTAAAAAGAAATTATAATTTAAAATTAATTAAAAAATAATAATTTGAGTACGGTAAAAAAATAAAATAATTTGAGTACGGTAAAAAAATAAAATTCCTTTAAATATCAAATTAATGGATATTTTCGTCTACCCAGGATGTTTCTTCAAGGTGTTTTATTATGTTTAATCTTTGTGATGCCTTTTATTCTAAAAATAACAATAAAGGTGTCTCAGAGACAGTCTTTGATGTAATTTTTCACCTCGATATGTTTTCTTCTTTATTTATTGGCTGTGAGTTTATTTTTAAGATCTATTTTCCTTTTGCTGTTTTGTTGCTGTGGCTAAAGATTGAACTGATTAAAAGATCATCTGTTTCTGCTTTTTACTTTTCCCCAACTAATGCCCGCCAGACATCCCTTATACTTGATTGGAGTTAAAGGCGCCCTAAAGATCCCGAGGCAGACAGAGAAAGCGATGGCAGCGAATTTGAAACTGTTGTCATTGTTTCTAGAGATCCATTAGGAAATGTACTCATGTCCTGCAGAGATATCCAGGGAGATTGGTACTTACTAGACTCTCTACCAAAATCGTTTACATCTCATGGTAAATATATATTTGCAAGTGGGCAATGTCAGCCATCAGGATCAGATGTTAAAGTCTCTTTTCACAGATATAACACACAGAAAGGAATGTGGAGCCATCTTTTCCCTTTGAAAAGCAGTGCATCCAGGTATTCCTTAATATTTCTAGACAATTATTTGAATGCCATAGAAATAGCAGACTCCAAAATGATATGCAGAATGGACATTTCCGATTCAAAAAAATTTCTTATTTCAAACCTTGCAATATATAACCAGAAGTTGTAAATGGCATCTATTAATGTTGCACACGATTAATGAGGGTGTCATGTAACCAGCACAACGACCAACCGCCTTTACTTTTCCAAACTAATAAAAGGTACCCATTAGGGGGGAAATCCTGTCGTAATGCAGGGATCTACCGGCGGCCAGAAAACGCTACAAATGTCTCTGCCAACGGCTAACGTAGACCAAACCTAGCTTGTGGTTTTAAAGGCGAGGGGTTTGTAAAGTCCAGGATATCTAGTCCAACGTGGAGGTGCCTGTGCATTTACTCTCTCAGTGCGGCATGACTCACATGGAGTAACTTCGCTAACACTGCTGGTGGAGACCTATTTTCTTTTGAAATAAAACCAAGTGTGTTAAATTGCAAAGTAAAATAAATAAAAAAACCACAAAACATAAAAGAATGGACGAGCTGGCCATTGAAAGAGTTTCTAAACAGGGCAAAGGATAGAGAGTGAGTAATGGAAAAAGACAGTCGACATGTCTTGCTTGGTGCCCCCAAGGTCCAACAAACTAAGGGACTAGGTAAAGGTAAAGTTAAAAAAAAGGTCCCAAAATAAAAAATTCAAATGATAACCAGGATTTCAACCTGGAACCCTTCAATGCCTACCCTTCAACAATCAGCAGCATTAATTCTATAAAGGGTTTTAGGTGGGATAAAAACAAGCTTTTTGTCTCTCTTAGTCATTTGACATTTTTAACCAAAGGCGATGAACAGAGAAATATGATCAATGAAAACATGTAAATACTGATTAATATGACCACACTCTCTATTCTCTATTCTCCCTAGTAATCTCTCGAAAGAAAAAAAACGATTTTTATCTTCTTATCTTATTCAGTACAGACGTTACCTCAAAAAAGAAGATGATTACGTCCTAAGCGTCATGCATTCAGTCATGCAGGGGCGTAGCTAGGGGTTCGGGGGCCCGGGGGGGACCGACCTCTTTGGGGGCCCCTTGCATTTTGACTTTCGATATATGACATGACATAATGTACGCAAAAATATATAAGCCCAAGATCAAATTGGTTCAGTATATCAGTAAATTTAACCAAAAAAAAAATAATCATTTAGACTCTTTTAATGAATAATGCCGTTGGTTATTAGCTAAATAATGCACAAGTGACAAATCTCGATTCATATCGCTTCACGTGGTGCTTTCTGTGCAGCAAAGACATCTATAACATCATCTACATCGATACTTTCTAGTATTTTTGACTTCACTGACATTAATGCCATGATAAGCCTTTCTTGCGTCATTGTGCTCCTGTGATAGTTTTTTTTTAGAATGAGGCAATGGAAGTGGCCTGAGTTAGCGGTATTCAGAGGATGTTGCAAGGTTTGAGCCTATTGGTGATTGTATTACTGGTTTGTTGATGAAAAGTGCTCGTGCATCATTGACATCATTGATTAAGCGATTTGCAATTTATTTCATCATACAAACAGTAAAAAATAACACAGTTTGTCATAAGAGTGTCATCATCCAACAGGTGTCTTGGTCCAAGAAGAAACCCTAAGGTATCCATTTTCTTTCCAGCCTTTGTAATCTGTCCTTCATCCCCATATGAAATCTGTCCAGCACTTCTGTCGCAACACGTTTGAATTGCAGTTCTATTGACAGTCCTACATTAGAACTCCACTTCCCATCAAGTCTTTTCTTTCTTCTGGTTGTTGTGATTACAAGGAATCCATAGTATTCACTACCTTCTTTTGCTTTTTCGTTGGATTGGGTGATCAGTTTCGCCTGTTTCTCACCATTTTGCAGAAAGCATGAATGAGTTTCAATTATTTATTGTTTATGTTTTGTGCGAAAGCATAAAGATCAGATCTACCAAAATAAGAAAGATCCATATCTTGCTATGCTCGAGTATAGAAATACACCGATAAGCATCACAACTGCTGATGAGTAGAAGACACAGGGACATCATTCCAACTGATCTCAAATAATAGAAACCATCGGTAACTTAAAATGCAGAGACATTACTCAACGAACAACAGATGAAAAGCAAAGTGAAATACGATGCAAAAGCAAGACTACCTAAAGGTTTTTTTGTCGGAGAGAAAGTGAGAGTTCGTCTAGGACAAACATAGCAGAAAGCAGTTGTCATTAAAAAAAAACATTCATCACCCATATCTTACAGCATAAACAAACGATGGAAAAACATACAGAAAAAATCAAAGCTTTTTGAACAAGAGTTTCGATGACGATATCTCCGGGTACCATGATACAAATGAAGACAACAAGCAGTAAACTGTTAGAACAAACGAAATAGACAGTTATAGACCAACGTCTAGCGAACTTGTTGTGCCAGTCAAGACTACTAGAAGTGGTCGAATTGTTAAAGTTCTAGTAGATACCAGTCTTAATAACTTTAAAAGGAAGGATGTGATAATAACTTTAAAAGGAAGGATCTCTGGGGTTAATTTGGAAAAAAAAAGTTGAACAATTCATGTAGTTACAAAAAAGGTGACAATTGTTGGATCTATCTCAGCAGAATGAAAAGCTGACATATTTAGAGAGTGATTATCACAGTTCAGAAAAGTTGATTTTGGAATAATGCCTAACAGACGGCCACTCGTTGTGGCTGTTATCATAGGTTTAGCTTTAAGTCACGCCGTTTCGTAGCCCCACTCTGGTCAACTCGGCATGGGAAAAGTTCACAAATAAAAAATATGCCATGATTGTGAAATTTCCTCTGATGAAAAGACGTACATTTGTTGTTGTTGTTTTTTTATTCATTTTCCCATCTTTGCGTTCTATAAGAACGATTTTTTTTTAAATTTAGAAAAGCATGTTTCCAATTGATTGCGGAAAGATGAATAGAGGGGTAATAACTCGAGTGTGAGGTTAATTCTGAAATTAAAGAAGCCAAACCCGAATAATGGACAATTCTATCATTGTTAAGAATAACTATTGGACCAGTTATACCAGATTCTGTAAATTCTGCTTCAAAGCTAATTAGCGTAACCTTAAACTACTCGCCATTTAAATCTATTATTAGTAAAGGTAACAAGATACCTGGAATTTTCTATATACAGGGTCGGCCTTAGCAGTGCGACGGGCCCTGAACGAGTGTCTTGTGCGGGGTCCTGAGCCGTACCACATCAAGCTAACGGGCTAATCCGTCTCTAACGCTGTCATGGGCCTCCAACAATAACAATTCAGTATGTCCGCTTTTAACACTGTGGGCCTTATTTTTGTTACAAAACAGAATATTATTTAGGTACTGTTTTCCTACTTTTGTATATACTTCATCACTATTATTCTGCATAAAAGATTTTCTTCGAAGTTAAAAAATTTTAAAAGAAAAATACTCTCATGGCCTTACGATGTCTATGCACAGAAGCATATAAAACACAGGCGGAAGTAATCAATCCAAAGAGTTTATTTTGTATTCAAACATCCACGTCGTCGGATTTTATTAGGAAAATGTGTAGTGATCAAGTTTGTTACAATAAAATCTCCGATCGCGGGGCCCCCACTAGCCTCCCACGAAGGCCGCTACTGCTGTAGGCTATATCATACAGTTTTATTCGTGGCAACAAAGAGAGTAATACACTTGGTTTTCGCGGCAAGCACATATTTGATCTCTTTAATCGGCAAGAAATCTATTTAAGATTTGTATTTTAAAATGTAAAATTAACTTAAAAAAAAAACAAACTTTGATCTCTGTGGGAAAAAAAAATATTTAAAAAATGCAACAAAGTCAACGTACTGATAGACCTAGGTCTAGATTTAGTCTGTGTTATAAATATAATCCATAAATGC
>JADKLZ010000166.1:28195350-28214341 GCA_021533235.1 Biomphalaria straminea
CTATCTATCTATCTATCTATCTATCTATATATCTATATGTCTATCTACTATCTATCTGCTATCTATCTATCTATCTATCTATCTATCTATCTATCTATTTATCTATCTATCTATCTATCTAATATCTACATCTCTCTACTCTCATCTCTTTCTCTCTATATTTATAATTGTATATATATATATATATATATATATATATATATATATATATAGGCATATATATATATATATATATATATATATAGAGTGTTCATATGGATTTAATCAGAAAAAAAAAACATTTTAGTTTTCTTACTGGCATGTATCATTGTAGTGTTCCTCAGATTGAAAGCTAAAAATCTGAATCATACGATACTCTGGCAAATATTGTAGACACTGTTGCAGGCTAAGACAGTCCCCGTTTTCCCGAAAATCTCCGAAAGCTTCTGCTTCGTTTTAGAAAACATTGATTGTATTATCAATAACATTATAACATATCTAGACAATCAAACCTAAATACTATTGAAATTTGAAAGCATCTTTTATTGGGTTAATTATAATATTTAAACAATACCATTTAGTTAATTATACGAAATCCTTAGAAGATGGGAGTATATATTCACAATAGATTCGAGGAAAAGATTTTTAACCTGGCATGTCTTGAAGCCAAAACGAAGAGATGGCATATCTTGATTAGGGAACTGCTGTGTGCTGATCATGCGACACTAATATCTCGTTTACAAGACGGATTACAAAGAATATATTAATTACTTTGTCAGCTCCTTATCAACATATTTAGCCTTACAATAAGTCTCTCCAAGACTGAAATCCTGGCACAATGTGTAGCAGAAATTTTCGCAATACATATTAAAAATTAAGCTCTTACAATAGTACTTCATTTCACCTACTTGAAATCCTCAATCGCCAGCAACCAAGGTTTAGACATTGAGACATAGAAAATAGGGAAGGCTTCTTCAGAACTTGAAAACTCTCCGAAAATACCAAAGGGATTACGGAAAAAAAAAACCTAGTTTACAATGGCTTAGTTGTAAGCTTACTTATTTGTGGTAGTGATAGCTGGTCAACATATAATAGTTAATATCATAGATTAAATAGCTTTCAATTAGCAGCCTGCGGCGTATAATGTACAGTTTGAAAGCTGGCTAATATGTATAGCATTAGATGCTAATGCTATTCTTAAAGAAAAGAAGACAACGCTGGCTAGGTTATGTCACTCGTATGCCAGATATAAAGAACAAAGTAGCAGCCCATTGAACTAGCTATTCTTTAGATACAAGAGGTGGATTTCTTCTTCTTCTTCTTCTTCTAGCCAGCATTTTAATGCTTAGTTGTCAGCTCTTTTGGAAACTGTGAAAAGGAAAATATTGTGCTGTTTTTTCTGTTATTCAGCACTGCCATGTAAGAGCTGGATAGGAGACATCATTCGTAAGCCTGCTTTCAACAATGCAAGGCAAGCGCTGACTTTGAAACCTCAAAGAAAAGGCATGGAGGGCGGTCCAAGAAGACATGGCTATGTAATTTAGAAGCAGATTCTAAGCAAGACATGGGATTAGGAGGACACATTCAGAACAGAGACTCCTTGAAGAAACAGATTGGTAACAGTTGCTTTAGACGGTACCGCTGGTAGAGATAAGAGGATAATAAAAACTAATAATAATATTATTATACAAGCTTAAGTTATATTTATAAGTTCTTACATTGATTACTGTTGTAACGCAAACTTTGTTAATTGAGTTTATTGTATTATGAAAAAGAAAATCGATTGACATAAAAGCTATTTACCAGAAACAGTTAGTAATGAAGCAATACAACACAACAGTAGAGGGTAATACATTGTTGAAACAAACCACAAACTACACACAGTTGAGATTTGAACGTCCAGCTGACTTCTACTTGAGGCGAGAACGAACTGAAAAATAGCGTTTCAAATGTGTTTATATACAGAAGTTATGGCAAGTTTTAGGCTGAGGGGTAGGAGGCAATTATGTCCACGTACAAATAATTTTGTTATAATTTGAGATGTAGATGCATCACATACACACTTGAACACCATAGTTCTTTAAAAGAGCGTTTCTCAATCTATATATATATATATATATGTGTGTCATTTCGAAAACGGCTCAAACGATAATCTCTTTATTTGATCTACAAGTTGTTTTTTAACTATTGTTTTTTTTTTGTTTGTTTGTCCTTAAAAAAGGGAAAAAATGTTTAACTCTTTCAGTGCGAATTATTTTGATCGAAAAAATGGAGTTTTCCGGAATGAACACAAATTTTCAAGAGGGTAGAGTTGCTAAAACAACTATAACTTTTTTATTTTATTAAATAATCTAATATATTTTATTTTATTTTAAAGGAAAATGAATGAGCTACAAATGTATAGTAAATTAAATAAATTATACAAACAAAATTTATTTTCATTAATTTTAAACTGAGTACGGAAAAAGAAATTTTTTTAAAAATTCATTTAAAATCGATATACTAAAAGATTTAACATTTTAATTAAACATTTGATCCCTACATATTTAAAAAATCACAATACTAAACACATTTAATCACTTTAAATTTCATAAAAGATGAGAAAATGCACTAAGAAATTATATTATTTACATTTTTCGGGTCCCGGGAAATAAACTAAAAAAGAGGAACCATTGACATAATTTTGTGTATTTTTTTTCAACGCTTTGGATACTGCATCGAATTTAGTATCAAAATAAAGAACAATCGAGTTCCACATCCGGTAAGTTAAAAAAAACAGAGAGAAATAAAAAGTTTAACATAAAAAAGATAGTGAAACAAATAGTATAAACCAAGTTACTCGCTGAGAGTAACGCCGCACTGACCAGCGCTAGCGAAGTTACTCGTGGAGAGTAACGCCGCACTGACCAGCGCTAGCGAAGTTACTCGTGGAGAGTAACGCCGCACTGAAAGGTAAAGGATGTGATGGTTATAAGTTGAGTTAGTCCCCTTTATTCTCTACAGAATTAGGTATAGCTAAAAGTAAGAAACTAACAAAGAGTAATTATAAAACCTTCTAAGCGTTTTGGTTCCACAGTTGTTTGTTGAAGAAGTGACATCTTGATCGTATGATGACATCATACGACAGAATATTATAGCTATAATCTAGTACCTGTGTATGTTCATGAATGTTCATACACCTATTTCGAAATACTTTCTTATTAAACAAAAGTATCTATGCAGTATATATGGAGTTTACTATCTTTTATAGAATGAATGGTTAAGATTTAAGTTTGAGATGATTAATAATTAGAAACCATAACAGCCAACGTAATAAAATTGGGTTCATACAGGCAGGGCCGGTCTTAGGTCACTGCAACCAATGCGGTCGAAGTGGGCCCCGCGCTTTCATAGGCCCCGCGCTAATTCAAGGTGTAATTATAAAATTGCAAAATATATATACGAAAAATTCCTGGAAATCTCTTGAATTTATTAAAATCGGCTGAAAACTCTTTAAAATCTCCAGAAAATAGACAAAATTGTCATTTGTGGGTGTCATTCATTTCGGAAAACGCCAATCCTACGCGCGATAAAATAAAAAAAAGCATTGTCAGCTTTCAAATTATACAATTTAATAAATCGGGCATATTTTTACCTTTTTCGGAAGTTCCAATACTTTATTTACTTTTATAGTCATTGCATATAAATATACTATTGGTTACAAGGTTCGTGAAGTACAAATTGCAATATTTAAATTAGTAAAGAATGAATAAAACTGCAAGTCGATTTTTTTTCTTATACAAAATCTTAATTTTCACTTATTATCCTTATTCTCACACAAACTAGCCCCAAGTAATCAGTTTCGCATAGGGCCCCGCAATTGCTAGGACCGGCCCTGCATACAGTTATGACATAAGTAGTTTAATATTATAGGATGTGGTCTTGAACTTCCTCCAAAAGGAATTCAGTGATAGTAGTTGGCGTTTTTTTTTCTAAAGACAATAGCTTCAATTCTTAAAGATACATTTTATAAACGGTGCTTAACGAGTTATATTAAGATAGTTCAACCTCAACATCAACTCCAAGAAGACTTATTGTTATAGATTATTGTCGACTGGTTTTAATTGTTTTCATTGTATTAGGTAGCTCCTTTTGACTATTAGAATTCTTTGAATGCAGTTTTGCTTTAAATTTTTAAAAAAGCTTGAGTTCTGATAGATTTATGTTGATTAACGGAGCTTATTGACTTATTTAGTGAATTATGAAAGGGTCCTAATCGTCCTGCTTTATTTTAAGTTGGAGAATGTAGTTTTGCATATATATATATATATTGAAGAATTGCTTTTTAGCGGCCTCCGTAAGGGGAAAAAGGCGCTATTAGGTTTGTGCAAAATGTCCGTCTGTCCGTCTGTCACACTCAGGGCGCAAAAACTAGAAGAGATACGAAAAATATTTTTACACCATTAGATGCGGCTTGAAAAGTTTAGGTGCAACGGCTACTTTTAGTTTTCTAAAACCAAACCGTTTAATTTACAAAATTAATTATGCAAGCGATTTTTTAATAACAAAACACCAATTCTGAAACAATTACTTAAATGTAAGGGAGGAAATGTTACTATAAGAAATGTTCATATCATATACATATCACGAACATTTTTTTTTAAATGAACTTTTATCAGCAACTTTCGTGTACTAGCGTAAAGCCTGGCAATGACTTGATTCTAAACTAATTTCTTAATTTTTTAAAAAAATCAGATTTAAAAAAAAAATGTTTAGTGCCCTCATTAGAATGAAAGAAGCATATTTTTGAGCGTTATGTCTGTTGGTTGGTCTGTCCGTCACGGTTAGATACAAAAAACACTAAAGTCTTTTGTAAAGATTTAACCTTTACTGTTATTTCAGAAATATTGCGATAGTTTAAGGATGGGAGCATGCTGGAACTGAGCCAGGGACCAACGATAAATCCGAACTACAGTCTAGTGCGCAAACATCAAGATAAGGCAGGTTTATACCCTGCTCGCCACCCTCCGTCGTCCAACGAGAAGTTAATTATTTTCAATTTAGAAGGAACATCCGAAACATCTTGCGAATAGGCGGATCTGACAGTAATCCGACTCCGACGGGGGCCGCCTCTGAGTTTGTGTATCACACAAACTCTCTTTGTAATCTTGTTTTTTTCTAATTGTAGGTTGTTTTTTAAAATCACTAATTTCCATTGATTGCGCCAAGCTAAAAGTGTTTGTGTGTGTGTGTGTGGGGGGTAGTTGAATCTCAAAACGTCGATAGTGTTAATAACATGTTCAAGATCAATGTCATAATTAATATGGATTTAAACGTCAGCAGTAATAAAAGGTCACTTGGATCCTGTGTGAACGGCGCAATTACTCTCCGCGTGGACTGTGGACGCTCTCCTAACAGATGTCAGGTGTCCGCTAGATATGGACAGAAGAAATCTTTCAGAATTATGGTAACGTGAGACCGGATGTAAATTGTTCACATTTGTAAATAACTAGAATTATGTTTATTGTTTTGAAAATCTAATAGACTTGTACGTTTTTAAGTTCCAATAGAATAAAGTTTGTTTGAGACTTTTTGAAAGTTGCAGTATACTGCTAGAGCATCAAATTGATATTAATGTAATGCTTATATGTTGTGACATTTAATAGTCTATAGATGTGTAGATAATGGTAGGCATCCGTGTGTCCAATGTGAACTATTACATACTCTATCCTCTTCACCGATAATTGAAACCAGTATCAGATTAAGTACATTTTCTATAAATAATAGTGATTAGATCGAGCTGGTAAGAGGATAATATGGAACTTGTATGGGCGATGACAGACAGCTTTAACTAAATGCTTGCACCTGTCATGGTCAATAACAAAACGTTTGACCATTTGGTCACCGGGTCCACGGCTCGTGCCTGTGTATGCATCTGTTTAAGGCAGTAATTCCCAAAGTGGTCTATACAGAACCCCAGGGGGTCTACAGATACTTCCAAGGGGTCTAGAAAAGTGAAAAAGTACATTGGGGAAGTCCACGGGGGTTTAACAAAGATAAATGTAGATTGTACAGAGTTGATTATTTAAAATTGGTATTCATTCCTTCCTTGTCAGACAAGCGGTGGCCTAGTTGACATTTTATGTTGATATAAACTAATTACACTTAATTTAAAGATCATCTGAGACGATGCCAATAAAAAAGATAGACCGTTCTAAATAAAAATGTAGCTTTAAACTATTTTTATTCTTCGACTCACTACAGTTAGATTTTTTAGTTTATAAAAAATGAAATCGGTGATTTAGTTTTCTGTTACCCTTTTATAGACTTAAACAATACAAGTTCAAGAGTCCTCAAGATGTTTACGACCTGACCAACAACTATCCACTAGCAAAACTGTTTAAATCAGCATGACATTCAAGTTTTTTTTTTTAAATTAACAACTAAAACAAAAGTTAGATTATTTGCAGATAATTGCATAATATATAGGACAATAAAAACAACACAAGACACAGAAATTTTACAAAGAGAATTAGATGAATTACAGAAATGGGAATCAAATTGGAGCATGTCTTTCCAACCAGAAAAATGTCAGTTATTAAGAGTAACAAAAAAACTAAAACAAATTAATTCCACTTATCTTATTCATGGTAAACCAGTAACACAGACTAAAAACGCAAAATACCTAGGTGTTATAATAAATGAAAAACTGTCATGGAATCCCCATATTGATGAAACTATAAAAAAAATCAAACAAAGCATTAGGCTTTATTAAGAGAAATTTCTATAAATCAAATAAGAACATAAAACTAAAATGATATTTAACCTTGGTTAGGCCAATAATAGAATATGCATCCTCTGTTTGGGACCCCTCAACTCAAGAAAACATTAAGAAACTAGAACAGACACAAAATAGAGCAGTAAGATTCATAACAAACGAATATTCACATTTCACTAGAATAACACCTTTAGTAAAATCACTAAATTTAGAAAGCCTTCAGGATAGAAGACTTAAGAGTTAAGTAGCAATTATACACAAAACACTGAACCATAATCTCCAAATACAAAAACAAAACTTAATAAAATACTCAGAAAGACACAAAGATAAAGGCACATTCCTCGTCCCATATGCTAGGACAAATCTGTACAAATGCTCTTTCTTTCCTAGTGCCATTAGAGCATGGAATGGTTTGCCTGAGCTAGCCAGGAAAACCAGTGACTTGGCAGAATTTAAGTCACTGGTAAATATGCATGACTGAATGCATGACGCGTAGGACGTAATCATCTTCTTTTTTGAAGTAACGTCTGTATTATATAAGATAAGATAAGAAAATTAATAAAAGATAAGATAATTCGAAAAAAAATATTACTAATATCGCTTCACAGTGGGTTGTAATGTATCTTGTTATTGTTGATATTTGGATATAAATGTAGGGCGTATTTATATGCAAGACGGTAGTCATTGGCCTTCTTCAGTCGTAGAACGACTATGGTTCATCTCGCACTTTCCTTGTGTGGCTGTGGAGCCCTATTTTGAAGAGACACTCCCGTCCACAAATATCGCAGGTAAAGGTGGTATTCGCTTCAGTGGTAGAGTAGCTGGCCATTATTCGCATTGTCCGTTTTTCTTCCAGAGCTGAAGCCCATGCTCTTTCGCTGTCCATAGCTTTCTTGGTCACTGTCTCTCTCTATCTGATGCGGTCTAGAGCTATGTCTTCCCACTGGTCAGTATTGATGTTTACTGATTTGAGGTCACGTTTTATTACATCTATGTAACGGAGGTGGGAGCGACCAGTTTTTCTTGAGCCAGCTGCGAGTTGTCGTAGAAAACGGTAAATTCATTACATACTCACACAGTAGCTATAACACAATGCAGAAAGAGGTTATACATTTTTGACAGTTCACATCCTGAGGCTTACAAGTTCTCTGTAAAAGTCAGTTGATTTTAAAAATTGTGTAAAACATTTACATAAAAGTTGCATTGTTAGCCTTTATAAATATAAAAAAAAATTATTTCAATTTTAGCAGATAGTTGACAAAAAAAAATCACAGATAATTAATACTTATATTTCTTGTGAACATTTGTTGTACATTTGTAGGATATATTTAACTGATACTGAAAATACATATAGAATTATCTTTCTCTGAAAGCATGATGTAAACATATCTCACTTACATTTATGTATTGTTTTAGAATTGATTTATTTTCATAAAAAAACTCGTTTGCCTAATTTTATCGACTTAACTATAAGCTTTTAGAAAAAAAAAGTAGCATGTGCACCTATGCGTAGAAAGCCACAATACATGATGAAATAAGATTTTTCATGTCTATTTTAGTTTTTAAGTGTGGCAGATGAACATTCTGCACAAACCTAATATTGTCTCTTTCCTTTAGGAAGCCGTTCAAAAAAGAGTCCAGATTACCTGTAGACACTTTATATGAACACGAGTAATAGCAAAATACAAATAGTTCTTAAAATAATAATTTATAAATTCTTTTCTTAAGAATTTAAAGTTTTTGTAGTAGAAGTAAATAACACAGCTGCAGCCTGAGAATTCAAGACAGACAAATCCATTTTCGAAGGGGGAATATTTCAGTTGTTCTATCATCATATGTCTCCAGTGACCATCATTAGAGCTCTCCATCATTTTTTTAGGGGGTTGGGGGGGCATCTCATCTCTTCATAGCCATTGAAGAAACAATGACACCTGATTGGATCATGATATCACTTCATAGAATAGGCCACCACTTTTACGTTGCCAAAAAGTTCTATAAATTGAAATGCAAAAATTATTATAATTTCATAAATTAATTTCATGCCAACTTCTATGAACAACGATTATATAATCGATGTTGTTCAGTGCATACTGGACTCCATACCTATTCTTACTTACAGAAGTTACGATCTGTTGGACAGATGATGTACATCAACAATTAAATATCTGGGATGTGTGTGGCTAAATGGCAGAATAGGGCTCAAGCATAAATCCCTGCAAAGCTGAGTTGTAAAAGTATAGGTCATCTGATTCTATGGCCTACGGTTAACGAGGGTGTCATGTGGCCAGCACAACGACCGACCGCCTTTACTTTTCCCCAACCATTTAGAGATGTGTGGAATCATAGGCGCCCAAGGATCCCGAAATAAAAAATCCCAGTCTTCACCAGGATTGGAACACGGTTCAGAAGCCAAGCGCTTTACCGCTCAGCCACCGCGCCTCCAAAGCTGAGTTGTGCTGAGTGCTTAAAGGCAACTCATGATTTCTTCCCCCAGATATCGTTTCCTCTTCCCCTTCCCACAGTGAGCATGCTATACCTGAAGCAGGACGTTTTGGGGCCAACATACCACTTGCAATAGCTTTGTAAAAATGCCTGATTTGTTCACTGCGTCCCACTTGAATAGGGCCCCAAAATGTGTGTTTTTACATTAAAAATTAAGTGTTACGCAAAATGTAGGGGCCCCCAAAGAAGTCAGTCCCCCGGGCCCCCAAACGATGGAAAATTACTAGCTACGCCCCTGGTCCCGCTGGGTGTTTGGACTGATTTGTTCACTGCGTCCCGCTCAGTGGCGTAGCTAGGGAGGGGTGAAAATTTGAAAATCCCCCCGGGCCCCCACTTGAGGAGGGCCCCAAAATGATTGTTTTTACATTAAAAATTAAGTATTATGCAAAATGTAGGAGCCCCGAAAGAGGTCAGTCCCGCAAAATTACTAGCTACGACCCTGGTCCCGCTTTATGTTTGGAATAGGACATTTGAAAGTAAAAAAAAGAAAACAACCAAAATTAAAAAAGAAAGATCTGCTGTCTACACTTTAAATACCTTTTCCATTTTATGTATTGCGTCTTGTTAAAAAACAAAAACTCTTTCTGTGTTATTTACCTGATATCATGATATTTTGTTGTCTATTGAGAATTTTCACACTCTTTCTTAAATTATTAAATAGATTCTGGTGGATTCAACGTTAGTGTCGTCAGATAGGAAAGAAAGAGTTAAAGTTAATCTAAGTAATCTGCTGTGTATTTTAGTATCCGGTTTAAGCTACAACAAGAAAGAAAAAGAAGAGAAAAGTTTATAGAGAAATTCTTAAGCGATATAATGGAAGCCAATGTAGAGGGTAAAATGTGAATAGAAAGAATTGAAGAGATTTGAAAATAAATTCATAAAATATACAGTTTCAAGGTAGCCATATTAAAAAAAACAACAACGGTTACTAATACAACAGATAATCAATATTTGTTCGTGTAAGAAGCTTCTTCTTCTTCGTTCTCATTGTTATGTTGGAGGGTTCAGATCACCACACAAATACCTGAGATGAACTGCGCAGTAGTTTCCAAATCAGGGAGCTCTACATAGTTTTCTTTCTATTGGGGTGTTTTTGGGCCAGTGTCTTATACGGGCCTCTTGGTAAAGAGAGCAGTGTTGGAGAAGTGGTCGGCATTCTTTGGTGACACTCCACATGGGCAGATTTCATTGGTTCAAATTTTGAGCTTATGTAAGAAGCGAAAAAGCTCAAAACGTTGGATTGAAAAGTGTAGAAAAGAGAATTTTAAATATTATAAGGCTTTTTTAAAACACTTAGCTTATCAACGCTCTCGTATTTTGTACACTGGAGATACACCAAAAATATTTCCATTTATGGATTTCGCTCTTGTGTATTAAAATGTCCAATTGAGTATCAAATAAAATATTCATATTTTGTGATATTAAAAAAAAAAAACAAAACAAAAAAAAAACTCAAAACACCAAGGAAAAAAAAATCATCTCCATGATTTGTTATACATTTATTTATTCGCAAACTACACAATTTAACTTTGAAATAATGAACAATAGATGTAAATGAATTCCTTAATTGCAAAATACAAAAATAATTGATTGACATTTTAATTGAAAGCTAAAATTGAACAACATAATTAGAAAATCCTCGAAGGTTAAACACATTCACTGTGTTTCATTGTCAGAAGTTGTCAATCACCTGCAATGAACGTCTTCTTCTAACGACCTAACTTAAATCACGTGAGTCTGAAGATGAGAGAATCACAAGTATTTCAAACATCAAAAAAAAGAAAATATATCTTTTACATTTAATAAACTTTTTACAAAGCATATATCAGCTCTCAAGGTCTGTCTGGTAAAAAGTTTGTTCACGTTATTTTTTCGACACCCAAACTCGGATGAAGCTGAAATATTGCACGATTATTTCTTTTACCTGACAATACAAGTTCCAGTACAACAATAGAAAATTTTCCTACGAACTCAAGGCAAGAAAGGCACGAGAACTTTCCCACAACGCATTCGTATTGAATGACTTTTTTTTTACACAATTAACTTTTTTTTTTCTTGATAGGAGTCCTGTGGGCCACTAGTGTTCGTGGTGTAGTGCGAAATAAACAACTTCAAACTTTAATTAAAAAAGTCTGAAAGTGGGCATACGTCAACTAAAGCGGTATAATACTAAGTTTGAAACACTGTACCATGCTAATAAAAAAATGGATGTGTCATTATTTATGACTGTGGTCGTGTTTGGAGCATAGCTCACCAAGACACCAACCAGCTTCTTCCAGGCTTGTCGAGTCTCTGCAACTGTCTTCACTTCTTTCCCATCTGTTTGGCATCTGCTTCGAGATCCTGGCTCTATACATCTCTTTCTCTTTCCTTGGGGGTTGACGGTGAGGTTTTGTCATGTTATGTTGGTTTAAGGCTTGCAAGGGGTCAGGCCTATCCATTTCCAGATTCTCATTAAGTATATCTACTTTAGTGAGCTGATGTTTCCTTCTTTGTTTCTCTTGTCTGACTGGATCACATACACATTTTCCAAAGATAGCTATGGGTGAATACCTTTGATTTTGTTCATGGTGGTAAAGGCTCTCAAAACTCTCTGATAAGACTACGATTTTGAATATCGGTATATTTGGTGGTCCCTTAATTCACCCAACTGTAGATGGTATTGAACACGAATGGAAAGTAAAGGCGGTCTGACTTTGTTCTGTTATTTGACATCTTTGTTAATTGACGGCCAAGGAAATAATAGACGTTTACATCATCTGCCCTATAGATTTCAAGTTCTGAAATAGGTACTTAAATCTATTCTTGAGTGTCTTATTTTGTAAACAAGCAATACAATCACAAAGACATAATATCTTTAATTAGTAAAATGTGTAATAAGCTGATCTGTTGTTTATCGATAAAAAAGAAAAAGCCGCTGTCATAATTGACATTGCCGTACCACTATCTCATAACTTGAGAAAAACTGAGCTGGAAAAACAGCGAAAGTATGTGAACCTAGGCTTGGAGATACAGCGTTTATGGAAGTTATCTAAAATAACAATATACCCCATTGTCATATCAACCGAGGGGATAAAAACAACTGACCTCACAGATACCTTCAAGGCTCTGAACATTCCTAGGAACATTCTCGTCGCCTGTCAGAGGGCGGTACTTCTGCAGACCTGTCACATCACCATTAAATTCCTCAGTGGAAACTAATAAAGGGAATACGATGAATTTTGTCTCCCTTTAACGAAACTCGACCCTGGCTCCGCCAGAGAAAGAATACACGTTCTTTTCAAACATAATGATTATCTTTGTTGTCCGTATGGAAGTTTGTCTTACAATTTGTGCATTATACCAAACAAAACATTATAACTATAAAGAAAAACAAAATGTACATTCACACCAGACTCACTCACAATGTACATATCAAAAGTTTACATCAGATTGTTACTGTTTAATGATTTTATTGCCAGAGGAACTAAAGAGTTTTTGTGTCTGCTAGTCTTTGCTATCGGTGTCTAGTATCTCTTTTGTGATGGTAAAATCACTAAATCCTGACCCAAAGGGTGAATTTTTTTTTTATTTTTAGAATCTTTTTTAGATTTTGTAAGGATATTTGTCTCAAACAGCTGCCCAAATTGGTGTTGTTTTTTTGCCAATGACTTTACCAGCAGCATTTAGGATTCTCTGGAGTTTATTTTTATTATTAGTGCTTAGATTACCATACCAGGCAGTGATATTAAAATTTAAGATATTGCCGATGTGAGCAAGATAAAACATAGACAAGACCTTTTCGCTAACGATGACAGCTTTCTTAGTAATCGTAATCTTTGCTGTCCATTTTGCTGATATAATCAGTATTTGCTGTAAATTTTTTTTTTATTCTCTAAGATAGTACCAAGGTATTTAAAAGTTTGCGCTATTTCAATAAATATTCCTAATAACAATAATAATTAAATATTTTTTGTAAACTTTAAAATGTTATAATGATCTAAATTTCATAATATTCAAATTAATGAAAGAACTCACCAATCCTATTAATATGACGATTACCTCTACATCCAATCTGTGAGCCTATCGTCTGTAGAACAAGGTCAAAAATATATCTTGCATAGATAGTGTAGTTGTGTCCACAGCGATCTAGTACTGCACTCGCGGCACATTCTTTCAGTTCATTAAAGAGGCTATTCGGAGTTAATAATAATTTCCAATGAATAGAATAATTCAAAACTTATGTCAAATAGAACAATGTGTATGCAAAAAGCTTATAACAACTCACTCTGTCTGTTTGTATGTGTGTCTGTCTGAAGGTCTGTCTAAACGTTTATCATTTCAACGACATCCAATATCGGACATTTAAAAATTTCGCAACAATTATTAATTGTTAATTGTTAATAATTATTAATTAAAATTTAACCAATTAGGTAATTAACCATTCGTTGTTTTTTTTTCTTTTAATTTTATCTTTTTTTGTCGCTTTCTTTCTCTCTCCATCTCGTAACGGTCTTATCTTATCTATCTTATCTAATCTTATCCTATCTTATCTAATCTTATCTTATCTTCTATATCTCAGACATTGCTTATAAAAAAAAAGATAATTACGTCCCACGCATTTTATGTGTCAATCTAGTTATGCGTGTTGAAATCTTTTAAGTCGTTGGTTTCCTGGCTGTTTAAGTCAACCCATTCCATTCTCTAATAGCACTAGAGAAGAAGGAGCACTTGTACCAAATACTTCTAGCGTAAGAAATAAGAAAAGTGCCTCATTTTTTTATCTTTCAGAGTATTTCATTAGTTTTTGTTTTCTATTTGTAAACTATGGTTTAATATTTTATTATAGCTACTATAATTGTTATACTTTTGTCCTGAAGTATCTAAAAATTTAGTGATTTTACTTATGTTGTTACTCTAATCAAATTTAAATAATGTATCGTTTTTTTTTCCTTCTCACTTCGTGCATTACTGTCCACTCTTTCTTCATATATGTGTTTAGAATTGAAAGTGAACGTAACTGCTAATGCTTCTTCTGGCTAATCAGCCAGTATAATATATAATAATAATATAATATAATAATAAGTATGAGGGTGCGGTGGCTGAGCGGTAAAGCGCTTGTCTTCCGTACTGGAGGTCCCGGGTTCAAATCCTGGTGAAGGCTGGGATTTTTATTTCGGGATTTTCGGGCGCCCTTGAGTCCACCCAGCTCTAATGGGTACCTGACGATAGTTGGGGAAAAGTAAAGGCGGTTGGTCGTTGTGCTGGCCACATGACACCCTCGTTAACCGTGGGCCACAGAATCAGATGACCTTTACATCATCTGCCCTATAGACCACTAGGTCTGAAAGGGGAACTTTTTTTTTTATAATAATAAGTATGGAAATTAAAAATAATTTAAAGCGTTATGTAATTTGGGGAGGAGTGGTGGGTGAGCGGTAAAGCGCTCGGCTTTTGAATCGGGGGCCTCGGGTTCAAATCCTTGTGAAGATTGGTATTTCTATTTCGGGATCCTTGGGCGTTTCTGAGTACACTCAGCTCTAATTGGTACCTAACATTAGTTGGGGAAAGGCGTTCGTTTGTTGTGCTGGTCACATGACACCCTCGTAAACCGTATCGTCACAGAATCAGATGACCTTTACATCATCTTATCTAAAGACCTAGAAGGTCTGCAAGAGGAACGTTACTTTTTTTTTTGTACTACCTGTGGTACCGTCTGTAGAGACTGTTACCAATCTGCTTCTTTTTACTATGTCGTTTCGTGTGGAGAAAATGAAACCTGTATTTATGATACTTAGTTTCACAGAAAAATAAATAAAACAACAACTTACAGACAAGCATCTGAATTTCTATCTTCTTCACCGCCATCCTCTTGATGTTTGCCTGCAGGAGTCTGTATACTACGGAACCAGCTATCCACAAAAGTTGCCAAGCAAGGAGTATTAGTCAGAACATCGAGTGGTTGAAAATTGTTTGCATTGAAACAAGGAGACTTCATCATGCTTACCAGTCCTTTGAAAAACATTTGGATGATTGGATAAGTGTTTGAAAAAAAAAAACAAGCTTTAAATTTAAAAACTATAAAATAATTTTTTTGAGAGACAAACACTGAACAATTCGTTTACGTATCTTTCTGTGGGATGGAGGATCGATGGCTGAGCGGTATAGCGCTTGGCTTCTGAACCGAGTGTCCCGGGTTCGAATCCTTGTGAAGACAGTGATTTGGTAGTTGTCCTGGCCATATGCCACCCTCGTTAACCTTTACATCTTCTGCCCTATCGACCACAAGGTCTGAATGAGGAACTAATTTAACTTTTTCGGGATATTATTTTGAACCAGAACAAATTGTAACATAACTTTTTTTTTTCGGGGGGGGGGCAATGTGATTGAACTAGACCTATATAGCTATAATCGTCTGACTGTATGCCTACGGTTCGATCTTATTCTTTTAACATTGTAAAAATATTTTTATCCATAATAAAATGAGTAATACGGAGTATTTTTTTCTTACTGAAACGTTAATGCTTAATACAATAAAAAAAGAGTGTTTGTATTTTTGCCTTGAATTAAACCTTTAGAAAAGAATGGTACTTTTTTAAAAAAATTATATTAACTTCTTAGGGTGTAAAATGGAAAAATTTACTTATACCGAAAAAGTTTAAAATCTCCTTAAATAACAAAGATTAAGAATTTCAAATTTAGACCTATTATGTGTGGAAATAAAAATGAAATTGTTGGAGTTCCTTAAGAAACATTTCACCTATATAACTATTTTATAGTGTACAATACATGCTTGACTAACAATGCCGATATGCTATTTTCTTGTCTTATCACTAAACATACAACTAACACTTTTGCATGAACGCACAAGGGAAACAAACTTGTCATTATGGATTCAGTACACTTAAAAGGCCTACACGTACACGTCTATCCGGCCAGGTTGTTAAAATCAGTCGGACACACCGTCAATTTACTTTCTGGGCAAGAAGGGTGTGTAACTATTTTAGTGTCAAGATAGATCTACAAACATGATGACTAACCATCTTCTTATCGTATATATTACAGAAGTTGTTACTTCAAAAAAGAAGATGATTACGTCCTACGCGCCATGCATTCAGTCATGCATATTAACCAATGACCTAAACTCTGCCAAGTCACTGGTTTTCCTGGCTAGCTCAGGCAATCCATTCCATGCTCTAATAGCGCTAGGGAATATGCCTTTATCTTTGTTTGATCAGCTTTTGCTTGGCGACTGACAGCTACTGACTTCAGTGTCAAATAGCAGAATAGTGTTGGACACATCAAACTCATTACAACTTTTGGAAAACATTTGAATGTTTTAAACAAATTAAATAAACTGAAACATTGTTCGTGCATTACTATTTGTCATATTTGTGCCAATTACATTGTCGATGATTTTGATGAATTTTAATGACTCAATCGGTATCAAAAGTTAAATCTAGTCAAACATCTTTGCCTACTTGTATCAGCATCTTTGCAGGCACTACAAATACTTTTGAAAGAGATGTTTTATTTTATTTTTTTTCAGATTTGAACTATTCTTTTTTGCTGTAGTAGTCTTTTGAAGAAACTAGTAAAAGTAAACTTGTCTTTAAAATCGACAGCATCACCTAAACTCTAAACGTAATAGTGATCCATTTACATCATCTTTGGATTCTTTAAGCTGGATGATAAATTTTATAAGAGTGGTCACATACATACAGAATCCAACGACAAACCTTCAGTTGGAACCGCCAGGGAATATATGGCACCGAGGATGAGATGAAAAATTCCAAATATTACTTGATCAATAAATCACCTGATGAAATGGTGACAAGCCAGGGAGACATAAGTCTCCTGAAGTGCCCTGGTATTGAACTTTGCTGTTCGGCGAAGTACCTTATAGCCTCCATACAAATCTCCATACAAATACCAATCTTTACTGGTGTTTATGTTAAACAGTTCTTACCAAAAAGTAGAAGATGGATTTTTTGTTTGCTGTGTGTTAGTGTTTTCCATATAATTAATAAACTTGTAATTTAATGAGAGATAAAGTTGTTCTGGATTTTGTTTAGAATATATAATTGTTATCAAAAAGTATTTAATATAAAGCCAGAGTAATCGTTCGAACGTTACTCCTAATGAGCCATGAAAAGACACCTAACAGCGTGTATGAGGGGTGGTACTCTGAAAACAAAACTCCGCTGTCGTCTGGCTACAGCCAAACACGGGACAGGAATTGGTAGACAACCCTATGAATAAATCAGGAGTTTGCGAAGACATTCCTACAACCTGGCTGAACCCAAGACTCTACTGTTCCCAAACCATATCGACACTTCTTGGGACAATATAGCTTTATGAGGAAGAGTGAACTGATGTATGGGCGACAGCGTTTCGATCATTAATAGAAATGGAATTTTCATCTTAATATTCTAAGTGATGGGCCATAGTGTGGTAATATTAAACCTTATTGATGGTAATACAGTAAATATACTTGCTCTAAATAAGAATGATACAAGCATTTACACTTGAAGTTCACCAGATGGTACAGATAAGAATGATACAAACATTTACACTTAAAGTTCACCAGATGGTACAAATAAGAATGATACAAGCATTTACACTTGAAGTTCACCAGATGGTACAAATAAGAATGATACAAACATTTACACTTTAAGTTCACCAGATGGTACAAATAAGAATGATACATTTACACTTGAAGTTCACCAGATGGTACAAATAAGAATGATACAAGCATTTACACTTGAAGTTCACCAGATGGTACAAATAAGAATGATACATTTACACTTGAAGTTCACCAGATGGTACACAGAAAGGTCGTATTGTTTTTCTTTATATTTATTTCAGATACAAGTAAATACGGGTGGCTGAGTGGTGAAGCGCTTTGCTTGGGAACCTGGGGTCCTAGGTTTGAATATCGATAAAGGCCGGGATTTTGAATTCCGGGATTTTTAGTGCGCCCCTAAGTCCACACAGCTCTAAGGGATGCCTGACTTTAGTTGGCGAAAGTAAAAGCGGCTGGTTGTTATGCTGACCACATGAAACCCTGCTCGCTAACCGATGGCCAAAGAAACAGATGACCTTACCATCATCTGCTCTTTAGATCGCAAAGTAGGGAACTTTACAGTTAGATTTACAATTATGTCTGGAGTAGGGAACTTTACAAGTAGATTTACAATTATGTCTGGAGTTGCCGAACCCATTGCGTATATTACAGAGATTATGTATCCTTTGCAAACCTTGTTGGCGCTCTGTAGAACAAAAGAAATTAACTGCTGATACTAATACTTGGTACTTGTCCAAACTAGCTGAACCTTCGCACAGATCTTTATTGTCATTAAAGCAGCTATTGAGCTCCATTTTCACCCTGAAAAAATAATTTGTTCATTAGATATTAACTATTATTAAGGGCCTCATTCTGAAATAAATATGTTAATAAGTATTTTAAGGCTCTTGAATTGAAGAAATCATCAATTTTTTTTATATTGTTATGACATGATTAGAACATAGATTTATTCGGGAAAAATTAAGGGGTAAGTTTTACTTAGTGACGGAAGTGACGGAGAGTGAGATTAAAAACAAGAACACTTTAGGTCGACGCTAACAAGAAGACTGCTAGAACAGAAAGACAAAAGACGGATCCCTTCTTAATTATTAAACAAGGTTTATCGTTGAATCGATTGTCCACTTACTCTATTATTGTTCAGCCTTCGTTGGTGTTTGAGTTGTGACAATTACCTCCTGTACAACACC
>JADKLZ010000166.1:28234711-28290121 GCA_021533235.1 Biomphalaria straminea
CTCTTTGTCGCTGCTAAAAGTTCATTTAAAAAAATTATATCAAAGATAAACGACAGAAATATACATCTTCCGTGCTTTGATCTCTCAACGGGGGCCGCCTCTGAGTTTGTGTATCACACAAACTCTCTTTGTCGCTGCTAAAAATTCATTTAAAAAAATTATATCAAAGATAAACGACAGAAATATACATCTTCCGTGCTTTGATCTCTCAACGGGGGCCGCCTCTGAGTTTGTGTATCACACAAACTCCCTTTATCGCTGCTAAAAGTTCATTTAAAAAAAAAAATATATCAAAGATAAACGACAGAAATATACATCTTCCGTGCTTTGATCTCTCAACGGGGGCCACCTCTGAGTTTGTGTATCACACAAACTCTCTTTATCGCTGCTAAAAGTTCAACGGTCTGCATGAAAAAAATCCTGATATGTGTTGCTATATATTAGATTTTTAATTGTCTTAAATTAGGTTTCATTTATATTTCATACTAATTAGGTTTTTTCTCTTTAAATACTGCTTGCATAAAATATTTTTAAAAATTAGATTTTGAGCTTTTAGAAAGAAAAAAAAGTAGCCGTTGCATCAGAACTTTGAATGATCTATATTATCGTGATGTCAGATTTTCATTATCTCTTCTACTTTCTGAGCACTAAACGGGACGGACGGACAGACAGACAGACGGACAGACAGACAGACAGACAGACAGACAGACAGACGGACAGACAGGCCACACAAAACTAATAGCGTCTTTTCCCCTTTCGGGGGCCACTAAAAATACAACAACATATGCGACCACAGTGGGTCTCGAACTTTCTTTGGACCCGTGCTAATTTGTAGGTGTATAAATTATTAAATTGAACCATTTTATAACATGATATAACAGATTTCCCGCGCTAAAGTCAAACCTGAGAGTAGTATCTATCTGTGTATTGTCGTTCTAGTTTCAAGAGTCTTACGACACAATCACAATATAATCTCTTCCGGCTTCCACTTTTTTAGCGGCCCCCGAAAGGGGAAAAGACGCTATTAGTTTTGTGTGGCCTGTCTCAGAGGCTGCCCCCGTTGAGAGATCAAAGAACGGAAGATGTATATTTTTGTCGTTTATCTTTTGATATATTTTTTTTTAAATGAACTTTTAGCAGCGACAAAGAGAGTTTGTGTGATACACAAACTCAGAGGCTGCCCCCGTTGAGAGATCAAAGCGGATCTGATAGGGATCCGACTCCTACGGGGGCCGCCTCTGAGTTTGTGTATCACACAAACTCTCTTTGTAATCTTGTTTTTCAAGTTACAGGAAGTTACTTCCTTTTTCCGGTCTACATTTATTTATGTCTATGCTATTTTGTGAATGAAATATTGCATATTGGGTCCATTCACACCGTGGTGCGTACGCCATGGGATCTTCCCTATTTGTCTGCTTCTTGTTGCTTGCTTGCATGTTGTTGTTTGACCTCAGACTTAGAGGAATATATATATAGATTATTTATTAAAAACACTGTACAAATTGGTCAAGACGAACACATAAACTTTATTGCCGTTTTTTAGCATGTATCACACAACAAGCTTGGCTCTCTCTGACAACTAACACACTTCCGGTCATTCGCACATATGTAAAAATGGATTATACATTCAAACACACATTCATCCGTGACAGTCTAGCTATGATGAATACGTTAAGCGCACTACTGCAATGCTTTCTATACCTTTTAAAAAAAATACATCCATTATTCAACTTAAAATATAATGAAATACTATATATTTTTTTTTTCAATTCGGGTATTGAACTCACGATGGCGTCAGTTGCTAGAACTTAGCCTACGCATTTTATGATTCGGCAAGCCAGCAAGGCAAACTTTTACGATTATTTATTGATTTGTTTATAATATGGACTGTGCGGCAAAGCACCTGGCTTCTGAACAGAGGGTCCCGGGTTAGAATCCTGGTTAAGACTGTAATTTAAATTTCGGGACCCTGGGAACCCAGCTCTAAAGGGTACCTGACATTAATTGGGTAAAAAAGTAAAGGCGGGTAGGCGTTTATCTGGCCACATGACAACCTCGTTAACCGTAGGCCACGAAATCAGATGACCTTTACATCATCTGCCCTACAGACCAGAAGGTCTGAAAGGTGAAATTTTACTTTACTTTCAAATCTATCATGATTATTGAAAAAATTATTAGCTGATGTTTTTTTAATTGATTTATGTGCTCTTATTGAGCAATGGGCTTGCATAATCATGCGAGACGTTGCAATCATCTTAAATCTTTAGAATCGAAGACATTGCCTCTATTTATTTATTTATTTATTGAGCATCAGTTTTATGCAAAATTTGATGACAATTGGTTAAGTGAAAGTGGTGGAATTAATCATTCAATTGCAAAAACATGAAACAGCGATTGTGTTAATACAAGCATTGAAAAAAAAAAAAAATTGAAAATAAATAAATAAAAATAAAATTTCCCCCCTTAAAAAAAAAACAAAAAAAAACGACATTATTATAAACCTTGTTGGCCTTCCGTTGAACAAAAGAAATTTATAGTTGCGGATGCAGTAACTAAATTCTGAAGAAAATCTTTTGGGCAATGATTTGTATAGTTATTTAAGCAAGAATGAAGATCATCTTTCATCCTGAAGAAAATAAAAAGTGTATTAGATATTATTGCATCATTAAAGATATGTTATAAAGCTGGTGACGTCAATGTTTTGGTTCAACAATCTCAACAAATCTAAATACAAAAAAAAATATTATAAATATTTTAATTTTTAGAAAGACAATACCTCGTTTATTTAACTTGTAGAGCTATTGTTGTTCTCTTAATGCGATGGTCCTCTTAAAGCCGATGTTATATCTAGACCTAGTTCTCTGGCCAAATTAGTAATTCTTTTCTCAACCATACACAACAGTTGTTAAATTTCTAGGAATATCGTTAGAGCCAAGACATCCGTGGCCAGGTTTCATCCACACATCAATGATGCACTTATAGTCTTTATAAAACTTTGCGCTTATTTATTTTGTATCACTGCGCTAGTGCTACATTATGGACTTATTTCTTGCTTTTACAAATACCTCTATTTAAATCAGAAGTTAATAGAATCTGAAAGGTAAAGGGTAATTTAGGGAAGGTAATCTAAAAAAAAGGAAGAGAGTATATAACACTCAGTTTATCGTATTTTAAGCAAGTTTTTGTATTTCAAAGAAAGTATTTGGGTTATAAAGTCATCTATTTTTTTTCAAATTTTAATTTAATAATTCTTATAAATACAAAGTTTTGTAAAACAAATGTTTTTTTTTTATATAATTACGACAAATTCATACCTCATAATATCAGTCAATCACAACTAATAAAAGACATAGTAAGAGAAATATTATTGACTAAAGGATACTAAAAGTCATACCCTATACACTACAATTGGCTAATGCGTATTTTCCGAAATATCAAGAAATATACCCAGCAAAGACTAAAATGAAATCATTCAAGCACATAACATACATGAAAGGCAGCTATCTTAAAGTTAACATAGCATAGTTATATAAGACCTCTTGTACATTGGTCAAAATATTTACATAATCAGTCTTTGTCTTGGAGTTTTATAGAATATGTTAGAATGATAACGTTCTTGTCACTTGCCAATGATCTTATGATCATAATGTCTTCTTGTGTACTTCACATTCCATAATAAGAGCAACATAACATTTATCTGGATCAGTGACATCTAGGTTTATAAAAGTAATTTTGTTTAAGGCATTTTCTTTAAAGGTATCCAGCCAATGGAAATATTTTTTCTGAATTATAATGCTTTTCTTTTAGAAGTGCCGTTTTAATAACGCCTTGTGCTAATGTGCAATGCTTTTGTTACAAAAAAGGTTTAATTAGTCAACAAATTGTTAATAGTTTAAATATAGGTCCACTTTTGTGTATCGTTGACCTACTTGTACACATTTACCTCACACCCTCACTATCACAGCTCTTCATATTTAGATTTCTACTGTTAATTTGATTGAAACTACCTAAAATCTCGATATGTCTAGGTGTCCCTGGTTCAGCTGTATTTACAAAATGAACAAGTAACACTTAATCAAACACAAAAAAAAACTTTCATAACCATTACGGCATCTCACAACAACATGGACTTTCTCTGACAACTAACACACTTCCGGTCGTTGGCGCTTCTGTAAAAATAGATTATACATTCAAACACACATTCATCCGTGACACTCACAAAATAAAAAGAATGATGGGTAAAATAAAAGGTGCGCCCTCTAGTGGCAATTATTTCAAAATGAAAAGGTGTTACAATCGCAACACAAAATGCTAAACAAAAAGCTTATTCCTGAAAACAATGATGACCACATAAGTGGAGTGGATTGTATACTCATCTGTTAAATAGATATTCTGTTGGTTCTTAATTAATTTCCAGGACTCCTCAATGGTTCCAGACATTGAAGCTGTATTTTCATATCTTTGAGCTCCAAATATACTTTCAATCTTAACCTTTCTAGACATTTTAACTCTTTCTCTCTGTCATTAAGTACGCATGTTTTTAAGAAAATTCTCATTTTACTTATTACTATTTCACTACCCCTGTTATGATTCGGCTTCAATAGCTTTGTTATTTGTTATCAAAAAATGGTGTAATTGGTATAGAATTAAAGGGAAATGCATGCTCTTTTTATATAATTCAAAGCCAATTTTAAAAAATTAAATATAAATTTTAAAGAAGCCAAAATCAACGATGGCATCGTCGATTAGGAGAGAAAAAGTTAAAATATTAAATTGCTTTCTTTAGCTTTGTCTCCCTTAAGATCGTAAAACTTCTGAATCTGATCAGCGTGTGCTATGTCATGTGTGCTATATCAGGTGTGCTATGTCAGGTGTGCTATGTCAGGTGTGCTATGTCAGGTGTACTATTTCAGATGTCAAACAAAATACAAAGGTGCTAACAGACATTCTGACATACAAATCTGTTACGTCGTTCGCTAACACATTTCTAAACTTTTTAACATTTTAGATTTATTTTCAGCTATAGGTTTTATCTACATAACATTTCCATCTCAAGGAAATTCTTCCTTCAATAAAGACTTGTTTTTAATATAGTCACAAGATGTCAAATATTCTGCTTTTATAGAAACAGTCAGTGCAATTTTTTCTTCCATTGTTTTTCTTCTTTACATGAATCATAGCAACGACTCCCTTGCCAATTGTATTTGTATCCGATACCTTTGTTTTCCAATTTTCCATTCCAGAGGAATTCTTCACACGTCTTTTAATATTCCAGTTTCAAGATACATTTCAACCATACATTAAATAAAGTTACACATTTCTATTTCATGTCAATGCAATTAGTTGAAATTAGTCGACAGTAAAAGAATAAAATTATTTGCTATTAAGTGACTAAATAGTCCCCATTAAGAACCATCAGAACCAATCTTGGCACTAGCTAAAAGAAAAATCCCCTACAGTATTCAAGTGTAACATTAAACTGACACATTGAAACGATTCCTTCATCTTGGCTACAGCTTCTTTTACATAAAAATAACATCAGATTTCAGAAATCTCAATGGACACTTATTTAATTTCCAATTTTACAAAATGTACATAAATTACATGTAAAATTTCAATATTTATACATAAAAAAATGTCTTCATTTGTTTAACAGTGACTTTAGGGGTTGGTGTCCCGATATTACGGTGCTAGTTACAAATTCAAGGAGTTCGTTTCCAATGTCAAAGTTGTTGTAGAACAAACCATACTACAGAGACTTGCTTCTACAACCGCAATAAAGATTGGAAACACAGACCAAGAGATTGAGCATTTTGCTGTCGAACACGCTAATAAGCTACAGGTATACCCAGAACAAGAGGCGCGGTGGATGAGCGGTAAAGCGCTTGGCTTCTGAACCGGGAATCCCGGGTTCGAATCCTGGTGAAGACTTGGATTTTTATTTCGGGATCCTTGGGCGCCTCTGAGTCCACCCAGCTCTAATGGGTACCTGACATTAGTTGGGGGAAAAGTAAAGGCTGTTGGTCGTTGTGCTGGCCACATGACACCCTCGTTAACCGTAGGCAACAGAGATGACCTTTTCATCATCTGTCCTATAGACCACAAGGTCTGAAAGGGGAACTTTACTACTTTTTTATACCCAGAACAGATCACCAACGTACTGTACAATACAGGCGCAACCGCAATTTTAGTTGCCAAAGAATACGTCAACCCACAAGTGTGCACCGGAAAAAGACAAGACTGTATTGGTTACAATGGGCAATTATCTACACATCTTGTTAACAGGATGAACATTTTAAAAAATGCCAACATGATAAATATCCTCTGCCAAGATATTTTTGCTTTAAAAAAAATGGAATAAAACCTCTTACTTACCGACACATATTATTGTAATTTTCTGTTACTAGTATGTTAAAAAATAAGTTTAAATCAAAACCTGGATGAAATTTCAAGCAAGACGCCACTGCATTGCATTTCTGATCACTTGTAGCTTCTGTTTTTGAAAGAATATATAAATATCTTTTTTATCTATCTATCTATCTATCTATCTATCTATCTATCTATCTATCTATCTATCTATCTATCTATCTATCTATTTAATCTATCTATCTATCTATCTGTCTATCTATCTATCTATCTATCTATCTATCTATCTATCTATCTAATCTATCTATCTATCTATCTATCTATCTATCTAATCTATCTATCTATCTATCTATCTATCTATCTATCTATCTATCTATCTATCTAATTTACATATCTATATATATATTCCTCTAAGTAAGAGGTCAAACAACAACAACAACATGAAAGCGGCAAGTAAATAGGGAAGATCCAATGGCGCACGCACGCGGTGTGCATGGACCCAATCCGCACTATTTCATTCACAAAATAGCATAGACATAAATAAATATAGACTGGAAAAAGGAAGTAACTTCGTGTAACTTGAAAACACATGTATATATATCTACTATTGAATTATGATTTCTAAATTATGACAAATTTAAAAATTGCATAATCTTCTGTCTTAGAGATTAAACACAATTTATAGATTCTAGACATAAAATGAAGTACAATGCACAAATATTTGTTTCATAAAACTCTCTTATGAATTTGTGTAGTGAATGGAAGGGAGGTTAAAAAAGTGGAAGCCGGAAGAGATTATATTGTGTCGTAAGACTCTTGAAACTAATCTAGATTGACATTTAATAATTTCCGGAGATTTTCAGGACTTTTTCGTAGGCCTATATTTAATAAATTGTGTTTAATCTCTAAGACTGAAGATCATGCATTTTTTTTAATTTTACATAACTTGGAAATCCGAATTCAATAGTATATAGATGTACATGTTTTCAATTACATTAAGTTAATTCCTTTTTCCAGTCGATATTTATTTATGTCTATGCTATTTTGTGAATGAAAATAGTGCGGATTTGGATACACCATTTCCATTCACACCATACAGCTCCACGGGATATTCCTATTACTTGTTATTTAATAAGTGAATTCATGAATGGGAAGTACTATGAATGGAGCTAAAAATGGCTAATTGACCTTAATTTACGCGATATTGAGAATAGAGTTGCACTCATCTAACAATGTTTTAGAAAAACAAATTTGAATGTTAATTTGATTAAATGGACTATAATTACTATGTTCATGTGCTAAAGCATAAATCTTTCTTTTCGAAGAGAATTTCTATAATTTTAGACTTGAATTCGAGTTTTAGATCTAAATCTAGGAATAGAGAGATGAGTTACCTTTCGTAATCATGTCTTATGAACGAATGTGCGTATTTTGTGATATTAATTAAAGTACTTCTAACGTGAAACCTGAGAGTAGACTCTATCTGTGTATTGTTGTTCTAGTTTCAATAGTCTAACGACACAATAATCTGGAAATACTTTTAATATTATGACAAAAATTGAGAAGAAGAGAATTATATAAACACCACTTTCATTCACAAAATAGTGCGGATTGGGATGCACCAATTTCCATTCACACCGCGTGCTGCGCCATGGGATCTTTCCAATTACTTGTTGCTTGAACTTTACTTGTTGCTCGTTTGAACTTGTCTTTTGAGGATTATATATATAGATAATTAAAAATGAAAATAACATAAATGGTAGATCTACTTTTAAAATGATCAAAGTATCTTTAAAAGGATAGTTAATACTATCTCTCCTTGAGCATTCGATCTTCTAACCTGGCACACGGGGATATGTGCAGCATCTGTCACGGCGAAAATTCAACGCGATCTTGTCACTGTCCCGCGCTACACCCGAATGTGCAATATAAAAATAAATTCCTCAAAGACGATCCAGGCGCTACTCATTTGGGAACAGCCATTCACCAAGAAACCCATAACCTTACAATTGATGGTTTTACGCTCCAATCGGACTTACGAATGCCATAAAGCGGATGGCCATGACTAGATTGAGCGCCAAGGCAAACGTGCTATATCGCTCTATATCGGTGAGGTAAGGTAGCAGAAAAGCGTATTCAACGCTTCGCAGACTCTGTTGAGAATAAAGCTATACGAATAATCGGTGGTACATTGCGAACAACACCTATTTCCACTTATGAAATCATTGCGAACATTCCCTCTCCTGTGGTGACGAGATAAAGAGTTGTTTTGTTAGCGTACGAAAAATACAAACGGCTGGAGAGCAGCTGCCCACTCAGACGCATAGTCGAAGAATTGGTGGGCAGTGGTCGGCTCTAAAGGACTTCCTTTATACCAGCGGTTCTCGGCCTTTTTTCAGCGACCTCCTAATACGATTTCCAAGTAGACACCGAACCCCATCCGTAATTTTATTTTATCGTTCTTAAGTAAATGCGAATTTGCAAATGTTTATATCTGATTATATGATGTCTGTATTTTATCGAAATTGAACACAGCAAAAAAAGCTTTATTTCATTGTAATTAGTGTAAATTAAACGTTTTTATTATTAATTTACTAAAAAAAAGTTTATCTTCAAGACTTTTATTGTTCAGATAATTAGAGTGAGTAAATCTTGACTGTTTAATTTGCAATGGATCTTTTATTAATTAAATTCTAGTTATGTTATTCTGCTAAGTGGGAAGCGTGGTCGAGAGGCCAAGTGCGGCTTGAGCTTGGCTTGCTTGGCTACCTAGAAGGGGGCTCGAGGTTCGACACCCGACTCGGGCAGAGTTGTGTTTACTGAGCGCCCAAAGGCAGCACGGGAAAACAACTCCTAGATACCCCCTCCCCCCATCTGGTCCACAAATGAGATTAGACCAAAGCGCTCTGAGCATGCTATAAACATGAAAGTAGCGCTATATTAAAGCTATAATAATAATAATAAGCCTGTTGACTGTTGAAAGCTTTAGCCATAGAAACCATTGGACCTACCTGAAACAGTCAGCAGTGAAAGAATAGAGCACAGATGTAAAGGGCGATACATTGTTTTAAGAGAGCGCGGAGTAGACATGTAGTACCAACGTCTCACTTGGAAGTTAGATGGCGGTTACATAAGTTGCTAACGCAAGCTTTCCATTAACTTAACAATAACTCTGAGAATTGCGCGTTTACAAGAGCGTATCCAAATCTTTCTTCATAATATTACTCCTGTTAAATTGAATTTGCAATATTATTATTTGTATTTCAGATTTGCATCGTAAAACATAAAAAAAATACTTAAATTGCATTTATTATTTATATTTTTTTCATTAGAATTTCTTCTTACAGTGTCGGATATAAAATATCTTGCGCGCACCCTATCATTGCTATACGAGTTCCGCCTAGAAAAGAAATAGTGTAACAGCTTGCAGGTTATTGTCCTCGTGATTTGAACAAGACAAGAACACCGTGTTGAACAGTAGAAAATAACAGATTGTCTCCCTTTTCTCTTTGACTTAGACTTACTTACTTAGACTTAGGTCCTCCCGCGCCGTTCGGCGCATTGGGCGGCAAGCTGTCTCCATAAAGATCTGTCATCGGCAATGTCTGAAGCCTCCTCCTTATCTCTTTGACAAAAGGCAAATTAAATGTGGTGCACAATGAAGATGTGGACTGAAAGAATGACGTTATCTAAGCTGTGTATCTTCTGGTTTTTTTTTTTTTTTAGACTTAAGTTATAGGGGCGTATTTCCTGTCGAAATCGGCGCAGATATTTCTATACAATGCGCCCAAGTTGTATGTCATATGATGGATATCAAATTCTAAGCCTACCTGTCATCAAAGTCATTATCTTAAGTTTGATAATGTATTGATAAGAATGAATACAGTGAAATCAAAATCTTAAAAGAAATATACGTCTTATATTGCTTTTCAATTGCTAAATATGTAGGCCTTAAACGTATGAACTCTACTAATAACACTATCTAAAGATTTGGCCATAGATAGTGTATAAAAAAAGTGTTAGATTAAAATAGTTTTAAACTGCCGAGTCTGTAAACGATTTTTTTAACACAACGCTCAGAGGGCCCTTTTTTAAGCCTAAAAAACGTATAACAATTTGATTCGTGCTATTTCTGACCCTGTTTAGTTCTCGTGCATTCTAAATGCTTTGCCCCTAATAGTCTACCCTTTCATACCCCAAACTACCCCGGAAATTCAGTTCTTACTTTTTGCATCCGTTCATCCATTCTTCCTCCATTAAACCCATTCGTCAATCCAATATTGTTCAACATCCAACCAATCAACATGCAAATCACATTATTTTCACACATTTTTCTCTATTTTTTTCTCTAACGCTGCATGCATCCAAGAGTAACAACATTTATTATTTAAGAATACTAGTCGACCAGCGGCATAGCATACGCCGCTATTTTCCTGGGCAGGCCTTAGGCACTGCAACATATGCGACCACAGTGGGTCCCGCACTTTCATTGGACCCGTGCTAATTTTTTTAGGTGTATAAATTATTAAATCAAGTAACATGAAGTTAATTCCTTTTTTCCAGTCTATATTTATTGAACTTTTGAACTTCGTCTTTTGAGAAATATATATATATAGATAGTCGACCGGCGGCGTAGGATACGCCGCTTTTTTCCAGGGCAGGCTTTAGGCACTGCAACATATGCGACCGCAGTGGGTCCCGTACTTACATTGGACCAGTGCTATTTTTTTAGGTGTATAAATTATAAAATCAAGTTACATAAAGTTTATTCCTTTTTCCAGTCTATATTTGTTTATGTCTTTGCTATTTTGTGAATGAAAATAGTGCGGATTTGGATGCACCATTTCCATTCACACCATGCTGCGCCATGGGATCTTTCCATTTACTTGTTATAAGTGAATTCATGAATAAAAAATACTACAACATATGCGACCACAGTGGGTCCCGAACTTATTTTGGAACCTTTTTAATTTTTAGATGTATAAATTATTAAATTTAACCACTTTATAAAACATAACAGATTTCCCTCGGCCTCTTGATTTACCAGGAGCCCCCTGGAAATCTCCTGAAATATTATTAAATGATATGCTGCCGGTTGAAAAAATCCTGGAAATTTCCGGACATTATTAAAATCTTTTTAAAATAAAAAAAAAATAACTTATGCTATTTTGTGAATGAAAATAGTGCGGATTTGGATATATTATTTCCCATTCACACCATGCTGCGCCATGGGATTTTCCCATTTGCTTGTTATAAGTAAAGCGAATGCGTGAATTCATGAATGAAAAATACTATGAATGGAGCTAAAGAAAGGCTAATTGACCTTAATTTACGCGATATTAAGAATATAGATGCACTCATGTAACAATGCTTTAGAAAAACAAATTTGAATGTTAAATTGATTAAATGGACTACAATTAGTATGTTCATGTGCTAAAGCATAAACTATCTCTGTGAATAGAAGTTCTATAATCTTAGAGTTGAATTCGAGTTTTAGATCTAGATCTAGACCTAGGAATAGAGAGATAAATTACCTTTCGTAATCATGTCTAATGAACGAATGTGCGTACTTTGTGATATTAATTAAAGTACTTTCTAAAGTGAAACCTGAGAGTATACTCTATCTGTGTATTGTTGTTCTAGTTTCAATAGTCTTACGACACAATAATCTGGAAATACTTTTAATATTATGACAAAAATTGAGAAGAAGAGAATTATATAAACACCACTTTCATTCACAAAATAGTGCGGATTGGGATGCACCGATTTCCATTCACACCGCGTGCTGCGCCATGGGATCTTCCCTATTTACTTGATGCTTGTTGTTGTTGTTTGAACTTTTGAACTTAGTCTTTTGAGAAATATATATATAGATTAAACTTATGTCTGTTGCAGTTGACGTCTCGAGAAGTAGAGTTAATAATTTGCAATTATTTGTGTAACTAAGAAGGCAAATACTTGAAACACAGCTGCGGTCATAGGCTGTGCATTTGTAATCTCCAGGCGCTGTTGTTCTTTCACCATTGTTTATACTTTTCATTGCATTGCGTCTCAAATTACGGATATTCCTTTTACCCACGCTGTAATCGTATCAATCAGTTTGTATCAGACATGTAATTAAATTTGAAACAGGTGTAGACTAACAATAATAAATCTGTGCACATATTTATGCTTTTAGCTTTCTCAATACGCCATGATATCCAATAATTTATTATAGCATTTATAGCGCTACCTTCATCTACTGTCCTTGACAGTGAGAAAAAGTTAGCAATCGGTTGGTGACTATGCAGTGAAGTTGAAGAAATTACAATAAAAGAGATGACAGAAGGATGCTAGAGTGAAGAAGACTATCAGCACTATGTGCGTGTTTATCTATACGAGAAACGTTTTATTAGTCAAGTTATTTACAGTTTCGTCAGCCACAGTCAACGTTTGTAGTTTTGTTTGATCGACGGCAGGGAGGTAAGCGTTGCACGAATAGACTTAAGAAATTGTACAGTAGATACTTTATTCACACGCTTAGTTTTTCTTTTATAAAACATATATATGCGGTGCGAGGGGCGGTGGCTGAGCGGTAAAGCGCTTTGCTTCTGAACCGGCGGTCCTGGGTTCGAATTCTGGTGAAGTCTGGGATTTTTATTTCGGGATCCTTGGGCGCCTCTGAGTCCACCCAGCTCTAATGAGTATCTAACATTAGTTGGGGAAAAGTAAAGGCGGTTGGTCGTTGTGTTGACACATGGCAGGCCACAGAATCAGATGACCTTTACATTATCTGCCCCATAGACCTCAAGGTCTGAAAGGGGAACTTTACTCTTTACTTTACTTAGAAGTCTTTTAATCAGGGCTAATCTAACTTTTTTTTGTCGACCTCTTCGGGAAAGGTGTCCGCCAAAGTCGATGCCACGAGACTTTAAAAGATGCCACGTTTGTCCATCTATTCAAGCGAAAAGTAAATCGACAGATCTGCGAGAACCAGTAGCTCCAGTACCACCTCATCGTGGTTGTCACGTGAACATCCCCGCTCTTCAAAGGTATGGCCAAGAGTACTGGTTGCTTGCTACTGATGAATGAGCAGTCGGCAAGTGTAAAAGTCAAACCAAAGGGGTTATGTCCAGCCCCCCCCCCCCCTGTGGGGCCCCGGGGCAACGGTGAGTAAGAGACCTAACGGGATCTCCGAAAAGCGGATAGCGCTGGACACCAACTCGAGGGTTGGTCGGGTTCTCCTTGGACTCGGCTGATTTGCGGATCTCTATTATCATGAATAGGTGCGGTAATACCCGCTGAGGTTTTTGTGCTCTAGATATATAAGATATTGAACTCCAGATCTCATTTAATTTTAAAGATGATAATATTTTACAATATCATTACGACCAAACCAGATTTTACTCTGTTGTCAAATTACCTAATAATCCTATTTTCAAAAATATACATAAACTATTTTATAGAGGAAAAAAAATAGTTAGAGCTGTTTTCCAGATCTATGTAGGTATCGGGTTCTGCACATGAGTTCCCGATGATGAATTCGTAAGTTTAAAAGTGAAACAGTTTATACAAAAATCAATTAAACGTTGTATTGAATTATTTTTTATTTTGTTTTACAATTTTAAAACTGGCCAATGCATAATAAAAACAAGCAAAATAAAAAAAATATATATAAAAAGGGAAGAACTCCGTCGTTCAAAGTATTGCTTTCCATAATGAACTAGTTACTTTCCTTATTCGATTTCAAACAATAAAATAAGGGGACTAAATACAGCATAATAGAACATATCTGTAAGAATTGAAGAACTAGTCTCCCTTTTCGCTATCAAACTAAATAATCTATATTATATTTCTCAAAAGAATTAGGTCAGACCGGCAACAAAAACACAATGCAACAACAACAACAACAAGTAAATAGGGAAGATCCCGTGGCGCACGCACCACGGTGTGCATGGACCCAATCCGCACCGCACTATTTCATTCACAAAATAGCAAAGACATAAAGAAATCAATAGACCGGGAAAAGGAAGTAACTTCGTGAAAACACATGTATATATATATATCTACTACTAAATTACAAAAGATTTCAATAATTTCTGGAGATTTCCAGGACTTTTTCGTAGGTCTATATTTAATAACATTTCAGGAGATATCGCAGGGGCTCCTGGTAAATCAAGAGGCAGCGGGAAATCTGTTATATGTTATAAAATGGTTTAATTTAATAATTTATACATCTAAAATCTGTTCCTAGATCTAGATCTAGATCTAAAACTCGAGTTCAACTCTAAGAAGATTATAGAACTTCTCTTCGCAAGTATAGTTTTATGCTTTAGCACATGAACATACTAATTATAGTCCATTTAATCAAATTAACATTCAAATTTGTTTTTCTTAAGCATTGTTGCATGAGTGCAGCTATATTCTTAATATCGCATAAATTAAGGTCAATTAGCCATTTTTTAAATCTACATTCATAGTATTTTTCATTCATGAATTCACGCATTTTTACTTATAACAAGCAAATGGGAAGATCCCATGGCGCAACATGGTGTGAATCGAATGGGAAATAAATAGTCTATCCAAATCCGCACGATTTTCATTCACAAAATAGCATAGCATTTTTTTTTTACTTTAAAAAGATTTTAATAATGTCCGGAAATTTCCAGGACTTTTTCGACCGGCGGCATAGCATTTAATAACATTTCAGGAGATTTCCAGGGGGCTCCTGGTCAATCAAGAGGCCGCGGGAAATCTGTTGTTTTATAAAATGGTTCAATTTAATAATTTATACACCTAAAAATTAGCACGGGTCCAAAGAAAGTGCGATACCAATATGCTATTGTGTTTGTAATTGCAGATTGTGTTCAACCATATGCCAAAGACTTATTTCCCTTACAGCTTGATGGTTAACAGCGTTATAAATGACTATATTTGTGTTTGATTTCTTTTAAAGCAATAGCTTAACAGACAAATAATTATAGGGATGTTAAATCGACAGGATGGCGCGGGGAATCTGTTGTAAGTAATAAAATGGCTTAATTTAATAATTTTTACACTTTAAATTAGAGCGGGTCCTATAAAATTGCGTGTCCTATGAAATGCGGGCCCCACTGCGGGGAATCTGTTGTAAGTAATAAAATGGCTTAATTTAATAATTTTTACACTTTAAATTAGAGTGGGTCCTATAAAATTGCGGGTCCTATGAAATGCGGGCCCCACTGCGGTCGCCTGCCCTGGTAAATAGCGGCGTATGCTATGCCGCCGGTCAACTAGTAATAATTATTTATCAGTAGTTACTTGTCTAATAAGTTCCCTTTTTTTAAATTTATTCATGTCTAGTCAAGTGACAATGAAAAAATGTGCGAATTTTTAGCTTGATCCAAGATTGGGTGTTGGAGAAAAAAACGTGTATACAATTTTTACCAGTAAAAGTTAAAACAAACAGCTATCAATATCTTTTGAAAAATAAAGAATTTTATGATTAACATCAGTTTTTTTATTATATTATTTGTAAACTCCTCCCTCCCCTACTGGCCTCTTCGACTAAATGTACAGCTATGAATTAAATCATGTACTGAATCTCTGTGGACACAACTTTGCCATCAAGATATATTACCGACATTCTCTAAAAGCCTATCAGGTCAAATATGGGATGCTGGGCTAATCGTCCTGTTCGTGACATCCGTGAGTTCTTTTATTTACTCCATTGTTATAGAAATTTTAGATTATTAGAATACTTTTAACTTTTTAAAACAATATCACTCTTTTTTCTTTTATAATATCTTTTCCCTTTGTAACTTCTTGTGTGACCAAATAGGCCAATTCTTGATTTTAGCGCAATCTATAAATAGAAAAAATGTATGTGTATCTCCCGTGTATAAAATACGAGAATATACGAGCAGAGTGTTTTAGTAAGCCGTATGATATTTAAAAGGGTTTTTTGGGGGCTTGAATGTGCGTCCCGCATACTTCGTGAGAACACTCCATCTCTTTCAGAGTATATTTTCTGCCAGCTACTTTACCCAATACCATTGAGAGCAAAATGGCACCTTAGATGATTTTCATAGCGCTTTCAAGGTAGTGAAGGGGCAATTCTGTTACACCATCCTTTTTAAGCTTGCCAAATGTAGTGATTGCTTTTTGCACTTATTAACAAATAAATATAAATATCTTTTTAGTAATGTAATTTTTTTTAAACATATCAAAAACACAATAATAGTTATTGAACTAACAAAATTTTATTCCTGAATTTCAATATGTGAGAAGAGTATTTTTGAAATATCGTTTCAAAAGGAATAATTTCTCATTTTCACATTTTTTAAAAATCTTGGACATCATAACATTTGAATAGTCGAAATTTAACGTCTTCTTCTGACACCAGAGACGAACAGGGGAACGAGCCTTGAGCTCAGAGAACCTGAAGAGTTAAAAAAAAAATATTATTTTACAAATCAACAAATGAAACCTTTCTAATTTAATAAAACTTAATTATATATTTTTGTGATCTTCATCCATAAGCTAAACCATAGTCAATGTCCAAAATACATAATTTTTAGCATCTCCCGCAAGTGTGAATTTAGAAAAGTCTCAGGTATGTTTAAGTAATTATTATAACTTAATAAAAAAAGCATTTAAAAACAATATGTGTGATAATTTAAAGCTATCTCAATGCATATTACATTTTCTCATTATACGTTACGCTCAATTTTAGTGTGGAGTTCACTCTTATTTAATATTGAAGAGGTATTTTACAGCATTAAACCCATCTGAAAAGGGGGTATACTCAAAACCCTATTTGGCTACGCTCATAGCATTTTGAGTGTGTAATTTGCTAATAATTATATATTAAAGAGGTCTTTTTTGCTTCAAACCCCAAATGAAGGGTGGTTTAAACTCAAAATTACTTTGGCTACTATCATAGCATTTTGACTGTAATTTTCTTTTTTTTTTATTTTGAAGAGTGTTTTTTTTTAGCTTCAAACCCCTTTGAAGGGGGGTTAAACTCAAAACCCCTTTGACTACTTTCATAGAATGTGTACTTTGCTTTTTTATATTGAAGAGAGGAGATTTATCTTAAATTTCGGAGGGGGGGGGTTAAAATCAAAATCTTCCTTAGCTATGCTATTGGAATTAGGGGGTTGTCGCTACCATCCCATAATTCTTTTTTTTTGTTATGTTTCATAGAAGAGGAAGTTTAACTGCAAAAAAACCCTGGTAGGGGGTTTTTAATTGAAAACTCCCTTGTAGTAACTCAAAACAACATCGGCTGTACTGGGGCAAGTGATGGTTTAGTATTAAAATCTCGCCTAAAATAAACAAAAATCAAAGCAAAACAGTTACTAAATTCCTACCCTCCACGTTGCGAGGCGGGATTTCATTTCGGGGGGGGGGGGAGCTGGAGTTCAATCCTGGCTACATACAGGCATAACTTTGATTTGTATCAACGGAGCATTGACAGTAGTAAGAAACAAAAATACTACGAGCAGAGAGTCATGAATTAACTTCATTTGCTGTGTAGTTTGGTAAATAAATTGCAGATATCTGAGCAAATGTCTTTGAGCGTTCGGTTTGTTGATTGTGACTGCATTTTATGATTTCATTTGAGCTTTAAGTCTAAACTTTGAGATCTTTGACTGTTTGGCGGATCTTAAAATAAAGACTGCAAGTGAAATCACAAAAAAAAAAAACTGCACAAGTGATGTAAATCCCTTTCCACTTGTGTTTCTGAATTGTTTTTTCAATTTCGTCAATTATTCATCTGTTCTTAAACCAGTTTCTCTGATGCTGCAGTCTATCCAACTTAACATAAAGGCCGCTCAATAGCATATCGTTAGTAACATTAATGAAATTTGTTGTGGCTCTTCTGCGGTATCGATAAAATCAATGAAACAAAAGGGAGGTAACTTTCAGAATAATCCAGGAACACCAGCAAAATGCCAAAAACAATCAATATTAGTAGTCGACACTACTGTTGAAACTATAAACACTTAATACTCAAGAAGGGATCCGTCTAATGTCATCCGTTACTAGCAGTCTGAAAAACTACTGAAACTACTGAAAAACGTCTTGTTGATAGTGTGGAAGAGAGTGTTGTACTTTTGACATATTTATCACGTCTTTCCTTGCTAAGTAAGACTTTCGCCTTTTTTTCCCTAAACCAATAACTAAATCCTAATCATGTCATTACAAATTATCAAAAAAACAAAGTGACCATGCTGTTGAGGACGCCGAGACTGCTAACAGAAAAACTTTACAACGAATACTGAGTTGATGCTTCTGATAATTTGGAGTCGGCTTCACACTACATATGCTGGATTCGTTAGTTTCTTAATTACGTCTAGCTTTTCGAGCAATAATAATGTTGAGTTCAATTTGTTTTGGTCTTTATCTTAAAACGATGCTAGAGCTGCAATGCGAAGAAGAATATCAGAACTGCACGATAAGCGCTCGTCGCCATCCTGTCCCTCGCAACGAAAGGCAATTCATTAGTTCACGTTTGCAGATTGTGTTTGATCAAAAGTAGAGGAGCCTTACTGATAAAGTTAACAATATGTACAGTAAATACTTCATTTAAAAAAAAAGTATTTACAGTGAACTTAATATCAATTAGGTATGAGGGCCCGTATGGGGGCAGTTATTTTCTTTAGTATTCTTTGAAAGTTGTGGCGACGACTTTGAACCATAGGTGGCAACTTGCCCCCCCCCCCCCGCATAAATCATGAGGGCGCACATGTTCTAAACATATTTTAATTATTTACATTTCGTGAGCCATCTTAGTAAAAAAAAAAAAAACTCACGGATCTGACGAACTTGTGGACCACAATCTGTGTCCTCAACAAAACGCTGGTAGTAAATGTCAACAAGTTTTTTAGCAAAGTTGTCAAAGTTTTGGCCACAATCATTGTCCATTGATTTAAGAAAGCAACTTTTCCATTGATTTAAGTAGCTGTGAGTAAACGTACAACTCAATATTAAAATTTTAAAAGGGTTATGTTATACACAAACCCATAAGCGGCCTGACAGGTCCGTTCCTGGGTCCCGCTTTTCGCTAAAGGAATGCATTTTAAAAAAAAATAATGTTTATATTTAAAGAACGAATAAAAGAAGCCATAAGTTATAAACTATAAGTATCTATTCTCCTACATTTCAAAACTTGAAGCTTTTCGTATATATATTTTTTGCTATCATGTCATAAATGTTGGTCCACTATACCCTAAAGGTATTTTGGCATAACAATTTTGTTAAGATCAACTTGAAATAAAATTATCTTACGGACAGACATCGGTGCGATCAAGTTTGCGAAAGCACTCGTCCATTCCTGTTTTGACTGACGAGAGAGTGGTTTGATAGTTGGCACAAGGAGAGTTTGAGATGGAATCTAGCCCTGGAAAATATATTTATTCTATCAGATTGACGTCAAGATATGAAGACATTTTTTTTAGCTGCACAACATGTTTGTTTAGTATTATTTTGGGTGGGGGAAGGGGGGTTAAGCCCTACTCTTTGTATTATGACAAACAATTGTAGCCAAATAACTTTGAAGTTAAATTTACCTTTTTAATAAGGGTGTTTTACGAAGAGGCAAACACGAAGTTTTAAATGTAGTGATTCCTTTAAAAAAAAATCAACTCACTCTGTCTTTTTTCCTATTTCCCGTTAACGGATCAAGTTACACTTTGCACAACTATTAATTGAATCAGTTTATAAAATTAGCCATTTAGTTAATTAATCATTGGAGATTAATTATTTTGTATGATAATTAAATAAGGGGAGTAAATGAACAAATATTTTAATGAGGGATGTGTATGTATATATGGATTTAATCCCCTTATTGAGTTTTTAATTTGTTTCTCCCAATTCCAATTTCTGAATCAAGTTTAAATTTTAAATATTTTGTTCTAGTCGATGTCAATACACGAATCAAACAATACATTTGAACCATTTTTTTTATCATTTAATACTAATGATTTAACTTTGTTTACCAGAAACGTGACCGTAGCACTTTAATTTTTCAGATAAATGACAGTAAATAAACTTTTATATAAGCTTCGATTCTAAAAGTTATCCTTCTGACGGAGATCAGCAAGTCTGGGGCAGTTAAACATAATTTGAGGCACGGTTTCCTCTTCTTCCCCGCAGCGGGGGCACCGTGAGTCAAAATTTGGCCATAACCGTGAAAAGTATGAGCCAACAGGACAGTGGCCTGACCTGCACTATGCTATAACAGCTTGCTCAGGCCTGGATAGCCTCCACCACGGGGAAGTGCGGTCAGGGCGCCTCGTGCGCTCCCAGACTCCACGGGCTTTTTGGGACTTGTCCCAGCACTCAAACCACTTTTCCATTTCAGTTTTTTGAATTGTAGCCAGGGCATGGTGAAAAGTTACAGCCTGTTCAGTTGTTGGAATTTGTCCACCGTGGTGGGCCAAGGAGTCTGCTATAGTGTTACCAGTCACACCTAAGTGACTTGGTACCCACTGCATTATCACAGGAATGCCATAGCGCTGCTTCATGTTGTGTGAGGCCATGATGACAGTGTCGATATTGGGGGGCCATGGTCCAGGACTTTGCAAAGCCTGTAGTACAGGCTTTGAGTCAGTGACCACAACAATCCGTGTTGCCCTCAAATGTCCCTCGCCGAGTTGTGAGTCAATGACCTTTAGGGCTTCACAGACTGCCATGGTCTCCGCATCAAAACTGCAAACACTACCACATGGTCCAAAGATTTTAACTGAGTGGGAGCCAAGAAAGTCGATGTAGGCTCCATAGCCTGCTCTTTCAGAATCCAACAATGCCGACCCATCAGTATATGCAAAAAAAGCACAGGGCCTGGAGGTATTAATGGTCTCCAGTGCTATTATTTGGAGGTCGTCACACTGTTTAAGTCACACAAAAGCTTTTCGACAACTCCCATACTTCAGTGTTATAATTTCTTCACTCATAACAAAAGGAAAATGTAATAATAACAATGTGTTTTCAGTCAAGATTAACTATTCCATCTTTTTAAAATAGTATGTCGTTCGCAAGTGATTACATTCTAATTCTATCGTTACACCTTTAAACACTGTTTATTGTTCATTGTATTATTACACCATTAAACTCTATTGTTTTTAGAGGAATCCTTACAATGATATCAGATATAGAAATGTGTAAAAAAATGTTTTAAAACCTCTTCAATGGTTGGCAAAGACAATTTTTGGCCTAAACCCTAAACCCTAAAGTTTGCAGTTTTCTGGTGTTTGATAAAGTAAAGTATTGAAAAATGTTGACAAACCTCTTCTCTTTTGCGATGTTTAATTAACTTTTTTTTCTAATGAGGCTCTAGTCTGAACTTAATAGTTCGAAAGTATTTCAATTTTCATCTATTTTATGAAGTTGGCGTTGTCTCAAATGATGTTCCAGTTTTAACTGTTTCACATCGACATAACTTTATAGTTTGCCATATAAAAAGCCCAAATTTAATTGCTTGTTTCACAAAGACGAAATGAAGCCAAATATCTAATACCCAACATTGGACTTTCTACAGTCCTTGTTAGACTAGGTCATGTACAATATTACTTTCATGTAGAAGAAATTAAGCTAACTTAAATAAGATGTTAAAAGTTTAAAATGCACAGAAAAAAATCGTTCTACTAACAGGGTTAAAATTCATAGGATAAACTAAGGTTTAAATCCTTAATAGAAAATGAAATTTAAAGTTTAGACATGCTTAAATAAAAGCCGCTATCGTAGACCCCGATTTACATGTCATAAACTCCCAATTTATTTATTCACTTCCGTAGACCCCTTGGAAGTCCTCATAGACCCCTTGGGGTCTATATAGACCACTTTGAGAAATCACTTGACTAGATGTAATATAGAGTCTATTATATGCCGAACAGTATCAGCTGTAGACATTGTGCTAGAGATTTTTTTTGGGAGTTAAAGTGTGTCAGGGTTGCGGAATTTTCTTGCTCGAAAAGCACATTTTCTCACAGAAAAAAACAAGACTACAAAGAGAGTTTGTGTGATACACAAACTCAGAGGCGGCCCCCGTCGGAGTCGGATCCCTGTCAGATCCGCCTATTCGCAAGATGTTTCGGATGTTCCTTCAAAGTTGAAAATAATTAACTTCTCGCTGGACGACGAAGGATGGCGAGCAGGGTATAAGCCTGCCTTGTCTTGATGTTTGCGCACTAGACTGTAGTTCGGATTTATCGTTGGTCACTGGCTCAATTACTGCATGCTCCCATCCCCTCCTGTGGAAGGTTTGAAATAGGAAGTAAACTATCTTTAACTCTGAAGAAACAATCGAAACATGTAAAATAAAAAGACAAATAACCTTGGAGCGTCGAGATAAGCAGTTCAGCATGCTAACTGGTTACAAACTAATAGCCTGATATATACAATATGTCACACGAGCGATTTTAAATAATCTTTCAACATTGATCTGTAGAGATGTAGATGTACATAAACTAAACTTCTGATTTAGCACTCTTAATATATATCTTATTAATTATTATTATTAATAATTTGGATGTAATTTAGATAAAATTTAGGTAAAATTAAAATAAAAAGCCCAGATAATCAATAGAATGAATGCAATATTAAATTTAAAAAATAGAAGATTAGTTTTAGTTTATTATAACATTTCAATGTAGATCTAGACATAAACATCCGGAACAATCTATTATAGATATTTTAAACTATCGCAATATTTCTGAATGAACAGTAAAGGTTAAATAATATTTTCAAAAGCCTTTAGTTTTTTTTTATTTAACCGTGACGGACAGACCGACCAACAGTTAAAACGCACAAAAATATGCTTCTTTCATTCTAATGGGGCAATAAAAAAATATTTTTCTTTATCTGATTTTTTAAAAAGTTTAAGAAATTAGTTAAGAATCATGTCATGGCCGGGCTTTACGCTAGTACACGAAAGTTGCTGCTAAAAGTTCATTTAAAAAAAAATTATATCAAAGATAAACAACAGATCTTATTTAGTACCCCAGCGGTCAAAATATACATCTTCCGTGCTTTGATCTCTCAACGTTAGCCTTGTAAAACCGATATTCAAGGCACCTGCGACACCTCATTTATGAGTTAATTTTTTTTTTATTTATGATTTAATTACTTAGTAAGTAAATACACATACGTCGGAACGAAATGAAACGTGACATTTGATGCAGTGTATTAGATTATTAATTGTCTTAAATTAGGTTTCATTTATATTGCATACTAATTAGGTTTTTTCTCTTTAAATACTGCTTGCATAAAATATTTTTAAAAATTAGATTTTGAGATTTTAGAAAAAAAAGTAGCCGTTGCATCAGAACTTTGAATGATCTATATTATCGTGATGTCAGATTTTCATTTTCTCTTCTACTTTCTGAGCACTAAACGGGACGGACGGACAGACAGACAGACAGACAGACGGACAGACAGACAGACAGACGGCAAGACAGGCCACACAAAACTAATAGCGTCTTTTCCCCTTTCGGGGGCCGCTAAAAACTACTAGAATATATATATATAAGCAAGCTTGAAATGTTCTCAAACCTGCTTTGCCATCAGTCGAACATATGAAATTTAACTCATCGGCGGCTCTCATTTCGATGTTTAAGAATGTTTTATTTTGGCAGTCGTATTTGTTGTCGTTAAAACACTTTTGAAGGTCATCGTTATATCTGGAGAAAGAAATGTTTATAAACGTGTTTGTAAGATTTTGTTTTTAGAATCTATCTATATATAGTCTTACATATTTCTTTTTTTTAATTGCACAACAAATAACTGTGCCTGTGTGTCTTGGATGGTAGCAGTACGGCCTTAGGCATGGGAAAACTAGGCAGCTGCCTGGGGTCTCTGATAGATAGACAACATGAAAAGGACTGAAAAACAAAACTGTTTCCAGATAAAATTGCGAAATCATTGTCCAATTTTATTTTGGAGTCACTAGCCTGAATAGGTTTTATAAAAACTGTGTACTTTTATTTTTGCCGTTTATTTTTTTTTATTTTTCCATTTCGTTTATTTCTACAAAATTCTCTTCATCTAGGGCCTTCAAATATCTTAAGTCGGCCCTGTTAGATAGTTTTATTTATTAGACTTAATAATGTCATTATTAAGCACACAAAACTTTCAAGTATACATGTCATACATAAGGCTAGGCCGATTAATGTTTTGTACAACTGCTCCTATTCCTAGTGCTATAAGAGCATAGGATTGGTTGCGCGAATCAGCCAGGTTAACCAACAACTTGGTACATTTTAATCACAGATTAACAAACGTGTCTGTAATGACTCAGGGATACAGATACGACGAATTTATCTCCTTTAATGTAACGTCTGTAAATTTTAAAATACCAAAGCTTATCGACGGGAAGAACTCACCATTTGCAACCATAATTTACAATTTAAGATTTATTTCCATTTTTCGATATCAGACAAAATAAAAAAAATTAGTAATTCCTTCATTCATTAATTTTTACTTACACTCGAGTATTGTTAGTTATAGTGAAAAATTGTGAAGAATTTTATTTTGATCCAAGATTAGAATGTAGGGAAAATAGTATGTACGAAAATTGTACCAGACAGACGGACAAAACGACAGAGCGAGTTGATGTAAGCTTTGAATTCAAATATTTGCTAAGTGAAAAAATGACTGTAAACATTATGAAATAATAGAGTTTAACCGCTATTAACTCCTAACCTAATGCAATGCCATACGTTGTTGTAAGTTGTGGCTTTACACACCTGCAATGTTTCTTATAAAACACTTATATCAACTCTGTATGGAAAAGTGTGTACAAAGTTATTTATCAACATAACATTAACAAAATATAAATCTATACAGAAAAAGTAACCAGAAAGACAAGTAACTACTTTTAATTTCCTTATTGTATTTAATAGAAACAAGTGAAATCAATAATTCCGTATTCGTAGATGTGACTAAAACTTGTTGTGTTTAGTCCACCTAAATAATTTCTAACTCTATTTTTCCCTCATGCATTTTTGATCTACTTGATACTTAAACAATGCTCAACAGATTTTGTCGGAGAACAGGTCAATATTCTGTCGGAGAACAGGTCCATATTCTGACAGGAACAGGTCCTTATTCTGTTGGAGAACAGATCCATATTCTGAGGGAAGCAGGTACATACTCTGTTGAAGAACATGTCCATATTATGTCGGAGAGAAGTTCCATGCAAAGTCGATGAAAAGGTTCTGCGAACTTCTTGCGACGCTTAAACACATCCTCATTTAGTGATCGAGTGCCTGTTCGTTACATACACCGATAAATAAAGTTGTCCACACTTTGATTCTGATAAATAGGGTGCGATAAATTTAGCATGTAGGATAAGCGAGACACTAACATGTTGCCTCTATTGGGTATGATACTATAAAATGCTCTTGCAGAGCCTCTGTTAGATTTGATAATATAAAAAATACATCGAGAAGCCTCTATACTCGATAGGATAGTACAGATTAAATGCCTATACGAAGCCTCTTTTGTGCAGGATAAGATAAAACGACTTACAAAGCGTATATTAAATAGAAAATGCCTAAAACGTACCTAAATTAGTTCAGATAAGATAGAGTGCCTATAACTTGCCTCAATTAATGCAGATAAGATAATATGTCTAAAACTTGCCTTATTTAGTTCAGATAAGATAACATGTATTTGCAAAGCCTCTATTGGGTAGTATAAGATAAAGGGCCTATGTGATGCGTCTATACATAATTAAAATGTCAATGCGATGCTTCTATTAATAAAGATTGCTAAAAGGACTCCTAAGATAGTTAAAAGGACTGAGCGAAGTTTCTATTGGTTAAGATAAATGCCTATACTGGCAAATATAGGATACAAATCATACAATGCCTAAACGAAACCTCTATTGGGTAGGATAAGATAAAGATACATTCTTGTTGCTAATTTCAGATTGGAAGACTACAAAACCTACTTTCCAACAGGTTTGCTGGTTAAAACTTAACGATTCGTCAATCTAAGCAACAGTGGCGTAGCGTAGGGGGAGGGAGGGGGGGGTTGAAAATCCCCCCGTGCCCCCGCCTAGGGGGGGGCCCCAAATGGATGTTTGTAAATACATAAATTAATATATTTGATTGCAAAAAGTGTCAACGGGTGTATTTTTTTTTCAACATTTATGGATTATATTTATATCAAAGACTAAATCTAGATCTAGGTCTATCAACACGTTGACTTTGTTGACATTTTAAAATATTATTTTTCCCACAGAGATCAAAGTTGTTTTTTTTTTAAGTTAGTTTTACATTTTAAAATACAAACCTTTAATAGATTCGTTGCCGATTAAAAAATCAAACATGTTCTTGCAGCAAAAACAAAGAGTAATACTCTCTTTGTTGCAACGAATAAAACTGTATGATATTATTTTCTAAATAAAAGAGTGAATTGCAAAGGTGGGAAATGAATAAAAACAACAACAAATGTACGTCTTTTCGTCAGGAGAAATTTCACAATCATAGCATATTTTTTATTTGTGAAATTAAAAAAAAATGTTATTCTTTCTATGGGAACTTCCCCCCATGCCGAGTTGACCAGATTGGTGCTAAAAAACAGCGTGACGCAAAGGTAAACCTTTGGCCTGCGCATACGTCTGTAAGGCATAAATCCAAAAGCAACATTTCTGAACTGTGATAATCACCTCTAAACCTGTCAGCTTTTCATTCTGCTGAGATAGATCCAACAATTGTCAACTTTTTTGTAACTGTAAATGAATTGTTTAACTTTTTTTTTCAAATTAACCCCAGAGATCCTTCCTTTTGAAGTTATTATCACATCCTTCTTTTTAATGTTCTTAAGACTGATATCTACTAGGAACTTTAACAATTCGACCACTTCTGGTAGTCTTGACTGGCACAACAAGTTCTCTAGACGTTGATCTATAACTGTCTGTTTCATTTGTTCTAACAGTTTACTGCTCGTTGTCTTCATCGCTATCATAGTACCAAGAGATATCTTCATCGAAGCACTTGTTCAAAAAGCTTTGATTTCTTTTGTATGTTTTCCCATCGTTTGTTAATGATGCAAGATCTGGGTGATGAAATTTTTTTTTTTATGAGAACTGATTTCTGCTATGTTTGTCCTAGACGAACACTCACTTTCTCTCCGACAAAATAACCTTTAGGTAGTCTTGCCTTTGCATTGTATTTCACTTTGCTTTTCATCTGTTGTTCGTTGAGTAATGTCTCTGAATTTTAAGTTACCGATGATTTCAATAGTTTGAGATCAGTTGGAATGATGTCCCTGAGTCTTCTACTCATCAGCAGTTGTGTTGCTTATCGGAGTATTTCTATACTCGAGCATAGCAAGATATAGTACGACTTTAATCTTTGTGCTTTCGCACAAAACATAAACAATACATAAATTGAAACTCATTCATGCTTTCTGCAAAATGGTGAGAAACGGACGAAACTGATCACCCAATCCAACGAAAAAGCAAAAGAAGGTACTGAATACTATGGATTCCCTGTAATTACAACAACCAGAAGAAAGAAAAGACTTGATGGGAAGTTGAGTTCTAATGTAGGACTCAGTAGGACTGTCAATAGAACAGCAATTCAAACGTGTTGCGACAGAAGTGCTGGACATATTTCATATGGGGATGAAGGACAGATTACAAAGGCTGGAAAGAAAATGGATACCATTGGGTTTCTTCTTGGACCAAGACAAATGTTGGATGATGACACTCTTATGACAAACTATGTTATTTTTTACTGTTTGTATGATAAAATAAATGGCAAATCGCTTGTTCAATGATGTCACTGATGCACGATCACTTTTCATCAACAAACTAGTAATACAATCACCAATAGGCTCAAACCTTGCAACATCCTCTGGATACCGCTAACTCAGGCCACTCCCATTGCGTCATTCTAAAGAAAAAACTATCCCAGGAGCACAATGACATAAGAAAGGCTTATCATGGCTTTAATGTCAGTGAAGTCACAAATACTAGAAAGTATCGATGTAGATCATGTTATAGATGTCTTTGCTTCACAGAATGCACGACATGAAGCGATATGAATCGAGATTAGTCACTTGTGCATTATTTAGCTAATAAACAACGGTATTATTCATTAAAAGAGTCAGTGATTTTTTTTTTGGTTAAATTTACTGATATACTGAACCAATTTGATATTGGGCTTATATATTTTTTTGCGTACATTATGTCATGTCATATATCGAAAGTCAAAATGCAAGGGGCCCCCAAAGAGGTCGGTCCCCCCATGGCCCCCGAACCCCTAGCTACGCCCCTTTGTTCGGCATAATATTTTTGTTTTTGAACTGATTGCTGTGACTTCTAAAATCTATCTTAGCTAATTTTGCTGAGTCAAATTTACATAAACACAGATTTTATCACAATTTTCTCGGTTTTATTTCATAGATAGTTTAATCACTAAGTTATACTTTTTAAATTTGTAGCTACAACTACATTTGTGGGAAGTGTGGTCGAGAGGCTAAGTTAGCTTGAGTTTGGCTTGACTTGGCTAACTAGAAGGGGGCTCAAGGTTCGACACCCAACTCGGGCAGAGTTGTGTTTGCTGAGTGCCTAAAGGCAGCACGGAAAACCAACTCCTAGATATCCCTCCCCCCCCCCCCACTGGTGCACAATTGAGATTAGACAAAAGCGCTCTAAGCATGCTATAGGCATATATATTTCAGCTATAATAATAATACAGAAAAAAAGTATTATACAGGAATATAATGTTATATTATGTAGTTTTTTTTTTTTTTTTTTGTGGCAAGTAGAGCAAGTAAAGAGAAAATACAAGAGATATTTTGAAAAAAAACATCACATTAAAAGACAATACCTAGGAGGTCATATTAAAACCCATTAAACATATTAATCAAATAAAATGTAAGTTCCTTAGTGCTTCATTGCTTTGTAATAAAATTTTACATGGTTAAAATGTTCAAAAATATTATGTTTAATACCTAGCTATGAAATGTCAGTATTAGCGAACCTGGATGCATTGAAAATTTAGCTACTTATTGACTTCCTTAAGTCGTTGGCCAACATGCTTGGCTAGATCGACCAGGAACTCGCGTAGTACGTAATCATTTTTGTCTTTAAAGTAGCTTCTGTATTGTATAAGATAAGAAAATTCTCATACAAAAAAAAAAAAAAAAAAGAAGCTACAATAAAGTAACCAATTTAAATTGCTAAAAAAATAATTTAAATGTATGTCTTACCCACACATGAATACATATTCTACATAATCTTTCAAAGTAGCAAAGCTGTATGCGTTTTCGATATAGTCCAGGAAAAAAGAACACACTTTTAACTCGTTGCATGAATCGTCTCTCTTGGCCACAGTCGCTGCATCTTTATTATGTGAAAATAATCGTAACACATATATTTCTGTAGGAGTTGTCATAAACTAGGTCACATATGAAACATAAGAAATCTTTCGAAACAACTTACAAACCATGGGCGCCGGCAAATTTTTTTTGCAGGAGGTGCAAGTTCAAATCTATGTCTCAAGATCATAGCTGCTTTTTTTTTACCCCTCCCCTGTCCCCTGTATACATATGTGATATTAAGTTCACTGTAAATACTTGTTTCATGAAATTAGCAAAAAAAAAATAATAAAAAAATAACGTGAATAAATTACTGTTTATCCGTGCGGCATTTGCATTCAGATGGTCGATCAAACAAAAAATGTAAACGCTTAACTGCTGGGGCAGTACATAAGATCTGTCAAGCTTCTTTATTCATTCTTATCTGTCATTCGTCTTTGATATAATTTCATTCGGATGTGTTTTTTTTCTGAAAATATTGAAGCATGCCTGGGTGGACCACTTTGAGGACCGATTTTAAGTTTGTGTTTCCATCCACACAAACTATCTTTGTAACCTTGTTTATCTTAATTTAAGTTTCATTCATCAAGAGAAACATAAAAAAGAGCAATTTGACTGTTACAGTTAGAACTCGGGATCCTTGAGGACTTTGTTTTGGTATGTTAAGGTTAAACCCTGGCTGCATGCGGCGTCGGAACGAGACAGCTGGAGGTCACTCACGAAGGCCGCGGGATACACAGTGGAGACCAAAACAGAATCTACTGCCGAGGATAAACGCAGACGACGAAACGAAAATCTAAGTCGACCACCTGCGGACAATGCTTGTGATTGCCCTGGATAGGGCAAAATATGTAGGTCACATCAGGGGCTGCGCAACCACGGAAAACACTGTATTCCTCACTAATCTTCGGAGTCGAAGACAATCCTTATTAAGGGTAAAATATACTCTCTGTCAGGACGTACGAAAAATGAACTTGTGTAGCATCACTAGAGAATGCTGACCATGTCGTTCAAAGCGGCATACTTTAATAATAATAATAATAATAATAATAATAAAGGCCACGGTAAGCTCTTCCGTGTTTCTCTTTTCTCTGACTTCGTACACTTTTTAGTGAGATAATGGAAGTATTTGCACTCTGGACTTTACGAATACTGAAGTACTACTACAATATCTGTATCTATTTAGGTTGATTACGAATACTGAAGTACTACTACAATATCTGTATCTATTTAGGGTGATTACATGTATCAGATTTGAAGGTTTGTTTCGATTTGAAGTAATATCTTATCCTAGACTAGTGTAGTTATTTTTGCTACGTCACTTCCATTTTTGCTGTAACTAGATCTCTGAAGCTTGTTTGCGAAGATAGTAGATCAAAATAAACAAGCTAATGAACGTTCATTTCTTTCAGAGCTAATTTTTTTAATTTTGTGGATAATTGGAACGGCCCACTGCTTCTTTCGGGACAATGATAATTAGGAAAAAAACTACACAGGCGGTAATCTAAATAAATTATTATTCACCAATAAGTAGAGTGTCCACTGAAGGTAATACACAGCCTCACGATTAAACACAAGATGTCGACCTACACCCTGACTCGCACCCCACACAATTGATAGGTGCTGTTGGCGGTAGAACAAGAGGAGCCAAAAGAATCAAATGGACGAGAGAAACGAATATAAACGTAATCAAATCGTTCCTCTGTGTAAACAACGGTGACGATATACCTCTGCCAGGTTATAGGCAAAAGCTGTTGTAGACAGAAGGTCTGTAATAATAAAAAAAAAAAAAAAAAAAAAACTATCTGACCTCTCCAGAAATTGACGTAATGAGAAACAAAGTAGGTCATAAACTGCAGATACAAGAGCTCATCACAGATACAAATGACACACCCACTCAGTCGACCAACGAAAACATAAGTAGAACACCTAACCAACACGAGAATGACCCAACATCGGCAATAAGCAATGAACTACACTCAAAAATTTTTACGCTTATAGACCGTTACACAAACACCAATCTCAACTCTAGACCTCGTATCTCGAAGCTAAGCACCAAGAAAGAGACAACAACTTATATCAAAGAAATAAATGAAATGAAGTCTTAGTCAACTATTTCGAAATTTATATTTATATAGAAATTTGTTTGAAATACATCTCGCTACATACTGCGTTGCTGTGGCTGTTACAGAGCTCTCAGGACGAAAGACTTTTGAGGTAAGCCAAATCAACCAGAGACCAAAACAACATGTGCCAGCATGGAAAAGGCGCCTGGAAGGCAATATAAATCAGCTCAGAAGTCAAATGGATACAATCAGACAATATCTTGAAGACAACCGCTTCGCTAGAGTACTTAACAAAATGAGGTCAATCTTAAGAACATCTAAAATCAAATTAACGGACCACGACAGCCGCACACGACTACTATGTCTGAAAGATACGCTGAGACAGAAAGTTACACTCAAGGGCGCTAGGTTGAAGCGCTACAACGAAACAACCAAAAGGAAGGAACACAATGCTCTATATCAGAGCAATAGAAAACAGTTTTTCCGTAAACCATCTGATAATGATGCTGCCAAAATTTAGAACATCGATAGCACCAAACACGGCTCATTTATCGACTACTGGGTGGCGCTTTGGTCTGATCCTCTACACTACAGTGTGCAGGCTGACTGGATCGAGGAAATCCAAAATAAAAGCAACCTATTACCAGAAATGCCTGATGAAGATTTCACAGCTGAGGAAGTCTCAGCAGCTATATCAAAAACCCACAACTGGACTGCTCCTGGGCCGGACAACATACACAACTTTTGGCTGAAAAAACTTACACGAACCACTAACATCAAGTTTTAATGAGTTTATGTCAGATCCGGCTTCAATGCTGTTAGAACTCACTGAAGGGAGAACATCTCTCCTCTCCAAAAAAGGTGATCCGAGTCAATCATCAAACTATCGCCCTATCACTTGTCTGTCAGTTGTGTATAAACTACTAACCTCATTTTTAAAAAGTAAAATGTACAAATTTTGCTCTACCCATAAGCTACTAGCATAGGAACAACAAGGTTGCATAGAAGAGTCAATGGGCTGTAAATTACAGCTAACTATTGATGGTATTATATTGCACCAAGCTAATAAAAGAAAAAAGAAATTTACACATGTGTTACATCGACTACAAAAAAGGTTTCGACTCTGTCCCGCATGATTGGCTCTTAAAAACACTGGACATTTATAGAATCAATCCAAGAATAATTCAACTATTGAAAATCTGTATGAACAATATTAAGATAAACCTGCACCTTAATCGGGATAAACTAGGTTCTGTGCTCATAAAACGAGGTATATGTCAGGGTGACTCTCTATCCCCACTCTGGTTCTGCCTAGCGATTAACCCTCTATCTGCACTGCTCCAAGACACTACAAACGGTTTTAGGGTTGACACTAAATGTACAAAATATGTGTCCCACTTATTATACATGGATGATCTAAACCTATATGCAGAATATGAAGTGTGACATCATAAGCATTAAAAATTGCAAGGCAACGAACACCAACATTGCAATTGAAGGCATCGAAGAGTTGAACTCTGCCTCTCTTTATAAATATCTTGGAATAAACCATAATGCCAAGATAAACCCAAAAAAATTAAAAGAGGACTTCCTTGATAAATATTTCTTCTTCTTCTTCTAACCAGCTTTTTACTGCTGAGCTGTCAGCTCTTTTGCAGACTGTGCCAAGGAAAAATACTGTGCTGTTTTTTTCAGTTGCTCAGCACTGCCATAAAGGGTGTTGGTTATGTTGGGCTGTAGTGGTAGTAGGGTCTGCCTAAGGTGGATTAGGAGGGGGCATTCAAAAAGGATATGGTTTACAGTTTCATAAGGGTGGGAGCAGTGTCTACAAAGTGGGAGTTGTGTGGGATTTATTTTATTGAGATGATAATTTAAATGTGGTGTATGTCCTGTTCTTAGTTGGAAGATTGTACATTGCTCTTTGCGGGGGAGGAAGTTAATACTGTCCAGTTTGTTAAGCATGTTCATTTCTTTGTACATTGCTCTGCCTGTGTTTCCTGTAGCCCATTGGTTAAGCCACTCCTCTTTGTAGTTGTTGATTAGCATTGACCTTAGGGTGAGGTAGTTGACAGGTCTATCTGGTTGTTCCATAGATGATCCTGCCTTTGAGAGCTTATCTGCCCTTTCATTTCCCATGACACCAATGTGTCCAGGGATCCACTGTAATATGATGTTGATGTTTAAATTGGTCATCATCTGGTGTATTATCATTTTTAGTGTTGTCAACTCTCTTGGGCTTTTTGTGGTGCTGCTGTTAAGTGCTTGAAGAGTGGATTGTGAGTCTGTAAAGACAACAATATCTGATGGTGCTTGTATTCCTTCATGTAATTTATTTTCGACTGTCTGCAAGGCTATGGTAATTGCCTCAATTTCAGCTTGGAAGTTTGAGCAGTAGTCGCCACAGGGTGCACTTATTTCAAAGTATATGTTTTTGGGGAAGACCAGGAAGGCACCAAGACCGGCATTGATGGTGGCTTTGAAGGCTGATCCGTCTGTGTATATATGGATGGTTGTTTTTGGATAGCTTTCAATTGTTTCAAGCGTGCCTACTTTGAGCTCCAGTGGATTTGATTCTTTTGTCAGAGTATTATTTATTAGATGTGTTTTAATTGTTGGTTGTTTATAGTTAAGTCCAGGAGTTATGTTTGGGAATCTGGTGATTTTTTCTCTGTTATTGGGTAGATGGTGTTTTAAGGCTAGTTCGTCAGTAATTTGAATCAGTGTTCTTTGCTTTTTTTTATTGTTTTTCCTATTTCTCTGTGTTAATAATTTATTTGGATGGTCATCCTCCAACCTTCTGTATCTCTCAATGGCTTCTAAAGCTGCTCTGTTGCGCCTTAACTTAAGAGGTTCAATATTTGAGTCTATTTCACAGGCAGCTGTGGGAGTGGTTCTCATGGTACCCCGTCAAAATAGCGCGGACAAAATAGCGCCGACAAAATAGCGCGGTCAAAATAGCGCGGACAAAATAGCGCCGACAAAATAGCGCGGACAAAATAGCGCCGGTTCTCATACCTCCACTGACCAGACGCAAGGCTTGGTTTTGGACTGCGTCCAAAGCTGACTGATAGGTTTTGTTGGCAGCTACTTGTATGGAGAGGCAGTTATCCATGACAGATCTGACATATCCAGTGTATAACTGTCTTAAGGTTTTCTTTTCAGCTCCCCAGGATGTTCCTGCTAGGTGTTTCATTATGTTTAGTCTCTGAGATGCCTTTTCTTTTAAATCAGCCATAAAGTGTTTTAGAGACAGTCTTTGGTCTAATTTTACACCAAGATAAGTTGGATTTTCTTCTTTATTTATTGGCTGTGAGTCTATTTTTAGGATGTAGTTTCTTTTTGCTATTTTGTTACTGTGGCTAAAGATTGAATAAACTGACTTTTCTTTGTTTATTTCCATTTTCCATAATTTTGAAAACGTGGAGATAGTTGTGAGGGCTCTGTTTAATTTGGATCTAGTCAGCACTGGATATTTCTCTGTTGTCCAAATTAGGAGATCATCTGCGTAAAGTGCCTTATTGACTGAAATGAGGTCTGGGAGGTCATTCATGAAGATTAGAAAGAGTGTACAGCTAAGGGCTGAACCTTGCGGTAGGCCTTCTTCCAAACTTTTTTTACTAGAGATGGCGCCTTCAAATCGGGTTTGGATGGTTCTGTTTTTTAGGAAAGCCCTGATCCAGCTGTACATTTTTCCATGGATGCCCATTTTTTTCATCTTCAAAAATAGACCTTTTCTCCACACTCTATCATAGGCTTGTTGCAAATCTATAAATACTGCTGTAGTGTGTTTGTTTTCGTGGAACCCTTCTATTGTGTCCTGGATAAAGCGAAAGAGGTGGTCTTCTGTTCTACTTGCTTTCCTGAAGCCAGCTTGTGCGTTGTGGAGTGAGCAAGTGCTTTCTAGCCACCAATAAAGTCTGTTATTAATCATTTTTTCTGCCATTTTGCCAATGTTTGATGTTAAAGATATTGGTCTATAGCTTTTAGGGTCTCCTGGTAGCTTATTTTTCTTGAGGATGGGTATTATATTTGCGTTTCTCCATTCCTGTGGTATGTCTCCTGTTCTCCATGTATAGTTGATAAGATTGAGTATGCAGTTTTGGGCCTGCCATCCTAGTCCCCGGATCATTTCATTTGTTATTTTATCTGGTCCAGGGGATTTTCTTAACCTAAGCTTTTTTTGGGCAGTTTTGAGCTCATATAGAGTGAAGGGAGCGTCAAAGATATGACAGCTGACAGTTGGAGCTTGTTCTTCTCTTTTTAGGATATTGCTAAAAGCCTGGTCCAGTTGTTTTCTTGGTTTTGTCTTATTTATGCTAGCAAAGTATTTGTTGAAGGTTTCTGCCTTTTTTAGATTTTCTGTAATTAAGTCATCAGTGTCTTTTAATGGTTGGGGGTTAGTAATTTGCTTTTTTCCTGCTAGCCGATGCAGAAGGGTCCAGGCCTTTCGACCATCCTTGTTTAGGTCTAATTTTTCACATGTTGTGGTCCAGTTTTTCTTTTTTTCTATTTTAATTTTGTATCTAATTTGACCTGTTAATTTATTGTAAATTGTCTTGTTCTCTCTAGTGGGGTTTATTTCTACAGTCTTCCTGGCATTGTTTCTCTCTTTTACTAAATTGTTCAGTTCTGGTGTCCAAAAAGGTTTGTATTTTCTGACTTGACCTCGAGGAATGTGTTTTTTTGCTGCTGCTAAGATGTTAGAGACTATAGTTGCATAGGTTGTGTTCACATCTGCCTCGATTATGCTTGATAGTCTTGAGTCTGCCTCTTGTGAAAAAGCTGCCCAGTTTGCTTTTTTATAGTTCCATCTAGTTGTTTTTCTGTGTTGGTATCTACCTGGTGTTCCAATATTGAGGAGTATAGGCCTGTGGTCACTACCAATGTCTTCAAGAACTGTAAGTTTAGAAGAGTTGATAATATCTGTAGAGATAAAGGTTAGGTCAGGTCTGCTAGTTGTGTTGTGTGCTCTATGAAGGAATGTTGGAGGTGATGTTTTATTTTGCAGAAGTTGGAGGTTAGAGGCATTTGTTATATCCTCTATTTCTTTGCCACGTTTGTTGTAGTGTGGGTAGCCTAGGGATGGTGTGTGTGCGTTAAAGTCACCAGCTATTATTGTCCTTGTGTAGTGTGGTAGTTTTATGTCTATTTCTGCTGTTGAAGATGGTGGGCAGTAGAAGTTTTTGATAGTATATTTGGTTCCTCCTCTCCAAAGAAGTATTTCTTGCATGTCTATGTCGGTATTGTTCTGTACATGTTTTACTGTTGCTTGGGTGTCATTTCTAATGAGGGTCATAATTCCCTGACATTTGGTGCAGAGGCATCTGTACTGTGTGTAGCCTGTAATATTTATTTTTTTCTTGGGCAGTAGTGTTTCTTGTAGTATCGCTATGTGAATATCTTGTTTCTTGAGTATGTGTTGGAGTTCTGTTATCTTGTTTTGTAGGCCTAAGATGTTGAGTTGCAAGAGGTTTAAATGTTTGCTGTTTGTCTGTTTTTTATTTCCGGTAGCTGACTTATCGCAGGCTGTCCCGGAAGAAACTGCCATGCGCAGACCTTTTACGAGGCGACGTCTGAGCTCGTATGAATTTTTCTTAATTTTTCTTGGCATTCGATGTAGGCTGGGTGTTCCCTCAGGCTTTTTATATATTTTCCCCGCTTTTTAAGGGAGTTTTCAGTCCTGGCAAAAAACTGCTCCACTACCGAACTAAAAAGGACATCTGGGTTTGAAACTGTATAAAAACTGGAATATCCATGGGACAAGGTGGGGTTAGCCAATGGTCCATTCTCCGCCATCCACGGGGCTCTCCAATTGAGACTATTTTGTAAAAGAGAAGCTTAAGGTGGACTGTGCCCTGGGTATGCCCTGTGGAATCGTCACATCCTGGATCCAGGCCCCTTCACGCTATCACATTCACCAGTTCCAGAAAAAAACTTAAATGATGGGTTTATATCCAGTAGTAGAATTTGATGGGACATAGACCTCTGTCTGGAATAGTGCAGTCCAGACCTCCGTCAAAAAGCACCTAGAGGGGGGGAAGCTCCACTATTATTCGTCCTAGTGAAATGAAATGCAAGTGGAAAGGCAGTGGGGTTATTATTTACTCTTGGTCATTTCCAAGCCCCCGATACCCACACGGGGGAGTCGCCACAAAAGTGGAGGTTTGGAGTCAGAGTTTTCCTTCTCCTAGATGGGTTGCGTTATTCAGCTGACGTGCCCCATCATCACGAACCTTGATAAATATAAGCAAAGGCTTAATTAAATCATCAACACCAAACTGTCTGGCAATAACCTTATCAGTGCAATAAATAGCTGGGCCGTCAAAGTGCTCCTTTACACGTTCGCCGTCATCAAATGGACTGACACCGACCTTCATGGCATTGACAGGCTGACGAGGAAATTGTTAACCAAATTTCGATGCTTACACCCCAAGTCTTCCACCATAAGTTTATACCTACCCAGATGGAGGCCGTGGATTTCATAACATCTTCAAACTGTGTAAGACGCAAGTTTCAAAAATACGATCAAAACTGCATGCCTCCAACAATGAACTATTTTCCTTCCAACAGAAATACGACTCCGATGCAACCCCCTGAATCTACACAATATCAATGTTAACGTCGGCGACGACGTATGTCATGAGATTCGCAAATGGGAAGGAAAAACGCTCCATGGGAAATTCCCGGCCCTATTACATGTGGACAACATGGACAAGGCTGCTTCCTTAGCATGGCTCAAAGCAGGCCATCTCTATCCTGAAACAGAAGGCTTTGTTACAGCTATACAACACAGAGTAATTAGGACAAAAAATTACGAAAAGCATTTCATAAAACTCAATGTTGTCGACCAAAGCCGAAAATGTTGAAATGTGGGTGAGTCGATTGAACACATTATGGCAGGATGTCCTGCCCTATCGGAATCTGCCTACCTAGGTCGTCATAACCAAGTTGCAAAGCTAATACACCAGCACTTGGCTTTGACGCACAATTTGATCAGGAAGGATACTCCTCCTTATTACCAATACTCGCCACAAGAGGTTCTCGAGTCTCCTGATCACCTGCTCTACTGGGATAGGCCTATTTTGACCGACAAAACGGTAGACTTTAATCGCCCTGATCTGCTGCTAATCGATAAAAAAGAAAAAGTCTTGATTGACATTGCCCTACCATTGTCTCATAATGTAAGAATAACTGAGTTGGAAAAACAGCGAAAGTATGGGAACCTAGGCTTGGAAATTAAGCGTTTATGGAAGTTATCTAAAATTACTATATATCCCATTGTCATATCAACCGAGGGGATAATAACAAATGACCTCACCGATACCTTCAAGACTCTTGGCATTCCTAAGAACATTCTCGTTGCCTATCAGAGAGCGGTACTGCTGCAGACCTGCCACATCACCAGAAAATTTTATCAGTGGAAACTGATAAATACGAAGAATTTTGTCTCCCTTTAACAAAACTCGACCCTGGCTGCGCCAGAGAATGAACACTCGTTCTTCTCTAACATAAGAATAATAATCTTTATTGTCCGTGGGGAAATTTGTCTTACAATATGTGCATTACACCAAACAAAACATCAAACCTAAAAAAATGTACATTCATACCTGACTCATTCAAAATTTACAAGTGAAAAACTTTATGTTTTTATCAAATTATTTCTATTCAATGATTTCACTGCCAGGGGAACAAAAGAGAGCTTGTGTCTGTTAGTCTTTGCTATCGGTGTCTTGTATCTCTTTTGTGATGGTAAAATCACAAAATCCTGACCCAAAGGGTGATTTTTTATTTCTAGAATCATTTTAGATTTTGTAAGGATGTTTGTCTCAAACAGCTGCCCAAATGAGGTTTGTTTTTTGCCAATAACTTTACCAGCAGCATTTAGAATTCTTTGGAATTTCTTTTTATTTCTAATGCTCAGATTGCCATACCAGGCTGTCATATTAAAACTTAAAATATTGCCGATGTGAGCGTGATAAAACATAGCCAAGGCCTTTTCACTAACATTAAAAGAGGACAGTTTTCTCAGTAATTGTAATCTTTGCTACCTTTTTTTGCTGATATAATCAGTATTTGCAGTAAAATTTATTTTTTTGTCTAGGATAGTACAAAGGTATTTAAATGTTTGCACTATTTCAATGGTCTCTCCAGCAACAGAAACCTTTTCATTTTCCTTCTTTTCCCTACGAAAATCTTTAGTTTTTTTGACATTTAATAATAAAAAATATCTTTACAGTATTTTTCAATGTGTTCTATTTCTCTGAAATGCTCATTTACGTCTGAACTCTCTGAGAGCAGGGCAAGAAGAGCCGCATCATCAGCGAATCTTGTGAAGGAACAAAAAGGACTATCTGACTGAAAATTATTAGTGTACAAAATAAACCACAACGGAGACGTCACTGTGTTTACTATGCGTGCATTTGATACTACCTTGTTTACCCTAACCCTCTGAGGTCTTTGTGTCAGGAGAGCCAAACAAGACCCTGGCCCCAAAACACTCCTATAGAAGAAAAACTATAAGTAGAATTGCCAGATCTGGAAACCAATGAGTGGTTAATCTTAGACATAGGATTACTGATCTGAGCCTCCGACATGTAAAATGAGAACAAAGAAGATGAAAGAAAAAGTTTACTCTACAGTATGTTTGACAATAATGCTTACCAAAAATAGTTAGTACTGTAAATATACAACTTAGCTGTAGAAGGCGATGCATTTTGTATTCCAGTCAACACAATCAATATACACAACTTGAGCTTGATGTTGAAGCCAACGTTTTTCTCGGTGTTAGTTGAATTCATTATATATAGATTTTGCTTAAGTTCTAATTAATTGATAAATAGGATTAAAAGATTTGTTCCATCAGAAAGTACTTAGGGGGGGGGGGGGGGGAGAATCGCAGAAAAGAGAACAAAGACTAATGCATGAGGACATAATAGAGGCATAGTCTAACACAGATGAAGAAACAAAAGGGCAAAGTCTAACACAAGAGGATTGAAAGAAAGACACAGTCTAACACAAGAGGACGGAAAGAAGGACGCAGTCTAACACAAGAGGACGGATAGAAAGACACAGTCTAACACAAGAGGACGGAAAAAAGGTCAATGTCTTACACAAGCGGAAAGAAAGAAGACAAAGTCAAACACAAGACGACAGAAAGTAGGACACACTTCAACAGAAAAGAGTGGGGAAAAAATAAAAGAATCAGAGAATAGAGATTAAAGACTAACACAAGAGGACATAATAAAGGATAAACTCTAACATAGATGAAGAAAAAAGACAAGTCTAATAAAATAAGACATGAAAGTAGCAAAAATTAAAACAAAAGGACAGAAAGAAGGGCAAAGGGTAACATAAGAAGACAGAAAAGAGGACAAAGTCTAACACGAGAAGACAAAAAGGAGGACAAAGTCTAACACAAGAGGACAGAAGGGAGGACAAAAGATAACACATGACAGAAGCTAGGACCAATGTAACACACGATAAAGAATACATACTCGCTAACAATGTGTAATAGATCTAGGGATTCTAGACTAATAATAAAAAAAAAAACTGTCCTTTTATAAATATCTTTAACTTTTCTTTTGGTTAAGAGTAATTTCATGCTTTTAAGACCTTATGTTCTATAGGGCAGATTATGTAAAGATCATGTTTTTGTGGCCCACAGTTAACAGGGTGTCATGAGGCTTAACTTTTCCTCAATTAGAATTGGATCCACTCCAAGGTGTCCAATAATCTCGAAATAACAAATCCCAGTCTTCACATGGATTTGAACTCGGGACTTCCACTTTGGAAGCCAAGCGCTTTACCACTAAGCCACTGCACCTACCCTTCACTAAGTATAAAGGGGACTAAGTCATCTTATACCACCAGATGTTTTTCCCTTGTTTGATTCCAAAGAAAATAATTAATTAACGATATTTAATTAACTAATTATTGTTGTTTTGTTTTTTTGTTAATTGATTCTTGTTTTAAAAGGTAAAAATAATAACTTCAAAATTTCAGATGTTTTGTGGGACCAACAACATGTACAAACATTTTGGCCATCAGACAGACAGACAGAGTCAATAGATGCAAGTAATATTTATATTTATAAAACACATTCCGCCGCAATAAACACAATACAAAGTGTCATATTTCTCATATTTCTCATACAAAGCAACATTACACATGAACACTTTGTGAGAAGACCGACACTCATAGAGAGTTAAGCAGAACACGTCTATCAATATATATATATATATATATATATATATATATATATATATATATATATATATATATTCAAATATATATAATTCAAGGAGGGAAGGACCACATGAGTTTTAAATAATCACATTCAATTATTTGCTGGTCTTGATTGTAACAATTCCAATTACAAAAGAATTGTGACATTTTCCAAAAAAAGTGAATTTTTAGCCTTTATAAAGAAAGTCTAATGTTTTCTCTTAATTTTGCATAGCTATTGTACCAGAAATAAAATCACGAGTATTAATATTTATTTTTGTTGTAAACGTTTTTAGTTCATTTTACAGATATATATGGATAAGTGATACAGATAATACACCTAACCAAACATTACATCTCGGTGTTACTTAGACTCCCGCGTCGATCGGTGCATTGGGCGGCAAGCTGTCTCCATACAGATTTGTTATTGGTAATGTCTGTAGCCTTCTCCTATAACGTTAATATATCGTTAACATTATCTTTCTTTACCTTTATCTATTGCTTTAGAAGTGGTGTATATTTTTATGTAAATATTAACGGTATAATTTATTTTTAAAATAAAACTGTTTGCTTCTAGAAAACAAAAAGGAGCGGTTTCACTAAAACTTTGCAAGCTACAAAGAGTGGGGAGCAAAGAATTTCCATTTCTCTTCTAGTATTTAAGATCTGAGTGTGACAAACGGGTAAGAATGACTGATGGATAGACGGACAGGCGAATATTGTGAAAGCCTAAATTCGTTTTTTTCCTAATTTGGGGACTGCTTCAAAAAATAAAAGTAATAGAGTGATTGGGTTTTTTTTAGTGATAAATGTTGTTGTTTTTTTTTTAAAGTAAAAAACAATAAAACAATTTTGTACTAAAAATTATTAGAGACGTTTTTGTGATCAGCGTAAATGTTCCTCACATTTCCAGGTTCCATGATGTTCTGATTAAAATTGAGATATTGTAAAAAGAAAATTAACAGTCCTTTAGGAGTTTAAATTAACAGGCTTAACATGAACATTTTTAATACCACAGTTACAGAAACTAAGTAAAGAATACCCTATCGCACAACTTCTATATGCATGACACCGCTTTCTTTTATAAATGATTGTGTCATAATGTACTAAAGATTGAATTTTGTTAATTGATAATTTAACATTTTATCAAATAACGCTGTAGATGCGATTGTTTTTTTTATGTATGTATGATATGTATTTTAGAACGTGAGATATTCTTATTTAAAAAAGGTTTGATTTTATATATTTATTTAATTTTAATTCTAAAATTGATTCTTACAGAAGCGGGTATTCTATATCTTGAGGACAAACAAGCAGACTCGAAAACACAAGGTGTAACACGTTGAGCCTGCTGCTTAAGTGATTAAAAAACAAAAGATCCACTATTAGAGAACAAAGGAATGGTCAATAGTGTTATCTCTTATCTCAAACAAAAACGGAATTTAAACGTTGTGCCTGAGGCAGTATTCGGTTAAAAAAAAACAGCAATTAACATTCGTGTCTTACATTTGTTTAGTCTTCAGTAGCTTAGCAGCGTTTAAATACACATCCCTCCGTTATGTAGTTATCCTTCCACACCCTCTCCCGCGCTATATTTTGTAAGATTTATTTATTCTAGTATTTTACTTATCCCTCTATACACTCTTTCATCCATCTATTTATCCATCCATTCATCTTCCATGCGTTTATCCTTTTTTTTTGTCATCAATCCATCCGTTCATAAATATTTTCATTCCTCAATCCTTCCATTTATCCACTGATTCATTTATTCATAAATTATTCCATTAATCAATGGTTACATCTTTTTATTAATGAATCTTCTTATTCAGCCATGTTTACACTGTATTACACATACAAAAAAAAAAAGACAACAACAAAAAAAAAAAAACACAATAAAAGCCGTTTAGTTTTTTTCCCTTGAAATATTACAAAACGATAATAGAGTCTTATAAACTTTCATGATGACAACATTATCATTAGTTTTATCAAAATCATTTTTTTTATACTGGCTTTTGTTCAATAGAAACAATCGTCTAATTTGTGTTTGTTCAATTTTTGTCATCGTTGATCACAAATATTTCTTGATCAACCTGATTTTGGATATTGCTACTGTTACCTTAATAGTATAAAAAAAATTGTGAATCAAGATTGCGATATTCAGGGATAGGTTATTGTTTTTTTTTTTCATAATACTAAAGATCTCAACAGATTCTTGTTTCTGAAGTTCGAAGGTTTCTGAAAAAATCGCTATACTATTTTGAAGCAGCCAAACAAAATTCGTTATTATCATCAGAGGACAGGAAGTCTGGAGGGTTCTAAAACTCTCAAACAGGGAGGACCAATGGTGGCAGCTAGTCAGAAAGGATCAGGCTATTTTGGGAAGATTCCGAAAGGGACACTGCCCAATAGAAGCCTACTGCGCTAGTATCCCGAGAATCACGGTCCCAAATGTCGACACTGTCTCATGGAAGACGAGACAGTAGAAAACATCTTCTACGACAGAAGGGTGCTTAGAAACACAATCCAAGATAAGACTATTCTTGAAACAGATAGAACTGCTGCATGCGGGGTTATGACCTGTAAGGAGATAGTCAAACAATGCCAGCTAACTAGTCCGTACTATAACGAATTAACTTCAGCACGGATTTAATGCATGTAGAATTACTAATAAAAAAATCGTTATAATTATTTAGCAACTTTTTATTGCACAAACACTAAATGGGAATTATTTACTTTATACCTTAAATCGGTCAAAAACATTTTCTTTCTCTTGTGTTCGTGATACCAACGAAAATATTTTATAGCCACTAGATATTTAGTTATTTATTAATTTTATTGATTCTTGATTTGTAAGTAAAAAAAAAAATCAAGCAGATTTTCAGCTTTGTCCTAGTTAGGGTGTAGAAGAAATAACGTGTAGAAATTATTTACAGGATAGTAAGTCGATACCAGCATTGTAAATGCGTAGCACATAAACTACCTACACGCAATGTTTCTAATACTTGTTTCACTCTATTCTCCAGATTTTCTCTCGAAAATTTGTTGTTTAAAAAAGACGTTCATCACAGATAAATGACAACCTCTGACAATGAAACACTGTGAATATGTATTACCCTTTAGAATTTACAAAAACATTGCTTTAACATAAGCTTTCTTTCGGACTGTCTATTTTTAGCGGCCCCCGTAAGGGGAAAAAGCCGCTATTAGGTTTGTGCAAAATTTCCGTCTGTCCGTCTGTTACACTCAGAGCTCCAAAACTAGAAGAGATACGAAAAATATTATTTCACCATTAAATGCGGCTTGAAAAGTTTAGGTGCAACGGCTACTTTTAGTTTTCTAAAAGCAAACCGTTTAATTTATAAAATTAATTATGCAAGCGATTTTTTAATAACAAAACACCAATTCTAAAACAATTACGTAAATGTAAGGGAGGAAATGTTACTATAAGTAATGCTCTAGGCGTGTAGATATCATGCACATTTTTTAAAATGAACTTTTAGCAGCGGCTTTCGTGTACTAGCGTAAAGACCGGAAATGACATGATTTTAAACTAATTTCTCAATTTTTAAAAAAAAATCAGATTTTTCAAAATAAAATTGTATTATGCCCCCATTAGAATGAAACTAGCATATTTTTTTTTGCGTTTTGTCTGTTGGTTGGTCTGTCCGTCACGGTTAGAAAAAAACACTAAAGGCTTTTGAAAATATAATTTAACCTTTACTGTTCTTTCAGAAATATTGCGTTAGTTTAAGGATGGGAGCATACAGGAATTGAGCCAGGGACTTAGAAGGAACATCCGAAACATCTTGCGAATAGGCGGATCTGATAGGGATCCGGCTCCGACGGGGGCCGCCTCTGAGTTTGTGTATTACACAACTCTCTTTGTAATCTTGTTTTTTAATTAAGGAATTCAAGTACATAATATATAGTCATGTAGTTTTCGTTGGATATCCACATTAAAAATAATCGAGATGTATTTGCTTTGTTTTTTAGCTTCACGAAATAGGAATATTTTATTTAACACTTAATGTGAGACTTTAATACACAACAGCGCAATGTATTAATGGAAATATTTTTAGTGTATCTCCCAGTACAAAGTACGAGAGCATCGATACGCAAAGTGTTTTTCTTACTACTGTTGCATTTTTTCTAAAAGTTTGAATTAACTGTTTATGCTTTTTTTTCGTGTAACAAACTACTATTGATTAGTTTTTTAGTTAACAACTCTGTTGTGTTCCTTTTTTAGCGGCCCCCGTAAGGGGAAAAAGCTGCTATTAGGTTTGTGCAAAATGTCCGTCTGTCCGTCTGTCCGTCTGTCCGTCTGTCCGTCTGTCCGTCTGTCACACTCAGGGCGCCGAAACTAGAAGAGATACGAAAAATATTTTTTCACCATTAAATGCGGCTTGAAAAGTTTAGGTGCAACGGCTACTTTTAGTTTTCTAAAAGCAAACTGTTTAATTTATAAAAATTATTATGCAAGCGATTTTTTAATAATAAAACATCAAATGTGAAGCAATTAGGAAAATGTAAGGGAGGAAATGTTACTAGAAAAAATGCTCTTGGCATGTAGATATCACGCACATTTTTTAAAATGACTTTCTGTCTGTCTGTCCGTCTGTCAGACTCAGAGCGCCTAAACTAGAAGAGATACGAAAAATATTATTTCACCATTAAATGCGGCTTGAAAAGTTTAGGTGCACCGGCTACTTTTAGTTTTCTAAAAGCAAACCGTTTAATTTATAAAATTAATTATGCAAGCGATTTTTTAATAACAAAACACCAATTCTAAAACAATTACGTAAATGTAAGGGAGGAAATGTTACTATAAGAAATGCTTCGGGCATATAGATATCATGCACATTTTTTTAAATGAACTTTTAGCAGCGGCTTTCGTGTACTAGCATAAAGCCCGGAAATGACATGATTCTAAACTTATTTCTTAATTTTTTTAAAAAATCAGATTTAAAAAAAAAAAAATTGTTTAGTGCCCCCATTAGAATAAAACAAGCATATTTTTGTGCATTTTTTCTGTTCTTTGGTCTGTCCGTCACGGTTAGAAAAAAACACAAAAGGCTTTTGAAATATGATTTAACCTTTACTGTTCTTTCAGAAATATTGCGATAGTTTAAGGATAGGAGCACACAGAAATTGAGCCAGGGAATTAGAAGGAACATCCGAAACATCTTGCGAATAGGCGGATCTGACAGGGATCCGACTCCGACGGGGGCCGCATAAACTCTCTTTGTAATCTTGTTTTTTTTTTAATATGTCGACTTTGAAATTGAATATTAAATCTATTGATTTCCTGATCACTCATTTTCTTTCTTTTCACACTTTACACTTTCGTTTCCATTATATCGCCAAAGTGTTTCTCTATAACGCTTTCTCTTCTTTGTATTTATTGATGTAATTCAAACCCGATCCTAAAAAAAATAAAGCTGATTACTGAGATTAATTAGTGTGTAGGCCTACATTCTCCAAAGACGATAAAAACTTATAATAATGTTATCAGGTAAATCACACATAAATACTTTCTTTAACAGCACGATGTGTATATCATTGGAAAGTATATTTTATATAATGATAACTATATTGTTTTTTTGTAAGTAGAGACTTCAATCAGAATTATCTTAATTATTGCTAAAATAATAACACGTTATAGTACTGGCACATTCAGTTGTAACTTCTTACATTTCTATGTATTAGTTCACCTGGTTGAATTCGGTTTTAAAACGAGACAGCTGGAGATCACTTACAAAGGCCGCCAGATACACATTTTAGAACAAAAGAAAATCCGCACCAAGGACAGACGTAGACAGCGGAAAGGAAATCATTATAGCCCTCTGGCGGACAATGGTGGTGTTTGCTCTGGATGTGGTAAAATATGTAGGTCAGAGCAAGGGATGCGTGTAACTGAAAATACTGCACTCCTCATAAATATTTGGTCTCCAAGCCTTATTATTATAATTATATTTGGGGGCAACGGATCATTTTCGGCCATTTTTCAATATATGTCCATATCCGACTCCGGCTAGATATTAACAATTGCAAATCCAGTGCACTCATAGTATATATATTTAGTATGCATTTATTATAAAGTATTTTTTTAAATATTTTACTCTGTGGAGGCCCCACACTAATCTGCATTATTTTCACTGTCTTTACGCTATATCCCTCATAAAAATATTAAAGTCTAAAACTTCATGACATTTAAGAAAGGACAAAAATGTTGTAATGAAATCAAAACACTTACCACAATATATTTTATTAATATTAAAATGTATTGCTGTTCCTTCCAAAGAGAAGATAATTACATCCTACCCATATCTGTATGTTTATCTAATTGTACATGTTAAGTAAAGACTTACACGCTGCTAGGCCATTTGCTAAGCTCTAATGGGACTATTGAAGAAATAGCACTTTTATATAGGGTAGTGGTGTATGAAATAAATGTGCATTTATCTTTGTATCTTTCTGAAAATTTTATTAGGTCGTGTGTTTATGATTGTAAGTTATGACTCAGTTCTTTATGTATTATTCCTATTTTACTTTTCCTTTATGTGTCAAGAAGTGTCTCTAAATCAAATGACAATGTTGTTGATTCCAAATTCCAATGATAAAGAATGAGTCTTGTGTTTCAAGTGGCTACTAAGACTCTTTTGCGACCTGAATATTTTTTTATACGTATAATACAGAAAAAAAACGTTGCCCGAGTGTCTACGTAAGTTTTAAATTTGTCATCTGCGACTGTTGTCTGCAAAGGATTTTTTGGTGCCTTAAATGTGTTCCGCAGACTTCGTGAGAGCACTGCGTCTTTTTCAAAGTTTATATTCTGCCAGCATATTTACCCAATGTCATTGAGGGAAAAATGGCACTGAGATGATTTAAATAGAGCTTACTGAGTACAGAAGGAGCAATTACGTTACGCCTTTCTTTTTAAGCTTGCGAAATGTAGTAACTGCTTAATGCACTTATTAACAAAATATCTGGTGGCCGAGCCTTGCTCGGTTAAATAAATGCCCTGCCCAGCCTGACTGTTGGACAATAAGAAGTTCATACCGGCTTGCCATCCATCCATCCCAGTGGTGCTACAGCCCGTGGTCTGCTTTTAGTTTTACACATCCCCTCATTCATATCTCTTAACGCGTTTTTGTTTGCCAAGAGATATTTTAGTGTACTACGGTAAGCCTAGTGACGTAAGCAGAGTTTTCATCCCGTTTACGTCATGGAAAACTTTCATTCATAAATTATTCAAGCCAAAATTAATTTTACAACGAGACATTTTATATATCGAAATAACGGTCGAACTCGAGTTTTCCCGATGTGGCCAATGAGCTGAGAATTTTTTTCTCACTAATATGCAGATACGTTGAAATTTTAAAGAAAATCGTTAGAGCCGTTTTCGAAATCAAAGATATATAAATATATATATACAAGAATTGCAAGCTTAATAGTATAGGATAATTATTAATATTTTAATAGTTTTTTTTAAATATCAAAACACAATAATTATTATTGAACTATCGAAATTTTATTTCATGATTTATATATTTGAAAAGAGTATTTTTGATATATATTGGACATAGTTAAAAAGGAATATTTTCAAAAATTCATTTTTTTTTTAAATCACAGACATAATAAGTTTTGTATCTTGAAGCTGGTCGACATTTAACGTTTTCTTCTGACACCAGAAATGATCAGGGGTACCAGTCCTGATCTCAGAGAACCTGAGTTTTTAAATAAAAATATTTTCACAACTTAACAAGTAAAACCTATATAATTAAAAAAAATGTTTATATACATTTGTAACCTTTAAACAAGACCTAAATTCCATTTAATACCCAAAATATTTAGTTTTGAACATCTCCTGCACGAGTGAATTTGGAAATGTTCAGGAATATTTACGTATTAATTTAGGTCGTAATAAAAAAGCATTAACTAATTTGTGTTTTAATTTAAAGCTACCTCAACGCAGATTACTTTTTCTCCTTATAAATGTCATTGAGAGACAATGTTTTCTGCATACCAAAGACCTTTTCGTAATATAAAGTATGCTTTAAACCGTTTAGCTACCTATCAAAGGAGCTCCAGTTTAAATCCTAACTTAATCTGATTTGTGTTTTTTGAGTGTCAAAATGCATCACAGAAACCTTCTCCCGTCTACCCTTTACCCCCAGAAACAGATTTTAAACAAAATGATAAACGGCATTAAATTAATGCATCATAAATCACAGTGTAGATAAAGATAAATGTGACAGTGAATTAAAAGTAACAAAATAAATAGAAGGTATTTTAATAAGCACTTTTATTTTTCCTTAAGAATATTTTGTATAATCCTACTTCCTTTCACCTGCGTATTATTAAAGTTTTTGGCTATGACGGTAAGAAAACGTCTAAACATATTTAATTGTCTACTTTTGATGTGCCATCTTGGTATATAGAAAAAAAAACTTACGGATCTGACGAGCTTGTTTAACACAAACATCAGGCTGGTAGTAAAAGTCAACAAGTTGTTTAGCAAAGTTGACAAAGTTTAGGCCACAATAATTGTCCAGTGTCGCAAAAATGCATATTCTCAGTTGATCGTAGTAGCTGTGAGTAAACGTTAGTTTGATTCAAAGGAATCCTACAACTCAAAATAACAATATCACAAAAGGGTTATGTTTTTACACAAACTCCATCATTCATTAGTCCGCGTTTTGTAAAAGGAATGGATTTCAATAATAAAAAAAAAAGAACGCTTATATTTTAAGAACGGATATTAGAAGCCATGAGTTATGAATTATCAATATCTATCTATTTCCCTAAATTTCAAAATTTGAAGCTTCGCTTATCTTTTCCCGCTTTCATCTCATAAATATTGGTCCACTTCTGTATACCCTAAACGTTTTTGGCATAACATATTTTTAAATGTTAAGCTTGAAATAAAGTAAACTTACACACAGAAATAGAAGGGCTTTTTTCTTTTTTTATTAGATATGGTCAACCGATACTCAGAATGGAAATTTTGCAAGCACTCCCGAATTCCTACTTGGGCTGACAAGAGAGTGGTTTGATTGTTGACACATGGAGAGTCTGAGATCGAATCTATCCCTGGTAAAAAAAAATATTAACTTCATCAGACTTGACGTCAAGAACCACGTGTTAGTTAATTGTTTTTTTTTTTGTTTTTTTTTTTTGGGGGGGGGGGGGGCTGGCGATGGGGTGGCCCCATACTCTAAATAAAATAAAGAACATTATTTGTCAAAAACTTTTTAAATTTAAATGTAATTATTTAGTAAGGGAGTTTTACAAATAAATGTTATATAAGCTTTGATTTTTAAAAATCCCTTTTTCTAAATATCATATCATAAGTTGTTTCCTTAGTCTAACAAACTGTAAATGGTAGCTGGGCAATTAAAAGCGGTTGATGGTTGTTCTGGCTATATGACCATCTTTTTAACCATCTAACAGACGCAAGTTTAGAAAGTATACCTGTGTTTGTGGAACATTGACAAGACCTTATATAAAGTTTAACATATACCGACCAGTATAAGCTGTAAACATCGCGCTATAGAATTTTTACTGAAATTAACTGTGACATGGTTGTGGAAATTTCTTGTTTGAAAAGCCTATTTTTCAACTGAAATCTACACACAATAAGCACTGCATGTATAAAAAAGAGTGTTAAAGAAACACAACTAGAAAATGGTAAATGACTTTCTACTTCGATATGATCTTTTTTTTCAACTTTCGAACTTAAAGTAAAGTAATGGAATTTGCATGAAGTTATAAAACATTTGGCAGTTTTGCCACAAAAACCTATATTTTTATGAACTCTCTCTAAGGACTTTCAGTTTTATCATTTTCAAAAACATAATTATTTTTATTTTGTTTAATATGCCACAAATAGGTTTAGACTGGAATCGACAAACTTAATTTTGCTCAAACCTATTTACCCTTTGCCGAACAAATGAATTTTAGCACCTCAGCGTTTTTCATGACCATGTTTAAGAAAGGCTCATCTTCGCAATCGTCTTTGTTGTCGTTAAAACACTTTTGAAAGTCATCGTTCTTTCTGGAGAAAGAAATGTTCATGAACATGTTTGTACGTTTTTTTTTTTAAGAATCTATTTATATATAGTATTAAATTTCTTTTTTATTACACAACACGTGACTGTGCCTGTGTGTCAAGGATGGTAGCAGGTGCGGCCGAAGGCATATGCAAACTATGCAGCTGCCTGGGGTCTCTGGTAGGTTAAGGCCTAAAAAAGGACTAAATAACTATATTGTTTCCAGATAAAATTGCGAAACTTATGCCCAATTTTATGTTGGAGTCACTAGCCTGACTAGGTTTTTATTAAATTGGCACTTTTGTTTCGCTGTTTATCTTTTTTACCGTCCCTATAAGGGAAAAAGCTGCTATTAAGCTTGTGCCAAATGTCCGTCTGTCCGTCTATCAAACTCAGGGCGCGAAAACTAAAGAGATTCGAAAAATATTTTATCACCATTAAATGCGGCTTGAAAAGTTTAGGTGCAACGGCTACTTTTAGTTTTCTAAAAGCAAACCGTTTAATTTATAAAATTAATTATGCAAGCGATTTTTTAATAACAAAACACCAATTCTAAAACAATTACGTTAATGTAAGGGAGGAAATGTTACTATAAAGTGCCCTTCACATGTAGATATCACCCACAATTTTTTAAATGAACTTTTAGCAGCGACTTTCGTGTACTAGCGTAAAGCCCGGCAATGACATGATTCTAAACTAATTTCTTAATTTTTAAAAAAAAAATCAGATTTAAAAAAAAATTGTTTAGTGCCCCAATTAGAATGAAAGAAGCATATTTTTGTGCGTTTTGTCTTACTTGTTGGTCTGTTCGCCATGGTTAGATAAAATAAAACACTAAAGTCTTTTGAAAATATGATTTAACCTTTACTGTTCTTTCAAAAAAAATGCGATAGTTTAAGTATGAGAGCATGCAGGAATTAAGCCAGGGACCAGCGATAAATCTGAACTAAAGTCTAGTGCGCAAACATCAAGATAAGGCAGGTTTATACCCTGCTCGCCATCCTCGTCGTCCAGCGAGAAGTTATTATTTTCAACTTAGAAGGTGTCGAAGTTACTTTAGTAACTGCATACGGTAGTCAGGACAATCAAATGTAAAGAATGCCGAGTTCAACACACTGATGACGTCATTGTGTTTATTTTCCTCGAAATACCTTGGGTAGTAAGTTGTGGCCCTTGGTTGCTGGTCATCATTCTTTTTGACTAATACTCACATGCGACTAGTGACGTAGCGGATGGTCCGTCTAACTGTTTTTTTTCATCTTGTAGTGTAGAGACAAGACGCCTTTTTATGGAGCTCTGATGTTTGCCTTGTAATACAATACTGGATAGCCTTATTGTGTGGCTTGGTTTATATTCTGATTATTTTAAATTAGATTATCTTGACCCCTGTTTAGGGTGAGTTTTAATGTTCCCATTGAATAGTTATTCTATTTGATTCGATCGTATTTGTTATTCTATCTGTAGACTAGAAGGGTAAGAAGATTCGTTCTTTTATTTGTCTACAGGGTCTTATTTTAGGTTCTAGTTTCAGGCTTCAGAGTGGTTCTAAGCCATGGACTATTGAACTGAGTTCATCTTGGTTTTCTCTGTCTGAGGTGTTGTTTTTCAAGCCCGAGGGTACCGATTCCAGACTGCGGGTTGCTACATACAGACCTGTTGTTGGGCTACGAAGTTGCCGAGCTGTTGATGATATTGTGAACGTTACTATTGACTGTTACTGAAGATTGCTCTATCTTTATTGTTAATTGTTGTTTGAACAACTACATGAACAGATTTTTGAGTTCTTTGGAAGTTAAGTAATTCTATTATTTGTATTGAATATACTTACTTAGAGTGCCTTTGAGCATATTATTTTATATTAAGTAGTTATACACCCTATTGTTAACTCATCTCATTATTATCATTCACACCCCCTCAGTGTATATATTCCATTGTATTAAATTCCTAAGTTTATTTACAATCATCATACACATTGTCTATTACTTTATGCATAACTGAATGTGTATGGTGTGACTGTCGGGCTGAGCCTGGGGCCTAAAATCATACCCATAATTACAATAACTTAGTAATGGCTTATAATACTAATATATGTACACTGGAATATTACATTAGTGTAAAATTTGGGCACCGTATGTTGTTAATACTGTAATAATTCAAGAATTCCTAACAATCAGTAATCGAACAAGCAATAAAGACCCGACAGAAGGAATATCCGAAACATCTTACGAATAGGCGGATCTGACAAGGATCCGACTCCGACGGGGGCCGCCTCTGATTTTGTGTATCACACAAACTGTCTTTATAATCTTGTTTATTTTTCTGTTAGTTTAGTGCCACCAAATTCACTTCACCTAGTGCCTCCAATTATCTAAAGCCGGCTCTATTAGGTAGTTTAATTCATTTCAATTAATTCCGTCATTATTTAGCAGACGAAACTTTCAAGTATACATGTCAAATATTGGTCTAGGTCTAGGCCGACCAATTAAAGATTTGTACAAGTGCTCCACTTTTCCTAGTAATATCTTTCCCAAGATATGATTGGTTGCCTGAATCAGCCAGGAAAAGCAACGACTTGGTAGATTTTAATCAATGTTTAACAAAAATGCCTAGATTGTCTCTTGGATACCCTCAGGACGTAATTATCTCTTTGAAACGTAACAGCTGTACTTTATATATGTCTTTTTGGTCTCGAAAGGCAATGGGTGCACACAGATGAGTCACTGGTTTTGATTTAATCTTAGATGGGGCAGAATTAAGCCGATTCTGCATGTGTATGCATCTGATTTAGGGCTAGTGGACAGAGTAGCATTATTTTTTTCCTTTATGATCACGTCGCTTCAATTCTTTTGTTCTCAGCGAGGGTTGCCCAGTACGCATAGTCTGTCTCCATGCACTCCGGTCTTTGTCGATTTCTTACCACATACTTTCGTTGATGCCTGTGACTCTCATGTCTCGCTTTCAGCACCTGGTTGCATGCGGCCTCAGAACGAGACAGCTGGAGATCCCCAGCAAAATAAATGAAAAGTAAACGGTATCTACACTCTCCTCGCAATTAAAGTGTAAACAATTTACTAAGCACTTAAAACGCAATAACTAATCATATAGTACATTTAATTTCATTACTTTCCTTCTGTATTTCTATTATAAATCAATCTTCAATAAGATGGTGTGTAAATGTTTAATTAGGTCTATTGATTCTTTAAAACTCGTTCTTGTTTGCATTGTACAACGGTAAGCCTAGTGACGTAAGCAGCGCTTTTCCCGTTTACGTCATGGAAAACTTTCATTCATAAATTATTCTAGCCAAAATTAATTTTACAACAATGAGACATTTTCACATCAAAATAACGGTCGAACTCGAGCTTTCCCGATGTGGCCAATGAGTTGAGAATTTTTTTCTCACT